>OU452220.1:17878885-18256675 GCA_911728455.2 Marthasterias glacialis | reverse complement strand
ACAAGAATCCATGGTAAGTAACCAAAACTGTACCCGAATTTTTTTTTTTTTTCCCCTGAACTATATTTTAATTTGTCTCTGAATAAACTAACTGGTTTTCCACTTTATTGTTATTTTTATGCAGCGTACTTCTGACGACGAGGAAGCCCCAAACCCCATCCCGGTTACCCCTGCCCCGTTGCGTCGGCCCGAGAGACCTGCGGAACAACCCTATCAAACCACCACCACCAAGAAGAAGGGTTTTTCTTGCGATAAGTGTTGCAAGACATTTACCCGCCGAGACAACCTAAAGCGCCACAAGAGAGTTCATGTAACTGATCGGGCTCAGCATCCAAAACCCCACTCATCCCACCAGTGTCATCAATGTGGTAAAGCATTCAGTCGACGGGACGCTCTGAAGAGGCATTTGAAAAACCACAAACGAGGGGGACCAAACCCACAAGACCAACCGTCCACATCAACCACACCACCACCACCACCATCACCCCAACAACCACCTCAACCTCCATCACCACCACCACCACCACCATTGTCAAAAAACGGTCTCCTTAAATGTACCTTATGCCCAGAGTCTTTTGGTACACTTGACCTGTTTCTCCGTCATATTCAAGAGGTCCACCAAGACTCTGGGGATAACGGCGTAGACGATCCACCACCCTCCCCTCCAAATGACCAGAACGACCCCACTCCTTCACCCTTGATCAATGACCCTCTGCAAGAAGACCCCCTTGAATTCCCCGATCCTGACGATGACGATGATGACGACGAAATGGGTCAAATCCTGCGTAAACACTGGTCATCGATTAGGACTCACCATCTGGTTGACCGACCAATCCAAGACATTTATAATTTCCGCCTTGTTGGAACCAGACAACTTGAACCGGGTGTGGGCGCTGACGAGGCGCTCCTTATTGCTTTTAATAACCTCCGTTGCAGAGCCAAAGTTAATATTTCATTCGGACTGGTGCTCCGTCACACCGTGACGGGGGAATTGAGATATTTTCATTCCTCTTTTAACAACGCCCAGTTTTTTGATGAACCTTTTGCCATCGGGTCAAGGGATGATTTGGATCGGATGTTGGAAGCCTTAAGTAGGAGAGATGTAGAAGAGTTTGGTCGTCGCCAACGGTCGGACACAAAATGGGTTCTTGAATCAATGACCAATATCACCATCATCGTAAATAAGCTGAAGGGGTTTCCTATTGGGGCCCCAGTAAGAGACCTACCTCCCCATGTGGCGAACAATCACGCGGTAGTGAATTTGGTCAAAAATAGAAGAACCGGACAACGGTTTACAGATGATCTGTGTTTCTTTCGCTGTCTGGCACTCTGGCTAAACAACGACAACCACGACATTCTGGAGCGTGACACCAAGCACCTGTTAGAAACATATCGTCAGGCCACCAATGACCCTGAAGCTACGGCGTTGGCATTAGACGAACTCACCAAAGCTGAAGATGTATTTGGCCTAAACATCCAGGTGTACACTTTAGTTAGGGAGGGGGCCGAGGAAGGTGGAGACGACGAGGTGGAAGTGTTTGCACAATTGGTTCGACGATCCCCATGCCGTCATCAACGAACATTGTACCTTAACCTGCACGGTGAACACTTTTCATTTATCAAGATGATTGAAATGTACACTCAATCTTACTCTTGCATGAAATGTGGTTACGTAACACACAGGGAGTATAACGTCCGCCGTCACCAGCGCAAGTGTGTAGCCAATGTTAAACACAGCTTTCCCGGTGGTGGTTATCGAGTTCCCCCAACCATATTCGAAAAATTGGAAGATTTGGGGGTTCACATTAAAGAGGAGAACAGATATTTCCCCTACCGAGCCACTTTTGACTTTGAGGCTTATTTTCAGCCGGTACCTGAGCATCTTCAAGGTCGAGGAAAGCTGGCATGGGAAAGACGGCACGAGCTTCTGAGTTGTAGCGTAGCCAGTAATGTCCCTGGACTTGAGGAGGCACAGTGCTTCGTCACCAATGGAAACTCTGGCGAACTGGTGAGAAAGATGATCAACCATCTTCACACAATTTCACGAGCCTCCTACGGGTTACTTATGGAGAAGTACGACCGGGTCATCCAAGGCCTTGATGAGTAGTTGGAGAACTTCAATCAAGATCGGATGGATGAGGGCGCTGTTGCTGATGACGATGCGGCGAAAGAAGATAAAGAACACCAGTGGAAACATCCTGCTGAGAAGGCCAAGGATGAACTTGACGCTTACCTGAAGGAGCTGCCGGTTCTTGGGTTCAACTCGGGTAAGTATGATGTCAACCTAATGAAAAAGTATCTCTATGCTGAACTTCAAAGGGTTGACCCACTCAAATTTATCGTAAAGAGGACCAGTACTTATATGGCGATTAAAACTGACATGCTCAAGTTTCTCGATATCACTAATTACCTTGCTCCAGGGTATAGCTACTCAAAATTTCTGAGAGCGTACAATGTAGATGAACAAAAAGGATTTTTTCCTTATGAATGGGTAGATGACTTGAACAAGCTAGACTGTAAGGAACTACCACCCCATGATGCTTTCTTCAGTAATCTGCAAGGGACAAACATTTCTGATGAAGAGTATGAATATTGTCAAAAAGTGTGGAAGGAATTAAACATGTCTACGTTCCGAGACTTCCTGGTGTGGTATAACAACATGGATGTGACTCCCTTTCTCGAAGCAATCGAGAAAATGTTTGCATTCTATAGAGAAAAACACATGGATATGTTTAAATGCGCCATATCGGTACCGGGTCTCTCTTTACGATACCTCTTTCTGACTCTGCCGGGGGAGACTTTCTTCTCCCTTATCGATGAAAATAACAAAGACCTATACTACAACATAAAAAAGAACATTGTGGGTGGGCCATCCATCGTGTTTCACCGATATCATGAAGAAAATAAAACTTTTTTGAGAGGGGGTTCAAAGGTGTGTAAAAAGATAGTGGGTTTCGATGCTAACACACTGTACCTATGGGCCCTCATGCAAGACATGCCGACAGGAGCCTTTGTCAGGCGAAAGGCAGAGACAAGTTTCAAACCCGAGCAGAGTCAGAAATGGGGAATTAAAGCCACCGAATGGCTTGAGTGGGAAGCGCGACGCGTTGGTGTCAGTATCAGGCATAAGTTCAATGGGAAAGAACATCGTATAGGATCTAAAAATATTCCTGTCGATGGTTTTTGCCCACAGACTAATACAGTGTATCAATTTCACGGGTGCTACTGGCACGGGCATATATGTTCTAAAAATCCACAAGAAAGCGACACTGCAGCTCAACGCCGAGAAAACACTACCAAGATAGCCTCATACATACGGAGGGAAGGCTACAACTTAGTTGAAATGAAGGAATGTGAGTGGGAGACAGAAATACAAAACAATCCAGATTTAAAACTTTCTCTAAAGTCAGGCCGTCTCCCACTCCACAATAGATATTCATTGACACAACGTCAAGTCAAGGACTTTATCGCTGATGGAACATTGTTCGGTCTGGTGGAGTGCGACATCCGTGTTCCACCAGCACTGCGAGAACATTTTGGGGAAATGACCCCCATTTTTAAGAACGTAGAAATAAGCAAAGAGGACATTGGCGAGCATATGAAGGCATTTGCCGAAGCAGAGGGGGTTATGAAAACACCTCGTAAAAGTTTGATTGGCAGCATGTTCGGCTCAAAAATAATGCTCGCCACTCCTCTTTTGCAATGGTACATTTCTCACGGACTCGAAGTCCAACACGTGTACGAGATCATTCAATACAAGAAACAAGACTGTTTTAGAGATTTTGGAGATGCTGTCAGCGATGCCAGAAGGGCTGGGGACAGAGATCCATCTAGTGCAATTTTGGCAGATACCATGAAGTTGTTAGGAAACTCGGCATATGGAAAAACAGTTACGAACCAAGAGAAACATTTGAACGTAAAAGTTTGCCATGACACCGACGCGGCGCGTTTAATAAATGAGCGCCATTTCCGCGCTTTACATGTTTTGGGTGATGGTATGAATGAAGTAGAACAAACAAAGAAGACAATAAACCTGAACCTTCCAATACAAATTGGGTTTTTCGTGTACCAATATGCAAAACTACGCATGCTCCAATTTTATTTTGATTTTCTCGTAAAGTTCATTCACCTATCTGATTTTCAAATGTGTGAAATGGATACAGACTCAGCATATTTGGCCTTGTCAAATGATAGCCTTGAGAGTGTAATTAAAGAGGACATGCGGGAAGAATTCCACCTTGAAAAAGCCAAGTGGTTTCCACGAGAGGATAGTGAGGTTAATATGGCATATGACAAGCGAACCCCCGGCTTGTTCAAAGTAGAGTGGGAGGGACAGGGAATCGTTTCACTTTGTAGCAAAACCTACTTCTGTTTCGGCAATCAAAACAAAGTCAGTTGCAAAGGACTCAACAAAAACACAAATGCCATCACAAAAGAAAGATATCTCTCTGTTCTTACTTCTAAGAAGGGTTGAATTGGGACAAATCGAGGGATTAGAATGCGGGATGGAAGTATGTACACATACCGCCAAATGAAAACTGCATTCACATACTTTTACCTAAAGCGAAAAGTTGCGGAAGACGGTGTAACTACAACATATACTGATTTGTAAAATAATAAAACCATACAACTTCCATCGGGAAATCATTTGAATTGTCTTTGTATAAGTACAACTTTTGACAATTGATTATCTATGACTATATCATTGTGAGTTTGATAAACATGTTGGATTTTTTTTTTTTTTTTTTTTTTTTTTATATTTTAAGTATTGATTTCTTAATTTATGAATGTGAGTTTATTAAATAACTAAGGTAATGCTAAATTTAAATGTTTACTTGATTCTGTTTATTATATATCATATTCTTGTAACGTTGTAATGTCAGCAGGTGGAAGGAAAAACAAATAATAATAATGATATAAATAAAAGATAGAACGAAAGAAATTATCACGGAATTTGTTTCCTTATGTCCGTGTCTATTTATTCTTTCCTCTAAAAGGTTTAAAGATTACATTCATAAAATACTATTTAAAAGGTCCCGACGTCGCAAAGTTCCATTCATTTACCCAGATGGACTTGGCACTGAAACACCCCTTTACTTGCGTCATATCTGGTCCTACGGGGTCGGGCAAGACTGTTTTTACCAAGCGCTTGTTTACTTCTAAAGGTATCATAGACCCTCCTCCTGATAATATCATTTGGTGTTACGGGGAGTATCAAGATGGTTATGACCATTTGGCTAGCCTGGTTCCTGAAATACGATTTGTGGAGGGGATTCCCGATGATCTACTTCAGTCATTGGATCGCACGCAAACAAATGTTATTGTTATAGACGATCTAATGTCAGAATCAAGCAACAATAAAAAAGTATCAGAACTATTTACTAAGGGTAAGGGTAGTCATCATAGAAAACTTTCTGTTATTTTGATTTTACAAAATCTATTCTACCGGGGGAAGGAAATGCGAACAATAAGTCTAAATTCGCATTACATGGTACTGTTCAAAAATCCTAGAGATGCTTCACAAATCAGTCATCATCTTGCTAAACAGATGTATCCCAATAAGTCTAAGTTCTTGGTAGAAGCTTACCGGGATGCTACCCTAAATCCTTACGCTTACCTCTTCATTGATCTAAAGCCGACAACTTCCGAAGAGCTGAGACTCCGAACAAATATATTTAAGGGTGAATTTCCAATCGTATATGTTCCTAAGGTATAAATAAGGAGTGTTTGGTAATAAGTCAATCATTTCAAGATGACGAAGCGACTGCATAAGCACGCTCCCTATCTCCACGTGCTGGCCAAGGGAACCCACAAACAACGTCATGGTATCATTCAAGGCGCTAAAAAGGAATTTATGAAATGTCTGTGTGAGTGCGCCCTCAACGTCCTGAATGGTAATGTACCTTTGAAACCAGCTGATAAGAAGAAACTTAAAAAGTATAAGCATCAACTTAGGTCTCTTACCAATAGAAAATTGAGCTCCCAAAAGAAAAAGAAAACTCTCAGTCAAAAGGGTGGATTTCTTGGAGCTCTACTTACTCCAGTGTTAAGTGCTTTAGGTGGACTTTTGTTTAAGTAATTATGGAGTACGCCAAGAAAATGGTATTGGTCCCGCAGGAGACTCTGACGAAACTTCAGTCAGCGAGGCGTTTAGAACAGACACCTACAACCCGCGTGGTGCATAGTATAGATGCTGAGATGGGGAAACTACTTGAAAGACAAGACCTGAACGACGACCAGAAAATCAAGCTTTACCACCGGACACTTCAACGGTACATGGAGTTGAATAGGCAGAGAATGGCGCCCTTGACGATGACTTTGAAAGCGGAGACTGATAACCCGGATACTCCATCCAAGCCGAAGTCTGAACCTACAAAAACCACCAAAATCAAAGTACCCCTGAGTGAGGAACCAGAGGAAGCTGATTATGGACTACCCAAACTTTTCGCTGAGGCTTCCCATCTCCCCACCACTCCTGTAAGGAGAAGCAGACGTAAAAAGAGCAGCAGACCTAGCCTTTCTAAACAGAAATGGACTCCATATTAAGACACGCACTCCCGATAGACAATCATTTTGAGCGTAGCTACCATCATGGAGTGTTGTCCCCCAAAGTCAGATTGTGGCTTTAGAAACATTTTAAAGAAAGTCCGATGTGTATCTGTCTGCTGTAACAGTTCATTGGTTATCGAAAGTTCCGAATTTACCGATGGAAGTGGAGGAGGCGTACCTAAAGAGAGTGTATTACGACCCCCAACACCCCGCCGGTTTTGGTGGTGTAGAAAGTATAAACAATGCTGTCAAAAAAGACGGAGTCAAGCTGAACAGAAAAGTAATCAAAGAATGGTTGAGTAAACAACCCACTTACACACTACACAAACCGAGCTATAAACACTTTGAACGGAACAAAGTAACGGTAAATGGAATTGACCAACAATGGCAAGCCGACCTGGTCGATATGTCGTCACTGTCTGAATTCAATAAAGGTGTTAAGTATCTGTTGACGTGCATAGACGTGTTGTCGAAGTACGCTTGGGCAGTCCCTCTCAAGAACAAGTCTGGACTGGCAATCATAGCGGCATTCAAAGAAATACTTACCAGTGGCCGCAAGCCACACCTCCTCCAGACAGACAAGGGTACAGAGTTTATCAATAAAAACTTTCAGAAGTTGTTGAAAAAAGAGAATATTCTTTTTTTTTACAACTCAAAACGAAACCAAAGCAAGCGTGGTTGAACGATTTAATAGAACCCTTAAGACCAAAATGTGGAAATATTTCACAGCTAACAATACACATATCTACTTGAAAGTCTTACCCAAGTTACTTTCCGCCTACAATCACTCCTATCATCGAAGTATCAAGACAACTCCCGCATCCGTGACCGTTGATAATGCGGATAAAGTTTGGCGCACATTATACGGTTCGGATGTAGGACCTTCAAGTCGAACTAAATTCAAGTTTAAAGTTGGAGACACGGTCCGTATCAGTATGACAACCATACCATTCCGCAAGGGATACCTTCCAAACTGGACCACTGAGCTCTTTACCATCAGCGCTCGAATTCCTCGACATCCTCCCGTGTACAGGTTGAAGGACTATGACAATGAACTCATAAAGGGAACGTTCTATGAACAGGAATTACAAATGGTGATTAAAATGGACGACGTTTATCAGGTGGAGAAAGTTCTAGAAACCAGAAAGCGACGTGGAAAGATGGAGTATCTCATCAAGTGGTTGGGGTATCCAAACAAGTTTAACAGCTGGGTGACTAGAATACATACCTTATAAAGCCTCTTCCCGTGTCGACTGATATTCACACGGTAATTTGAAACTCCATCATGGCGGACTCATTCTACGTCACGCTCCCGAGTAACAGCTCCATGGATACCCATCCAAACAACACATTGACCCACTTTTATGTCAATTTACCCACACCCCTCGTGTTTAAAGGAGACTGGGACGTGGGACTGGCAGAGTTTAGTTATCCACACCGCTGGTTCAATGTCACCGATGCAAAGAATACATATAGCTGTACGGGTGGCGAGGAACATGGTGGTGTACACGAACACCACATCCCTCCCGGGTATTATCCAAGCCCGGTGGAAATGTTGGAGAATATTAAACCTTCTATTGGCCACGATGGACTCGTCGGTATGAAATACAATAAATTTAACCAAAAAATTGTGATCAAGACAAAACCCGACGTTATGGTGATCTTGTACAAACCACTGAATGATCTCTTTGGTTTTGGTACAAATGAGTGTATCAATACAGGTGTCCAAAAAGGATCTCGAGTTGTGGATATCGATCAATTTCACTCCATGTTTTTGTACACTAACATTATTGAACATCACATGGTGGGTGATACGAGGGCGCCCCTGTTACGAATTGTAAACGTGGAAGGAGAGCCGGGAGAAACAATCACCAAAGTGTACGACAGTCCGCATTATGTTCCGTTGAAACAGAAACTTGTGGATACGATCGAAATGGATATAAGGGACGACACGGGACGACCTATTCCATTCGTCAGTGGTAAGGTGATCGTGAAGCTTCATTTTAGAAAACGACGCTCCTCATACTTTAACTAATCATCATGAGACGCTTCGTTCCGGACAGCAGACATTACGAACAGTACTACACCCAACAAGTCGGAAACGGTCTTCCTGTGTTTTCGGGACCGCAAAATCAAAGAGGGTATGGACTGGGTGGGATACTCGGAGGCTTGTTCCGGTCAGCTTTACCTTTACTTAAAAAGGGTGCTTCAACATTGGGTCGTGAGGCACTCAATACCGGAGTTAGCATTGCAAAAGATGCCCTTGAAGGAAAAAATATCAAAACAGCGGCCAAAACGAGATTACACCAAGCCGGACGAAACCTTACCCACAAGGCCGTGAGTAGTTTGGCAGGAAAACAAACGGGAGGCCGCCGCCGGCGTGCTATAAAAAGAAAACCAATCCGCAAACGCTCCACTTCTACCTCTGGTAAGCGAGCGAAGAGATCGTTGGATATTTTTGATTAGAGCTCTACCGTTGTAATTCATCATGGCATTGTTACACAGTAATTCCTGCGAGTGCACCAAATCTGAGCTGGATTTGTTTGTAATTCCACCCACCCAGACGAGTATTGACAAGGGACAATGGGTCGAATATCACCCCATTTCTACCATTGCCGATGGCGGACCAATTGAATTCTTTATACCCGGTTCCGGTGACGAATACCTGGATCTCAACCAGACTCAGCTGTACGTCAAAGCAAAAATAACCAAGGCGGACGGTACCAATCTCGCTGACGATGAGCAGGTCGGTCCGGTTAATCTGTTTCTACAGTCTTTGTTCAATCAGGTGGATGTTAGTCTTAACGAACGGCTCATTTCTCCCTCCACACCCACCTACCCCTACCGAGCTATGATCGAAACCATACTGAGTTACGGTTCCGATGCTCTAAATTCCCAACTCACAGGATCCCTGTTTTACAGGGATACCGCCGGAAGGTTTGATAATCCCAATCCTATGGCCCAGGATGGTGCAGTCAACGAGGTGCTCAAGAAAAGATACAAATTTACAAAGAATAGCAACGTGGTGGACATGGTAGGTCCCATACACAGCGACATCTTCTTTCAAGACAGACACATGTTGAACGGAGTGGATGTCAAACTGATATTCATCCGCAGCAGCGATGCCTTCTGTCTCATGGCAACAGGAGCCAACCCCGCCTACAAGGTAAAGATTATGAACGCCTCCGTATTTGCGGGAAAGGTGAGAGTAAGCTCCGGGGTCATGATGGGTCACATGAAAGCTTTGCAGAAAGGAACCGCCAAGTACCCGCTCAAACGGAACCTCTGCAAGATGGTCTCTATCCCACGCGGTAACCTATCGCTGACGCAGGATCATATATTTCTGGGACAACTTCCAACTCGCATCGTGGTAGGATGCGTGTCCAACGAGGCGTTCAATGGGAGGTACGGCAAAAACCCTTTCAACTTTCAACATTTCAACGTGAACTATTTAACCGTACACCTAGATGGTGAGCAGATTCCGTACACTCCCCTAAAACCTAATTACACCGCGACCGGAGGAGGAAACTACACTCTCTTCTCAGGTACTGATAAAACGTACCAGGACGACGGCAACACCATCACTCGTGAGGACTACAAGGGAGGGTACACATTGTACGCCTTTGATCTTAGCCCAGACTTATCCATTGGAGGACACATTAATCTGGTCAAACACGGTAACCTCCGCCTTGACGTCCATTTTGCCAATGTCCTGGACCAGACAATCAACGTGATCATCTACGCAGAATTCAACAACATTTTGGAGATCGATCAGTCCCGTAACGTCATCTTTGACTACAGCGGTTAAATTACACAATGGATACTCGAGAGATCACCGATATATTAAAGGAACGGCCGTATTTCAGAGGAGTTTTTGCTTGTAATCAACTACCCAAACAACATCTTCCACGTCCAAGCGTTCTCGTCGTAAACACGCACCCCTCGGATAAGCCCGGTCAGCACTGGGTGGGAATCTACATCGATCAGAATGGGGTGGGTGAATACTTTGATTCCTATGGACAACCCCCTAAAGTGCTACAGATTAATCGTTTTCTTAAGAAGAATACCAAGCACTGCATCTATAACCCAAGACACCTACAGGGAACATTTTCTACAGTGTGCGGACAGTACGTCATCTTCTTCCATTTGCACCGATGTCGGGACCTGAGCATGACAAAGATCACCCAATTGTTTTCGTCGGACACAGAGGATAATGACTTTAATGTGAATGACTTTGTTAGAAAACACTATCCCCGTAGCAAAACACAAGTGTATGATCCAAACTTTATTACCCAACAATTTGCACGGGCTTATTATAATGCTTAAAGTAATGTTTTAATTTAATTAAAGTAAGTAAATCAATTTGTAGGTTTAGAATTTGTTAAGTTGCACCCTTTTTTCTTAAACTATTGATGCTTTTCTTTTAATGATTTACTAATAAATATGTAGATTTAGTGATTTCTTGTTGATGATGAATAAAATATTTGAAACTGTATATTGCCCGTTGACCACTTAAGGAATGTTCTGGTGAGTTCCGGTTGGTTTTAGGCACCCCGTGTCGTCTATCATTTTTTGTATGTTTTGTATCTAATAATCCTTTCTAACTTCCCTCCCCTCCCATACTACTAACTACTATTCAATACATACAAATACACACACAAATAAAAGCACACAAACACAGAGTGATTCATTTTAAAAACATTTTATTTCAATTCATTTTCACCAAAATTCAAACAAATTACTTTCTTATTATTTAGAATCATCAAATTACCAAAGAAAACTACTGTTTTTATTTTAAAAAAAAAATAAAAAAAAATAAAAAAAACACTTGTCAATACTAATAATGATAATATTAATGAAAAAACACTGAAAAACCACCACCACAATGAATGTTTAAGAAAAGTCAATCAAGCATCCAATTGTTGGATAGTACTGTCAATGAGTTCAGTTAAATTGTTGATGAACGTAGAGTAGAACGAACGGGCAATATCATCGGGATCCTCACGCCACCCGTCCATGATTTCCTTGATTATCGCATGTTTATCAATGTTCTGTCCATCTTCGCTTGATTCAGTCACATTGAGGCTGATGTTTACTGTGTCGAAAATGTCAATAACCTTGTTCGGTTTTACACATGGTGCTGCATCTGAGTACCACTCGTCTACGTAGTTATAAAGATTGGATGCTGGACTTATACCAAAGAAAAGACACTGATGTTCGTCTTGGGTTCCCCAGTTCTCCTCACATCCTTCGCATCCTAAGGCTTCCTGAGCGGCGTACACGAACCTCAGTATCTCGTCCGTGACGATCTTGGTCAGGATTCGTTTGATGACCATTTTGACGGGGAATGAACCCTCAGTGAGATCAGTGGTGACGGGTAGTGTACATACTGAATCATCTTCTGGAACAACGAATTAAGAAAACAAAACAAAAACAAAATGTCATTAGTTTGATGCAAAAGGTTTAAACCATTCCCAAAGCTTTGGTTATGGCACTACTCTGACCGGCCAACATCATCCATTCTTCGGGAGTAAGATTCAACCCCTTCTTTCCAGCCAGTAATCGGGTCTTGTGATGGTTCCAATAATACTCTCTGATGTTAACGAGGGGCTACCCTTGAACCGTTTAACATAAGCATAACGCTCACCTCCAATCTTGAATCTTTTGGCGTTCTTCTCGTTCTCCACCTCGTTGGGGTCCGGGGCGTAGACTCGTTTGACGGTGTCTTTTCCTTTCACACCAGAGACGGATGCTGCTGCTTGGCCATCTGGTTTGGGTTGAGATGACGACTCGGTCAACTCATTAACTGCTGCAGCCAGAATATCAACGTTGGCCGAGTTCACCACTCTTCTCTGCTCACGCTGCACCGGTATATTGGGTAGGGTCCATACACTTTCTCTGGTGAAGACGTTGAAGTAGTAAGCTCTCTCCGCAGTCGCACTGAAACCTTCACGCCACCCATTTTTCACGTGATCGTGTGTAAGTTGCTTTACACAGTCAAATGGTCCGGCATCTACCAGAGACGTTGGGGCGGTAGGTGGCTCTTGTGAGGAAGATGAATCCTCAATGAAAGGTAGTGTAATGTTAGACTGTCCAGCCATCGTGCACTAATACAGCAGAAGTTAAGTTGTGGGAGCTCAGATGTCTTCTTTCTATCACCAGCGATATGAAATGGTGATTGAACATCAAAACATACCTTTTGTTCCCCACCGATCCAAGCGATAATAACATGATTGACCAATCAGCGCACAGAGTCAATCTTACGTAATGTCTTGTCGAAACTTGTCCGTGACGTCACACGAGCGACTTCATTCACCACGTTGTAAACATGTCTTGTGTTTGTCCCCGACCGGTCCGGACCTGCCCGGTGAGGTTGAAGTGTAGGGATGGTGACCGACCCGGTGAGGTAGAAGTGTGGGTACGGTGTAAATGGATGATTCTACCTTTTGATTTGATAGGTGGCTCCTAAAGGAGCCCGCTTCTACGAAAGTAGAAGCGTTTAGTTTATGATGTTCAACAGAACCATCAGACGGGTCACGGGATCCATGGTATGTATCACCGTGGCCAACATCGCCATACCTTGCTTCGTTTCCAAGTCTGCTTCGGTGCTTTCTTTCAACATATTTGAGCATAGTCCATTTAATTCAACTTTACTCAGTTTCCCAGCTAGCACACAAAACGTTGCCAGAAATTTCTCTACTTCCGATCCGGCGGCCGCAAACGCTTTTTTAGCATAATGAGGGATGCGGCGTTTTGCGATTCGATGGCTTCTACGTACCCAACAATCACCAGAGCTTTTCTGAGGGTAACTCTCACCCCTGATGATGGAAGGATGTGTCCTGAAATACCCCATCGTTTCGTTAGATCTTACTTTAGAGAACAAGTGACTGTAATATCAGTTGAGTATAGTATGAGTGAAGGTGTAAATTCAGACCCAAATCTTACTTCTTTATACCCCAACTTAGTTCACCATTCACGACTCAGTGACCCAGGACCACACAATGAACCAATCAACAAACCAATCAACACACAGAACGTACGTGACGTCACGGACTGTCTGACCGTGTCCGTGACATAGCCAGGATGACTTCATCCGTCACGTTGTAAACATATCTTTGTTACGTAGCGACTTGTCACGACTTGTCCGTGACGTCACACGGGCGACTTTATCAACAGATTGATCCTGTCTTAACTATTGTAATTAACTGTTCATTATATTTATTTGTTTGTGACTTGATTCGTTGCGTGGTCATGACTTTCCCTCACTTCGTGGTGACTTTATACATGACAGGTCACCTTACGTTCCTTCCAAAAAGTATCCTCACCAATAACGGCTTCAGATCCTTTTGTTCCTCGTTTCCATTCATCGTACGCTGTCCCGTGCACACCCGTACGTATGTGATCACTCAAGCGAAAACTCCCCCTTACACCGCGCGCTAACCTCACGGGGAAGCTATTACTCCACTCCACTCGACTTCACCTCGGTGGAGGATGGAACCATCCTCCACCGAACAGGGAGGGAGGGTGGAGGAGAACCCTCTTCCACCCTCCACCTCCCAACCTCCACCACATTCGGATGCATTTTACTCACTATATACTACTGATGATCATGCTCTCTCAGACACCCATGTCTTCACACTATTAAGAGCTCTGATTGTTAGTCGTTTAACTGTATTCAATGCGAGAAGGGGAGGGGAGCCATCTCGATTGAGAATCACTGAGTGGGAAGATGCAGTCAATCAAGTTTGGGTTGACCCTGCACAAGTTGATGCAATCAAAGATCCATTGGATAGATATCTGTTAAGCACCTTCAAGCTAGCTTACCAAAAGGGTTAAGGGCTCTCGGAAACTTGTTCCTGTGTTGATACCACCGGACACAGTAGATGCAATTTCCCATCTTGTGAAAATGAGAAAGCATGTTGGTGTGTGTGCAGAGAATATCTATCTCTTCCCCTTCACACAAAATTCAAAGGGACATGTTCATGGATGGGCAGAGTTGAAGAAGGTGACAGACCTCATAGGGAAGAAGTTGTGTAATCCAAGTCGGCTGACTGCAACAAGGTGTCGCCACAGAGCCTCGACATTGTATGCTCTGATGGATGTCCCTGAGCAGGACCGTCACCATTTTTATAAGCACATGGGCCATTCAGCAGAAATAAACACAAATATTTACCAGTGCCCTTTGGCAGTGAAGGAGATCACTGAAGTGGGGCAGGTGCTCCTTGAGATTGATGGAGGTACGTCACAAGTGTCTTCCAAATTGGGTAAGTGTCAATCATTATTCATTTTTTCTAACGGCAACAGTGTATATCCTTTCGGTCCAACCAGCTACACCCAGGTGAATGTCATATAGATTTTGCTTTGTCAATGTTGTTAAAACAGGAACTTCGACATGTATAGAAATGATGACTAGAGGCCCGCTCACACTGAATTTCTGGATTTCAATTTTGTAAAGTCTTGCCATTCTAATGGGTAACATTCTAATGGATTAATCTTTCCATCATCCATACTTGGATTTATTTGACTCCTGAGGGGAACAGCTGGCCCCAAAACACTAAAGAAGGGTGTAAACAATTAATGCCACCTTTTATGTGTGTTTAATGTGACTTGTGGTCAAAGGATAGGATTGTGGGGAAACTTTGCTGGATTCTCTGGCTCAGTTAAACTGACCCAGAATCAAGTCCAATACGAACAGGGCTTAAGTTTATGTCCCTTAGTTGATGACTTCTAGTTGCTACATTGAATGCTATAGCAAAGATACAAACAAACGAATGTTCACAAGTGCAGGGCATTTACTACAATTGCTTTTCTCTACACAGTGATAAATGGGTATCTGTGAGGAAAGACTAGGTTGTTGTACATGTAAATGGCTTACAGCATGATGCCACATACTTGGCAGCAGAGGCTGTTTGAGCTGAGATTTGTTTCATGCCATAAGTAGCCACTATAAATGTACCAAGCTTGAACCCTTGAACATGTTGAACCCCCAAGGAGTATAGCATAGAAATGTATAACAGTTTCAATTTTTAAAGATGACAATGTTAAGTTTGTTTGGCTATACACTACAGGTGATCAGAAATCTTCTCCTAATAAATTGGTTATTTGTGCAAAGTTATAACATTTTTACCAAGTTCCATGAGAAGAGTGTACTAGCCTGTGACTGGCCTAATACATCAATGTTTTCAAAGAATACAGAAAGTATCAGTATATGTTGAATGAAGTTAATTTATTTTTGTTCTTTGTTTATTTCTGATTTTTTCTCATAAGATTTATCGAGTCATCAGAATAAATCAAAACAGCGACCTAAGCAGCCATTGGAGTCTTCTCCTAGCAAATCAGCAGGTACATATCTACTAATAAAAAATAAGCATTTCTTGAAAACCTGTGTTTTATCTTAAAGAGACCATAAGTGTAATATATGTATATACACCAGAAATGACAGAAATATCAATGTTTGTTGATCGTTGTACTTTTTTTTCTTCTCTGTTTATTTCTGATTCATTCTCAGGAGATCGGACAGTACCTAAGCAGAAAGGACCGAGTCGTCAAAATAAATCAAAACAGCGACCAAAGCAACCATTGGAGTCTTCTCCTAGCAAATCAACAGGTACATATTTACATAGCTAAGTGTTCCTTGAAATTCTGTATAATATCTTAAAGAGATATTTAGTGTTAACTGCAAAGATAGCAGAAATATCAGTGTTTGTTGATTGTGGTGTAATTATTGTTGTTATTTGTTTATTTCTGATTCATCCTCTGAAGAATCGACACCTAAATGAAAAAAACCCATTCATCACATGAAACCAAAACAGCGCCCTAAGCCACTGGAGTCTTCTCCCAGCAAATCAGCAGGTACATATCTACTAATAAAAAACAGGCATGTATTGAAAACCTGTTTTATCTTAAAGAGACCATAAGTGTAATACATGTATATCCACCAGAAATGACAGAAATATCAATGTTTGTTGATCGTTGAACTTTTTTTCTTCTCTGTTTATTTGTGATTCATTCTCAGGAGATCGGACAGTACCAAAGCAGAAAGGACCAAGTCATCAGAATAAATCAAAACAGCGACCTAAGCAGCCATTGGAGTCTTCTCCTAGCAAATCAGCAGGTACATATCTACTAATAAAAAACAGGCATTTATTGAAAACCTGTTTTATCTTAAAGAGACCATAAGTGTAATACATGTATATCCACCAGAAATGACAGAAATATCAATGTTTGTTGATCGTTGAACTTTTTTTCTTCTCTGTTTATTTCTGATTCATTCTCAGGAGATCGGACAGTACCAAAGCAGAAAGGACCAAGTCATCAGAATAAATCAAAACAGCGACCTAAGCAGCCAATGGAGTCTTCTCCTAGCAAATCAGCAGGTACATATCTACTAATAAAAAACAGGCATTTATTGAAAACCTGTGTTTTATCTTAAAGAGACCATAAGTGTAATACATGTATACACGCCAGAAATGACAGAAATATCAATGTTTGTTGATCGTTGTACTTTTTTTCTTCTCTGTATATTTCTGATTCATTCTCAGGAGATCGGACAGTACCAAAGCAGAAAGGACCGAGTCATTAGAATAAATCAAAACAGCGACCTAAGCAGCCATTGGAGTCGTCTCCTAGCAAATCAGCAGGTACATATCTACATATCTAAGCATTTCTTGAAATTCTGTGTAATATATTAAAGAGATATTTAGTGTTAAGTATACACCAAAGATAGCAGAAATACCAGTGTTTGTACATTGTGGTGCAATTATTGTTGTTCTTTGTTTATTTCTGATTCATCCTCAGAAGATTGGACACCTAAATGGAAAAGACCCATTCATCACATGAAACCAATACAGCACCCTAAGCCACTGGAGTCTTCTCCCTGCAAATCATCAGGTACATATCTACTCATAAAAAAACAGCATTTCTTGAAAACCTGTAGAATATCTCAATGAGAAATTTAATGTGAAGTATACACCGGAGATCGAAGAAAAATCGGTGTTTCTTGATCGTTGTATTTTAAAAAAACACCAAAGATAGCAGAAATATCTGTGTTTGTTGATTGAAGTGCAATTATTATTGTTCTTTGTTTATTTCTGATACATCCTCAGAAGATTGGACACCTAAATGGAAAAGACCCATTCATCAAATGAAACCAAAACAGCGCCCTAAGCCACTGGAGTTGTTTCCCAGCAAATCAACAGGTACATATCTCCTAATAAAAAACAGGCATGTATTGAAAACCTGTGTTTTATCTTAAAGAGACCATAAGTGTAATACATGTATATGTAACCGCGAAAAATGGGACACTAGAAAAATATTAGAACAAACGATGGGGATAGGACCGAGATCTAAAGTGACGAGACGCAGGCTTTCCTTAAACAACTAGGGACAGAGAGACTAAGTGAATTTTAAACAAACAAAATTGAAATTCTAATTTAATTGGTTTTCCTCTTTAACAGAACTCAAATTTCGGAAGAACGAACAATGAGTTTAATTTAAAATGATTTAAAAAAATGATACTTGAGTAAATGAATAATAATCTATTTCAATAAAAACCCAGCCAAGAAAAAAAATAAAAAAGGAGCAAACAACTTAGTATAAAAAAACACCTTAAACCAACACAGCACTAATAGTGGATTACTCTAAACGCTACCAGAACAGATAAACATGTACCAAATTTACTGAGCAGTATGAGTTGAAAAAGCAGTTGTCCAGGAGGATGTTGGAGACTATAACAAGTAGGTCTACACCCAAAGCTGCTTAGCTGCTCACTGACTCCCAAAGCTTTAGTAACAAAGACAGGGGAGGGGAAATGGTCTGGTGCCCTAGAGACATTACCCAGTTATATTACAAGAAGTATAGGTATAACTCAGGGGACCCACTCCTATTGCATAACAACTAAATAAACTCAAGGGGAGCCTCCCCTATGATGTTGCAAAAACAAAAATAGTGACAAATTACTGAACAAAAGTTCCACTCCTCTACACTCTCCCATTCTTTAAAATGTTGTCTCCGACAACACTTAAATATTGAAAATAGGAATTCCAGGTTACCAGTCTACATCATGGTACCTCCTTGGTGGACGGATAATCCTTCTCGGTCGGACGGTGTCAGGCGTGTCGTCATCAGAACTGAAGTTAGATTCCTCATCAGACTCGGATGAAGAAAGCTCACCATGACTGAAATCTCCTGCACGGGGAATCAAGCATTCTGTTTCAGAATACTGAAGAAGTGTCTCATCTTGGGACTCATAGGGAGTTTGAAAGTCGCCATCAATACTTGTCGAAGGAGATCCAAGAAGCGGGTCAGCGTTGGACATCTCAGCATCAGCCACTTCAAAGGGGCACAGTGACAGCATGTTGCGGTGGAGCGTTCTGAGTTTTTGTGATACTAGGTGCCTCACGGTGTACACTGGAATGCCATTGAGCTTCCTCACAACCAAGTACGGAATAGCCTCCCACCGGTCTTTCAGCTTGCACCTTCCTCTCGGCGTCTTGTTCAGCACCAGTACTTGATCTCCTGGTTGCAGCTCCTGCTCTCTAACTTTCCTGTTGTATGTGTTCTTCTGCTTCAGTCGTGCCGCATCTGCTTTTGACATGGTTGCCTCAAATGCTGCAGTCAGTTGTCTCTGTAGTGCTTTGACATAAGAGCTGTAGTCAGGTTGAGGGTGTTGAGTGGCTTCGTCCTGTCGTTTGAATAAGACATCCACTGGTAGCTTTGGTTCTCTTATAAACATCAAGAAGAAGGGTGAGTAGCCTGTGGACTCATGGGTTGTACAGTTGTAAGCATGTGTCAGCGCCTCAACATGCGATGCCCAGTTTGCCTTCCTCATCGGGTCGAGTGTCCCTAACATCGAGAGAAGAGTCCGATTGAACCTCTCAGTCATCCCATTACCTTGTGGATGATATGGGGACGTCTTACTCTTTGTTATACCCATGAGTGCACAGAGTTGGCGTATCACGGCTGACTCAAAACTCTTCCCCTGGTCAGAATGCAGTCGTTCTGGGATACCATAGGTCGAAATATACTTCTCCCACAACACACGAGCCACAGTTGATGCTTTTTCATCTCTGGTAGGGTATGCCTTGGCGTGACGTGTTAAATGGTCAGTCACTACCAGGATATGTTCGTAACCTCCAGTGGAACTCTCTAGGCCCAGGAAATCAATGCAAACCAGTTCTCCTGGATTACTGGTACGTATACTCTTGAGACCAGCACTCCGTTGACCTTCTGGACGCTTGCCTAACGTACACCTCGTACAGGTTGCAATATATGCCTTAACATCAGAGTATGCCCCTGGCCAGAAGAAGCGCTGCCTCACCAACTGGAACGTTTTCTGGAAGCCGAGATGACCCATCTCGTCATGGAGTTTCTTCAGTACTGGCTGATGCATGGAACGAGGTAGAACTGGAATGTTGGTCGTGTCGTTACCCTCACCCTTGTTGAAAAAGAGAAGTCCATTCTTCACTTGAAGATGGTCCCAGGAACGCAATAAACGTTGTACATCTCTTTCTTCACGTCGGAAGTGCCTTTTACCCAACCTGCTACACCGAGTTTCCTTGAGGTGTAAAACTCTACGAATGGTTCTGTCCCCCTGTTGGGAATCCTGCAGCTTTCGGTCATCTTTCATACAGATCCCTGAGGAGGCACTGTCAGGTTCGGAGAACTCTTTAGTTAGTGAGGATACTGGTACATCATCATTTGGTTGTCTCGGGTTGTCAGCTTCTGTTGATTCATCTTGTGGAGCGGAAGAAGAGGATTGCATGTGGACCTCCACAGCTTGGGTTGGCATCTGTTTCTTCACCATGCCATCTCCAGTTGCATCTAAAATGCGAGTGACCTCTTCTCTTGTTATCCTAGAAAGCGCATCAGCGTTTGCATTGTTTTTCCCTGGACGATAGAGTATGTCAACATCGAAAAGAGAGAGGTCGTTAACCCAACGCTGGCTATGGGCATCTAGCTTCGCACTCTTTAAGACATAGGTCATCGGGTTGTTGTCTGTAACAGCTGTGACTCTGTGTCCGTACAGGTAATCGCGGAACTTGGTAGTTAGGGCCCAGTGTAATGCTCGAAATTCTAGCTTGTGAGCAGGATATTTCTTCTCAGCTGAAGAGAGAGTTCTGCTTGCATATGCCACTACTCTTTCACGTCCATCCTGTTGTTGGGTTAGGATTGCTCCCAGACCATCAAGAGAGGCATCAGTCTGTACGATGAACGGAACTTGATAGTCAGCATAAGCCAAAATGGGAGCCGATGTCAACTTGGCTATCAATGTTTGAAATGCAGCGTCACATTTGTTGGTCCAGACGAACGGTGGGTCTCGGCTACCACGCTTTCCCCCAATGAGGCCGAAGAGAGGACTTGCTATCTTCGCATAGCCATGGATGAACTTACGATAATAGCCAGTTATCCCAAGGAAGCTCCTGACATCCTTCTTTGATTTGGGAGTTGGCCAATTCTGTACATCTGCTATCTTCTCGGGATTGGTGCCAATACCTTCTGCCGAGATGATGTGACCTAGATATTGCACGCTGCTCTTCAGGAAGTGACACTTAGAAGGTTTAAGCTTGAGGTTGTGATGTCTCAGCCTTTGAAAAACCTCTGCAAGACGGGAGATGTGTTCTTCAATGGTTGAGCTGAAAATGATGATGTCATCAAGGTAAAGGAGAACACTCTCAAAGTTCATGCCGCTAAACACGGTAGACATCAGGCGTTGAAAGGTGGCGGGCGCATTGACGAGACAAAATGGCATTCTTGTAAACTCAAACAGCCCCATAGGCGTTGTAAATGCCGTCTTTGGCCGGTCCTTTTCCGCAACTTGAACTTGGAGATAGCCAGAAGTGAGGTCTAAGCAAGTAAAATACTTAGCTTTCCCCAAGGCATCCAATGCTTCCTCTATCCGCGGTAGGGGATAAGCATCCCGGGTTGTTCTGGAATTCAGTTTGCGATAATCAATACACAGCCGGATGCTGCCATCCTTCTTTCGGACAATAACCACCGGTGACGCGAATGGACTCTGACTGGGTTGGATGACATTGGATTTCTGAAGGTCTTCGATGTGCTTCCGGACCTCCTGAAACTCTGCCGGTACAATACGTCGGTACGGCATACGAAATGGCGTGGGATCACTCAAAGGTATTTCATGCTCAACGGTTTGAGTCTTTCCAATGTCCAGCGCATCTTTGGAAAAAACATCAGTATTGTCTTTGAGAAGTCTCTTGATGGCCGCCTTGGCAGAGGGAGTCAGGCCTGCATCGTCAAGATCGATATCTGGCATGGTGTCTTCACTAGAGGTGGTCTGTTGAAATGTCACCACCTCAGCAACTTCAGGGCTCGGTGGGGAGCTAACAATTTGGACACAGGACAGCTTTGCTAATACTCTGTTTCTCCTTACAAATGCTGTCTGATGAGAGAGATTAGACAGGCGAATAGAAGCCTTACCATCTTGAACCTCAACTAGCATCTGTCCGACTGCTAAACCCTGCTTGTTATTGGTCTCCACTAGTGCTGAGATGGTCCGTCCTCTGGTTGATTTGGGTGCATTGGCTGTAATGGTGACTTCAGCTCCAGGTTGGACTTCAATAGGGCGTCTTCTGGCATAACGCAAATATCCAATCTCTCCATTGGTGCGAGCGACATCAACCCCGTCTGTATTGATGCACTGGAATGCATAATACCAGTCAGAAGATTTCATGGCCTTTGCCATAAACCCACGTCCGTACTTCTTGTGGAGACAGTCTCTCACCGCGAGAATAACATTGGTGCCGAGGAGGAGTGGGGTAGAGCGTCTGAATGCGGTATCAGGAACGACTAATGCAGGGACTTCCTTGAACACCTCACCAAGTACATCAATGTTGAGGAGGATATACCCCTGATGAAGGACGTTTTGACCTCCAGCTCCCTTGATGGTGATATCCGTCTTCTTCAGAGCTTGTAGCCGGAGCTCAGGATGATTCAAGATGAAGTCCTCAGCTATGGTGGTCACCTGTGAGCCAGTATCAAGCAGTGCCTGACAATGTCTCCCAGAGACGTCGACAGTGGTCGTACTCACAGGTCCAACCAGCTTCTCATCCGGCTGACTCTCAGTAGAAGTCTGTAGCGTTACCCCCCTTTCCCTCTCGCATATATCGTTAGTAGGGCTCTTCATTCTCGTTGCACCCGCCAATTGCCCAGCATCAGCAGGTTGAATTAGTTTAAAAAATTCTGATGAGCTGGTTCCATGGGCACTCCACTGCGTCGTTTCTGTCTTGGGCATTGACGGGCAAAGTGGCCAATCTCGCCACACTCGTAACAGCGTCTCTCCCGTCTTGGGGCAGAATGAGGATTTGGGTCAGTGGCATCACGTCTATGGCTGCCAGGTCCTCCAGGGTTATTGGCCCGACTCTCCAGGAAATGGACTCTTTGATCCAACAGCTGTTGGCCCTCTAGCAGTTGGTTGAGAGTTGCCCACTGTCTCCTTATCATTTCGGTAAGGTTGGTCAGTTGATCCCTCTCATCGACCTGTTTGACTGGAGTGCTGGGACTGACGGTCTGCAAGCTGACGTTGGGCGTTGTAGCTTGAGCCAAGTTGTCTGCCTGATGTTTAGGATTTTGGACGGAAGTCTGCTGGTGAAGGTAATATTTCTGACGCCTCGCCTCCTTAGCATGTCGGGCTTCTTCGGAGATGACCCTGAGCTCCTGACGGAGGGATTTGAAGGTCATTGCCCTTGGCTGCATTGGGGCCAGTCGCTGTCTCACAGAGTCATCGTGCAAACCCTTCATGAATTGGGTAGTTAGAAGAAGGTCCCTATCTTCACCCAGCGACCCCTGTCGGCCAAGCCGTTTATTCATCTCCTCTACATGACGTAATAGGGCCTCCAGAGCTATTGCATAGTCAGTGCAGGTTTCCTCCGACCGCTGCACTCGAGAGAAGAACGTCGCAATGGGCGTGGTGGCTGTACTCCCCTCTTCAAACTCCTCTAGTAGTTCGAAGATGGCCGCCTCTGCCGTGACTATGCCCCCTCGGGATTCTAGGTTTAATATGACATCTCGCGCTCGGCCCCTGGTGTGGCGAACGACTTCCTGAAACTTGATGTTCTCAGGCTGCACTCCCTTGGCCTCCATTAAATATCTGAGGTCACGTACCCAGTCCTCAACTTTCAAGCTGTTCCTGTCTGAAGATGAGCCAGAGAACATTGGGACATCCTTCAGCTGATGGGAAGTGTATGTCGGTGGAACATAGGGAACGACAGTGGGTTGGAGAGTTGAGTTATGGGCCTTCGGTTGTACCTGTTGTAACTGCTCTGTCGGGCCAAAATCTGTAAGCGGTAGGGGACTCACATGTAAATTATTCGGCCGTGTTGACTCGGCTAGACGTCCATCGACTTCTGACACTGGGTGGTGAAACGGGCATGACTGTACCTTGTTATCAGCCATTCGATGGGTGGTGAAAGGATTGTTCGGGCTATCTTTGAAGGTCAAGGTGGGTGAGCAAACTCTGGGAGAGCTCACATGTGGGTGGTTCAGATGTGAATGGTTCTGGTTTGGTGATTCCACTGGGTGATAATGAACTGGGCTTGACGTCACATCCAACCGAAAAGGTGTGAATGGGTTGTTCGGGCTGCCATGGTACGACAGGTTGGGTGGACTTGCTGGACATGGACTATCTGTCATCCTGCACTTAAAAGCTCTCCGACTAAAAGCACTGTGTTGGTTTTGTTCAATTTGCAAAAATTTTTTTTAGTGATTTAAAAAAACAAATTGTCCCTAGTGAATAAGAAAAAAAAAGCTAAATTCTAAAAGAAAATTATCACTACCCAGATCTTCCACCAAAAAAATGTAACCGCGAAAAATGGGACACTAGAAAAATATTAGAACAAACGATGGGGATAGGACCGAGATCTAAAGTGACGAGACGCAGGCTTTCCTTAAACAACTAGGGACAGAGAGACTAAGTGAATTTTAAACAAACAAAATTGAAATTCTAATTTAATTGGTTTTCCTCTTCAACAGAACTCAAATTTCGGAAGAACGAACAATGAGTTTAATTTAAAATGATTTAAAAAAATGATACTTAAATAAATGAATAATAATCTATTTCAATAAAAACCCAGCCAAGAAAAAAAATAAAAAAGGAGCAAACAACTTAGTATAAAAAAACACCTTAAACCAACACAGCACTAATAGTGGATTACTCTAAACGCTACCAGAACAGATAAACATGTACCAAATTTACTGAGCAGTATGAGTTGAAAAAGCAGTTGTCCAGGAGGATGTTGGAGACTATAACAAGTAGGTCTACACCCAAAGCTGCTTAGCTGCTCACTGACTCCCAAAGCTTTAGTAACAAAGACAGGGGAGGGGAAATGGTCTGGTGCCCTAGAGACATTACCCAATTATATTACAAGAAGTATAGGTATAACTCAGGGGACCCACTCCTATTGCATAACAACTAAATAAACTCAAGGGGAGCCTCCCCTATGATGTTGCAAAAACAAAAATAGTGATAAATTACTTAACAAAAGTTCCACTCCTCTACATATATACACAAGAAATGACGGAAATATCAATGTTTGTTGATCGTTGTACTTTTTTTCTTCTCTGTTTATTTCTGATTCATTCTCAGGAGATCGGACAGTACCTAAGCAGAAAGGACCGAGTCATCAGAATAAATCAAAACAGCGACCTAAGCAGCCATTGGAGTCTTCTCCTAGCAAATCAACAGGTACATATCTACTAATAAAAAACAGGCTTTTATTGAAAACCTGTGTTTTATCTTAAAGAGACCATAAGTGTAAAACATGTATATACACCAGAAGTGACAGAAATATCAATGTTTGTTGATCGTTGTATTTTTTTTCTTCTCTGTTTATTTCTGATTCATTCTCAGGAGATCGGACAGTACCAAAGCAGAAAGGACCGAGTCATCAGAATAAATCAAAACAGCGACCTAAGCAGCCATTGGAGTCTTCTCCCAGCAAATCAAGTGGTACATATCTACTAATAAAAAACAGGCATTTATTGAAAACCTGTGTTTTATCTTAAAGAGACCATAAGTGTAATACATGTATATACACCAGAAATGACAGAAATATCAATGTTTGTTGATCGTTGTACTTTTTTTCTTCTCTGTTTATTTCTGATTCATTCTCAGCAGATCGGACAGTACCAAAGCAGAAAAGACCGAGTCATCAGAATAAATAAAAACATCGACCTAAGCAGCCATTGGAGTCTTCTCCTAGCAAATCAACAGGTACATATCTACTAATAAAAGACCAGCATTTCTTGAAAACCTGTAGAATTTCTTAAAGAGTAATTTAATGTGAAGTATACACCAAAGATCGAAGAAAATCGGTGTTTCTTGATCGTTGTATTTAAAAAAAAAACACCAAAGATAGCAGCAATATCTGTGTTTGTTGATTGTGGTGCAATTATTGTTGTTCTTTGTTTATTTCTGATTCATCCTCAGAAGAATGGACACCTAAATGGAAAAGACCCATTCATCACATGAAACCAAAACAGCGACCTAAGCAGCCATTGGAGTCTTCTCCTAGCAAATCAACAGGTACATATCTACTAATAAAAAACAGGCATTTATTGAAAACCTGTGTTTTATCTTAAAGAGACCATAAGTGTAATACATGTATATACACCAGAAATGACAGAAATATCAATGTTTGTTGATCGTTGTACTTTTTTTCTTCTCTGTTTATTTCTGATTCATTCTCAGGAGATCGGACAGTACCCAAGCGGAAAGGACCGAGTCATTAGAATAAATAAAAACAGCGACCTAAGCAGCCATTGGAGTCTTCTCCTAGCAAATCAGCAGGTACATATCTACTAATAAAAAACAGGCATGTATTGAAAACCTGTTTTATCTTAAAGAGACCATAAGTGTAAAACATGTATATACACCAGAAATGACAGAAATATCAATGTTTGTTGATCGTTGTACTTTTTTCTTCTCTTTATTTCTGATTCATTCTCAGGAGATCAGACACCTAAGCGCAAAAGACGGAGTTATCAGACGAAATCAAAACAGCGACCAAAGCAGCCAATGGAGTCTTCACCTAGCAAATCAGCAGGTACATATCTACTAATAAAAACCCAGCATTTTAATGTGAAGTATACACCTGAGATTGCAGAAAGATCGGTGTTTCTTGATCGTTGTACTTTTAAAGAAACACCAAAGATAGCAGAAATATCTGTGTTTGTTGATTGTGATGCAATTATTGTTGTTCTTTATTAATCACCTAAACGGAAACGACAAAGAAATCAGATAAAATCAAAACAGCGCCCTAAGACATTGGAGTCTTCTCCTAGCAAATCAACAGGTGTTCATCTATTAAAAAAGACAAGCATTTTTTGAAGGCCTGTGTAATATCTTAAAGAGACATGTAAAGTTAAGTATACACCAAAGATAGCAGAAATATCAGTGTTTGTTGATCGTTGTCCTTTTTTTTTTATTCTTTACTTATTTCTGGTTCATTCTCAGAAGAGTGGACACCCAAACGGAAATCAAAACAGCGACCTAAGCCAATCGAGTCTTCTCCTTGCACATCAGCAGGTACATATTTATTAAAAAAGACACGTGTTCACTAAAGTGTTGAAGATTTTTTTGTTTTTATTCTTGGTATGCACTATAAAAGAGATCAGAAGTCTTTACCTAATACATTTTTAATTGTGTCAAAAATACAAAATTTTATTGAAAGCATGTGTTGTATCTTACAGAAACAATGAGTTTTAAGTATGCACCAGAGATTACAGAAAATATAAGTGCTTGTTGAATGTTGGTCATTTATTTTTGTTCTTTGTTTATTTCTGATTCATTCTCAGAAGATCGGACACCTAATTTGAAAGTACCGAGTCATCAGACGAAATCAAAACAGCATCCTAAGCAGCCATTTCAGTCTTTTCCTAGCAAATCAGCAGGTACATATCTACGAATAAAAAACAAGCTTTCCCTGAAAACCTGTGCAATATCTTGCAACTAATTCAATTTACCAACTACTTTACATGCCAAGAATTTGCAAATGGTATCTTGTTTAAACTTTTCTAGACTTAGTACAGAAGAATCGATTTGATGAAAAATAGTCTTTTGATCTCTTGACAGAGCAATAATATATGACCGCAGCATAATATTGGAAAAAACAGAAACTTTATCAAGGACAACTTTGAAAAGTTGCAGGCAGAAGTATGGGTGTGATAACAGTCGAAACGTACAAATAAGTAAGAGGTGGTCAATGCTTACAACAACTTCAACTTGCCTGCAATGTCATTCATAATGAAATAAATAAAGAAGTTTTATGTTGACCAACGATGTAAAACTGAGCATTAAGGTTACCGTATTTCAAAGCTCTTAAAGCGACCATTGTAGAAAAATGAAAAATGCTGTCATCTGATGACCAACAATATAAACTACATGTACATCTTAAACGGCGTCCATCAATCTAAAAGGAACATGTAGCTCTCAGATTTGGTGCTGTGGGCTGTTAAAATTGTTGTTATGAAATGAGCACTTTGGAATAGGAATTCAATGATTCATAAAAATGTATTTAAATTATTTTATTGTATAGTTAATGATTGAGTTTGCAAAAGAATTTCCCCTGCCCTCTTATATTAAGCGAAAAGCAGATGATTTAATGGGATTCTTATTAAAGTTTTTACTCTACTGTAAAGATATCTTTCTAATTGTACTAGTTTCTTTAAAAAAAACCATCTTATCCTAAAGTGTCCATTCCAAAAGCTACATATTCTGACATCATATGTAAAAAATCAAATTATAATTTAAAAAATTTTATAGCACGTAATGCAAAGCCTCAAAGGTTTTACACAGTTCATTGTCCTTTTTTTATTCTTTGTTTATTTCTGGTTCATTCTCAGAAGAGTGGACACCCAAACGGAAATCAAAACAGCGACCTAAGCCATTGGAGTCTTCTCCTTGCACATCAGCAGGTACATATTTATTAAAAAAGACAAGTGTTCACTAAAGTGTTGAAGATTTTTTTTCCGTTCTTGGTATGCACTATAAAAGAGATCAGAAGTCTTTACCTAATACATTTTTAATTGTGTCAAAAATACAAAATTTTATTGAAAGCATGTGTTGTATCTTAAAGAAACAATGAGTTTTAAGTATGCACCAGAGATTACAGAAAATATAAGTGCTTGTTGAATGTTGGTCATTTATTTTGTTCTTTGTTTATTTCTGATTTATTTTCAGAAGATTTGTCGCCTAAACGGAAACGACCAAGAAATCAGATGGAATCAAAACAGCGCCCTAAGCCATTGGAGTGTTCTCCCAGCAAATCAGCAGGTACATATCTACTAATAAAAAAACAGCATTTCTTGAAAACCTGTGGAATATCTCAAAGAGTAATTTAATGTGTGAAGTATACACCGGAGATCGAAGAAAAATCAGTGTTTGTTGATCGTTTCCAACTTTTTTTTTCTTCTCTGTTTATTTCTGATTCATTCTCAGAAGATCGGACACCTAAGTGGAAAGTACCGAGTCATCAGACGAAATCAAAACAGCATCCTAAGCAGCCATTTCAGTCTTCTCATCGCAAATCAGCAGGTACATATCTATGAATAAAAAACAAGCATTCCCTGAAAACCTGTGCAATATCTTGCAACTAATTCAATTTACCAACTACTTTACATGCCAAGAATTTGCAAATGGTATCTTGTTTAAACTTTTCTAGACTTAGTACAGAAGAATCGATTTGATGAAAAATAGTCTTTTGATCTCTTGACAGAGCAATAATATATGACCACAGCATCATATTGGAAAAAAACAGAAACTTTATCAAGGACAACTTTGAAAAGTTGCAGGCAGAAGTATGGGTGTGATAACAGTCGAAACATACAAATATGTAAGAGGTGGTCAATGCTTACAACAACTTCAACTTGCCTGCAATGTCATTCATAATGAAATAAATAAAGAAGTTTTATGTTGACCAACGATGTAAAACTGAGCATTAAGGTTACCGTATTTCAAAGCTCTTAAAGCGACCATTGTAGAAAAATGAAAAATGCTGTCATCTGATGACCAACAATATAAACTACATGTACATCTTAAACGGCGTCCATCAATCTAAAAGGAACATGTAGCTCACAGATTTGGGGCTGTTGAAATTGTTTGTTATGAAATAGGAATTCAATGATTCACAAAAATGTATTTAAATTATTTTATTGTATAGTTAATGATTGAGTTTGCAAAAGAATTTCCCCTGCCCTCTCATATTAATAATAATAATAATAATTTTCCATTTATATTGCGCAAATTCCATATTAATATGATCAAATGCGCATTACAATGTGTATAATCTATGCTCAGAGGTGGCGCATTAAGCAGCCAAACCAGAAACACCGGGGGTAAAGCCCCTTCTCTTTTACGATAAGTGTTCTGGGTGTTTTATGTGCATTACACAACGCACAGGACCTACAGTTTTACGTCCCATCCGAAAGACGTGAGCTGGATGTTACAAAGCCCTATCATGTCCCAGACAAGCCACCAACCATAACAGTACTTGGAGTGGTCTCCCATCCATTTACTAACCGCAGTCAATGGTGCTTAACTTGGCAATACTACCGGTGGCTCTCCCGTTGAGCTAACTGTCTGGGACAGTTAAGCGAAAAGCAGATGATTTAATGGGATTCTTATTAAAGTTTTACTCTACTGTAAAGATATCTTTCTAATTGTACTAATTTCTTAAAAAAAAACATTTTATCCCAAAGCGTCCATTCCAAAAGCTACATATTCTGACATCATATGTAAAAAATTAAATTATAATTAAAACAATTATATAGCGCCTAATGCAAAGCCTCAAAGTTCTTTACACAGAAAATATAAAGCATCAAAATTAATTCACAGAAAGTACACACAGAACACATTAAGCAAGAACACTTACTAATAAATAAACATTAAAAGCAAAATATAGACATACCATTTGAAATTGCAATACGAATATCAACCGAAAACAAATTAAACTAGAAGTGAGTTTTTGTGGCATCACAAAAACTAGGTGTTCGGAGTGTGATGTATTAAAAATTATTTTATGTGTTAAAAGTTAAATGAATTAAAAGTTAATCCAACTGATATATAAGAAAATATGAAGAAATACGTTAAATTGAGCTTTATAATACAATATTTAATTTGAACATCCGGTTTGGACAGGAATTTCTAACCACTTTTAAATGAGGAGGTACTTCCAGTTTGACCGGAAGTAGAGTTCAGAGAGGTCACCCAATGTGTAACAAAGAAGGACCTTCCCTAACTTTGGTATTTGGTGAATCATGTTCCTAGCTCTTACCATGTATTAATGAGGAGCTACTTCCGGTTTGATCTTAAGTAGAGGTCACAGAGGTCACCCAATGTGCAAAAGAGAAGGACCCTCCCTAACCTTGGTATGAAAGAATCATGTTCCTAGCTCTCACCATTTTTAAATAAAGAGCTACTTCCGGTTTGACCGGAAGTAGATGTCACAAAGGTCAATTAATGTTTCACAAATGAAGTCTTTCCCTAACCTTGACATTTCTCGAAACAATCATGTTCCTAACTCTAACCACTTTTACATGAAGAGCTACTTCCGGTTTGACCGGAAGTAGAGGTCATAGAGGTCATAGAGGTCACACGATTTACAACAGAGAATGACCTTTCCTAACCTTGCTATTTGGTGAAGGAATCATGTTCCTAGTTCTTAGCAATTTTAAATAAAGAGCTACTTCCGGTTTGACCAGAAGTAGATGTCACAGAGGTCACTTATTGTGTCATAAAGAAAGACCCTCCCTTACTTTGACATTTGTCAAAAAAATAAAGTTCATCTCTCAAACGGTTGATTTTTTGTTAATTTTTAAAGTTTTAAATAAGCCCTGCATTAAAAACTAACAAAGCTCGTTTTATACTGACCAAAGAACTTAAAAATAATAGCTTTATAACAATTGTTTCCTTCAACTTCCGGTTTGAACCGCAATACAAGGTCAAATTGGGGTCATTTCTTTGAGACATTTAAAGTGTTTCCAAAAGACCTTTGCGATGATTTGTAGATTGTAAAAATCCATTGTGCACTTCAGGAGTTCTGATTTAATTAATAAACTTTGGTTTATTGTAACTCAACATCTGATGACGTCATGATGACGTCATCGTTTTATTTCGCGTCTTCATATTGAGGTTCAAGTATATGCACAGTTTCAAGGTTCAGTTTAATTTCAATTTTGAGTTATTTATTTGAAGAAAATTTAGGAGGAATTAACATTTAAAGCAACATAATGGTCTCTATGAGACACCCTATAACACATGGTTTTGATTTTGTTTGATATATTGAAAGTGAAATCAAATAAAACCTTTAAATATGAATATGAAAATAATTAAAAAGAGTTTATCATATGTATTTCATGGGGACTTCCGGTTTGGGCAGGAAGCGAGGTCAACTCAGGTCACTAAAAATTATAAAGAACCGCATACATTTATTGTAACTCGACTCCTGGAGGAAAAACAAGTTACCTTTTTGATTTTAACTGCCAGGAAAAACAATGTTTTCGTGCTTTCCAAAGTGTTCCTTTTCCACGCAGTGCAATCGGCTGCCGCCAGGTTGTGTGTTCAAAATAGTATTCATATTGCCTTTTATCAAAACATTAACCCTTGCTGCCCTCCGTTTTGTTCGGCATCTATGCGGTGTCAATAAAATAAAGTGTGTATCGCTAGTAAACGTTGGTGGCGCTATATCAAATTAACGGTCTTATTTTGTAACATCACGAACACTGGTGTACTGTACAGTCAATCTGACAATTGACAGATTCAAATTCCGAGCTCATTATCTGTTTTAAAAAGTTCCAAAGTTTTATAAAAACTACCCCACTTTGATAAACATCACAAACACAAGTGTGCACGGCTAAAGAAATACACGGACATTTTGAAAAGCGATGACTTTACTTTTTAATTTTCATTTTTGAACAGTTTTACTCAGCGTATCCCGACAACAACTCTCGCGGCGGTAAAGAGCCTCTGGCCCCGCTGTTGCACACTTGTGACTCTCGTACGTAAGCACGTACGTGATCGGTACATACAGGACGAAAGACGATCATTTTGTCAATTGCATTTTCTCCACCATTATACATCAAACAACTCACGTGAGCATGTGATCGTCTCAGTAAAGTCTCCTCTTCCTCTCCCTGTCACAATTAAGCCACCAGAATGACATAAAGGGAAACATTTCCACACTGAACTTGGCATGACTTAACAGTTTTTCTTTGCGTTGCCATTATTACACACACACATAACTTAACAACACACCGCAAAGTTCGATGAACTGTGACAAGACCTGACTTGTTGCGTGTTATGTATATACATGTACACAGCATGCAGTAAGAGTGCACACACACGGGGTGCAATACAGTAAGGTAACTGTACACTCTATCGGCGATCGCGCTAAAAACGGCACTTTTCACCTTAATATAACTTCGTTATGCAACGGCCAATTTTGTTGAAATTTCACAATTAGGCTTTTATAGTCGTTATCTATTACTAAAAAATTCAACATGTAGTTTGCTCCAAAGAAAATTGAAATAAAGAAAATTCTTATTTTTAAACTCGTCGTCGTAACAAACTGTAACATTTGATGACGTCATCAATGTAATATTTTCAAAGGTCATAAACTACATGTTATTTCGTACACTGAAACTATGTCCTAATTCTGTTTCATATTGACTCCACATCTTAAATTGTGACTTTTTAAGCATTTTTTGCTTCAACTTCCGGTTTGAACCGGAAGACAAGGTCAAATTGGGGTCATGTCTGTGAGGCGTTTACGCAAATTGGGATGACCTTTCCGATGATGTATAGATTGAAAAAAAATCCATTGTGTACTTTAGGAGTTATGATTTTTTGAAATAATAAACTTTGATTTAATGTAATTCAACACCTGATGACGTCATCATGACGTCACTCAAGCCCTGTCATGTCCTAGTCAAGTTCTAACTATGTGTGAAGTTTGAAGTTTATATGAGCTTGGGAAGGGTGCATTTGTTAGCGGACAATCGACAGGCAGAAGAAGAAGAAGAAGAAGTACCAAAAAAAAAAAAACGAACAAAATCAAGAGGTGTTCCGGGCTAGTGCCCGAACACCTAAAGAGGGATGAAGTTGCCAGCATATTCACCCTCAGCCAAGATCCTCAGCATCTAGCTCTTAAACTAAAAACTCCAAGTGCATATCAAACAGTAAAATCAGTTAAAAATAACTTGATCCGATGGGTTCCAATAAAAATGTGTACAAAATAAAAGAGGGGAGAGGTTGACAGCATGGTCAGCCTCAGCCAAGATCATCTGCATCGGGCTCAAATGAATTAAATTTTTTTCTGAACAAAATTAGTTTTTATGAGTTATGTCTTGAAAACGGAGAGTGTAGTAGCTGAACATATGGGTTGAGGTATTTTCTGTCTTGACTGATGCTTCGAAGTGAAGCAAAAGGTAAGCGACAGACCGGTTTATGTGGTCAGACATGCATAGGGAATCAGAATTGGAATAGATTGCTAGTTTGTGATTTGAATTGATGACATTTTTTCTTGCCTGCTGGACAGCAAGGTAGCGTGTTTCAGGGGAAATTTTCCCATTTTATTTATTATGTTCAGGATGGCGCACCTAGTGTAATGTTTTTTCCCAGTCCTGAAGAGGGTTGATGTCATTCCCGGTAGTCTTGCCTTGTGCATAATGTGGACTACAATTCAACAAGAAAATGTCACTTAAAATAACTCTTGAAGTACACAGTAAATTGTAGTTGTTCACATGGTACTTACAAATCACAGTTTACAATTTGGAAACAGACTTCAGGATCCAGTTTAAGAAACAAAGTAAATAACAAAGTAAATACCACAATATTAACTTGCCTGTTATGGCATAAGGACATACCGGAATTTAGATTTTTTAGTTTGCCAACGATGTAAAATGCAGCATTAAGGTGACCGTATTTCAAAACTCATAAGGCGACCAATACAGAAAAGTGCTATCATTCGATGACCAACAAATATCAACTCTTCAGAGCTAACACAATATTAACTTGCCTGTTACGGCATAAGGACATACTGGAATTTAGATTTTTATGTTGACCAACGATGTAAAATGCAGCATTAAGGTGACCGTATTTCAAAACTGTTATACAATGACCAGAAAAATAAACTTGGATTAAGGGTGAGCATAAATTTTATTTTGTCATAGATTGATCAGAGATGGGCTCCATTTGAAATCATACTTTTGAATTTGCTGTTATATATTTTGTATGCTTTGTTCAATTTAAGCACATGTAATTCTTGAACTTTTTCTGTTTGTTTGATTGTTTTTTCATAATTTTTATTTGATTTCAAAATTGACTTTCACGGTGGCACCCTAGTTGAACCTGTAGAAAATTTCTGCTTTCTTTATTGGTGATTTCATGGGTTTTTTTTCTTATACAACAGACAAGACGAAGAGCCCATCCAAATGGAAACTTCTGCGGAATGTAAAATCTACAAATATTTCAAGCGGTATGAATCAATTAACAGTAGACATTTATTCAACTGAAACTTGTATAAATCTTGGAACTTTAGAGCATTTGAAGTAGAATTTTTTTAATAATGCACCAAGCTAACAATATGCAATTGTTGTTTGCTGTGATGTGGTCAATGCTGTTTTGTACACCTGAGGAGGCAGATGGCACCCTTGGCTAGCATCCCAAGAGTGCCCAAGGGTGCCATCTGCATAATGGACCAGGGCCACACATTTTAGGAAATCATGACATTTTGTGACACGTCTTGTGATAGGTTCTCGACCAATGAAATGTCACTACCTAATACCATGGTATAACATATAAATATAGTACATGTAACCATTGGGAATTGCGAGATATATTTCAATAGTTGAACTTGCATGATAATTCAAATCCAAAGAATCGTTCCAAAGATCATGTTTTTACACAGTATTCATTTAAACCTAGTCCTGTTACACACCTTTGTTCCGACACCTGTCGTTTGTTCCCCAACTCCTACATTCTGACATCTATGTGTTCAGACAGCTCAACCTATGTTTTGACACCCTGGTGTTCCAGCACAGCAGCACAAATTGTATGCCACGGCTGCAGTACACTGCAATTGTACATGTGGGACTGTGTAATCTGTCCATTATTTTGTTTGTCTTCTAATCTAATGTGATAAAATTCTGATTTCCAAAAAAACACAACTCTCTACAGAGACTTTTCTGTTAGTTTTTGTTCTGTTCGTATGTAAATCAAGGTCTGTTTGTTTAGTAATGCCCTAAAAATCACTGAGTGACATCATCTGTTTGTCGAGGAACAAGAGGTGGGGCTCCGTAGTCCTGCCTAGGACTAAACTTGGATCCAATTGTCACTTCCAATACGTAAGATATAAATATTGACGTCTGTTGTTTCCTTACAAACATCACTAATTTCACCCCTGAAGTCCCAAAGCTTGACATCAAACTTCATGTGGGGTATGACAACTTAAACAACTTCATGTAAACAAGCTGTCAAAACTAAGGGATGTAAGGACATGGGTATTTCGAAACATAAGTTGAAAAGTGAATACATGGGCTGTTAAAAAACTTGACCAGTTTCCCTTCAGTCCATAGTTGTTTGCTTCTGAATGAATGTTTTTAATTTGGAAATGATTTTGTTTATTTCTCACACCCAGAATTAAAATGTACTATTTTTATTTGTGTTTCATGTCACTCTAGGGTGTATGTTACTTTGGTCCATGATTTAGCAGCTGTTTGTGTTTTTATTGCCACAGGTATTAGAGCACATCTATTGATGAGGCATCGCAGTCCTGAAAAAAAGTATCTTTGTTTTCGTCAAAAAAGTAAGTTTGCAGTGAAGTTCATGTTCCGAGCTTTAAAGCTTTCTGAGTAATACCTGAAATTGATGCTGGGCAGTGCCATTCCTATGGGGTTCTGAAGGTGTTTTGAACCAGCACAAGTAAAGTTGGCATGGTTTATGTTAGAAACTATATCACCAACAGGATTGATCCATTTCCCAATACCTGACACGCTAATTGGTCTAAACTTCTTTTCCATGGTCACCTTTTGCCGTCACAATGTTGTAAATTATACAGACATTTCACCGTAAATGGAAAGATTTACCGTTCTTTAAGCACTCTAAATCCCCCCAAATGATTTCAACATTTATTGAACATTCATGGCTTACTACATTCAACTGAACACCGTGAGTCTGTTCACAAACTCAATCTAGTATATTTTTTTCTCCTACCTGGCCCTTGTTGTTGCAGCGTGCATATACTTTGAACTGTACTAATGAAAGTGCACTAACTTTGATGTAATTTATATCACATGAAGGGAGTTGGGATGAGTTACCTATCGATACATGGGTGTCAACAAGGTGAAAATGTCTTGAATCTTGTTATCATTACCTATCATATTTTCTTTCTTTTTTGGCATAATTTTTAATGATCCCTACACTTGATTGTATTTTCTTTAAAGCACGGAACTATCATCAGTGGAGCTCTAAAGACACCCTCTATGTCAGAAAGGGATTCACAACATTCATTATGGACAAGACTTTTGAGGGGGCAAAAGGACCTTTGCCAAGTAAGTGTATTATTATTTTTTTTCTGGCACTAAAGCCAAGGAAACTGCACAATGCACATCTGGCTGGCACTCCCAGTGTTTGTTGAACTCTGGAATTGAAAGAAGTTGAAAGAAAAATATGCAAGTGCTTAAATCTGATCCAGTAAAAGATCAGTGCATACCTGCCAACTACCCTGTTTTACTGGAGTTTCCTTGTTTTTCCAACTTGAAATAGCCCGAAAAAGGAGCACTCTGCTTTCTGAAAAAATCAGTCAACAATAAAAAATATAAAAATTCTCTCGGAAGTGCAGCGAAAAAAACGCAGGTTGCATTGCGATCATGATGTATAAAACGCATAACACATGGCCCTGCGACACACAAGCAATCACATCGTTCCAATAATCCAGACGCTGTTAGACTTTGTTACATAAAAGGCAAAGAAACATGATTGTCAGAGGGCGCTTTCAGAACCATGCAGCGGAATAAAAACATACACCCTCTGTTGGTGACTGTACAATTGCATTACTCAATAACGGCTGCGCCAAAGAGTACGCTTGTCTGCGCATGCTCTGGAATAATCGCTGGTGTACATGAAAAACTGATGTGCAACACTGTCGTCACTGGTCCACACTAAAAAGCCAGGAAAGCATGGTTAACAGATGACAGTTCCCCAGAAATGTCAGCTTGTTTACGCAAAACTACACACATGTTTTGATCATACTACCGATCGTCTGGACGATGTTTTCCCCTCAAAATGTTGTATCTGAAACGGTCGGTTACACATCACCCCTATTTCTGGGTTTCAAAGGTTGGCAGGTATGTCAGTGCTGTCTGACAGGAAAAGATTCTTTAATATTCTCTTTTTCACTGCATGCTTATGGTGCCCTTCGACCAGCCTTAAGGGTTATTTCTAGCAATGGAACAATTACACCCTACACGAAAGTTCAAAGGAACAATGGCACCCAACATGCAAAGTTCTAAAGAAAAAAAGAAAAAAGAAAAACAAAGATAAAAGGAGGACAATAGAATTACTCCAATACAGCATGAAGTGTGTACGTATATGCTTCATTTCCACTAACCTTTATGAACTGGAATCTAGTATTAGTTGCCTCATATTTACATGTGTTTATGTTTTTCCCATAGGTAAATCTCAAGTGGAAAGCTTCCTTGAAAAACACCCCAGTATTCTAAAAGATTTCAAGGGAACCTACTTACAAAAAGTTGGTCTTGTGAAAACCAAGGTTTTTAATGAGCGGGCTAAGGAGAGAAGATTGGATAAAGGACAAAGAGGGGGATATTTTTAGTTTCCAATTACCCCCCCCCCCCCCCCACTGACAACCCATTTGGAACTTTTCACCAAAGTGACAATGATTACCAATTCTTTCATTCCGCATATTTTGCAAAAAAGTAAACCGGCCTGTTTTAATTCTGTATCTTAGATTAAGCTCGTCAAATGTAGCTCATGTACTTGCACAAAAGATTCCAGTGACACTTTTTGTTTTTTTACATTAAGGAGGGTTATTCCCTTATAAAAATCGCTTTCGAAATAGACAAGATTTAATCAATCCAAGACAAAGATTTCTACTTAAAGTAAAAACAAACCAAGCAACCTCTGTAACTTTTCTCTTAGAGTCTTCAATTTTTATTTAAATATTTGAAGGAGTAAAATCTTTAAAACGTTTTGTATTAACACTTTTTTTTTGGTTGGAGGCCCCCATAACTGCAGATTTTTTGGGAGTCAAATACCAACTGTGACAATGATTACTTGTTCTTTCAACACTCATATTGTAAAGAGGCGTACAAGCACAGCAGTCATGTTTGAGAGAATGGCTAATTTATCAAAAATCTTCAATCATGGCTCTGTAGCTCTGTATTTCCATCAAATTCTGAGCTTTCAGAGCTACTGAAAGTTCTGGATCTTCAAGTGGATGGAATAGCTTCCTCACAGGGCCAACACATGCCTGACTCAATATCAGGGACTTGATGTCTTGTTGATTTACAATCTCACAAACATTGCTGTGTGTTACGCGTATAATGGCTTGTTATAATGCAATCTTTGATTGGGCACATGAGATGATCTTAATTTGTTCGGCTTGTGACTAACATGTTAGTGTAAGCAATATGCATGTTTGAGAGAATGGGTAATCATTGTTACTAAAAATTCCCCAATCATGGTGGTTTTTGCTCTCAAAAACACAAAAAATATCATTAAATTTACTCCTGGATACTTAGATACCTGGAAATAAAAGATGGGTTTTCAGTTCAACTTTAAAAAAAATTTGACACCTTTTTTTAATGGAAGCTACAATTCCAAACTTTAATGTTCCAACCGTTTTACTAGCCTTTAGACTTACAAACATTGTTTGTGTGTTAATGTTTTTCTTCTTCTTTTCAATGCCGTTTGGGAAATACAGTCATTTGCCAACAACTGATGGAGTTAAAAGCTTCTTTTTTTTATAAATAATATATATATATATTTAATTTTTTTTTAATTTTTTTTTTTATATTTTTAACAAAACAATAGTGAAGGAGAAGCCAATAGATCATGTTTTTGATCCTTTTTAAAAATATACCTTGGATGTTTTCCCTTTCACAAGAGTGAGACTGTTTGTATCCCAAACATGACTGGTTTGGAGCCTTTCTAGCTCCATAGAATTTGCATAAAATTCTAAGCTTTCAGAGTTCCAGAAAGTTTCAGATCTTGAAGTGGATGGTATTTTAGATTCTTCACTGGGCCAACACATGCCTGACTCAATATCAGTGACTTGAAGATTGTTGACTTGCTTCTTCCAAAAATTCGCTCCATTGTGTTTCACTCTACTTTTACAGAGTAGAGGTGCAACCATACTGAGGAGTGTTAAAAGCATGGCGATTGAAACCATGACCCAGGCAGCTTCTCCCTCCATTAAACAAAATGTTCACAACAAAGTTTCCTCCTCTGAGATTTAAACAAACTTTAATTACAAAAAATATGTTGTAAATCACTGTAACACAACAAACAATGTAGCTCATATACTTGTGCAAAAGATTCTTGTGGCACACCAAACTTGTCTTGTTTTAGTTTTAGATTTTTTGGTTTATTTTTTACATTGTAGAGGGTTGTCCCTTATAAAAATTGCTTTTAAATAGACAAGTTTTAATCTTTCTTTTCCATAAAGAAACCAGGTAGTAACGCTTATACAAAGATTTCTAATTAAAGTAAAAACAAACCAACCAACCTCTGTAACTTTTCTCTTGTAGTCTTCAATTGTTCAAATATTTGAAGGAGTAAAATCTTTAAAACGTTTTGTATTCATACTTTTCTTTAGTTGGAAGCCCCCATGACTGCAGATTTTTGGGACTGTGAGCAGCTGTGACGATGATTGCCTATTTTTGCAACACTCAACACTCAATGGGTAATAGAATGGCCATTCAGCATTACCAACAAATTTCAATCAGGGCAGCCTACAGCAATGGAAAAGTTTTTATTGTTTCCATGTTGATTTTTTTGTTTTTAATTTCATCCCTTCGTGTAATTGAATGGGAGACTTTTGAGGTAGAGGTAGTCCCAGTAAAAATTTTCCATTGTTCTCAGCGCGAGAACAATGAAGAAGGTCCAGTTACCTGGGATGCCCTCTATCATCTCAAAAGCATCCCAATGAAAACAATTTAAGACTCCATCAAAAAAAAGGTGGGTTGGTTTTTCAAGGAATCTTTTGCCATCATTTTCTTTTCAATGGAAGCTAAAGTTCCACACTTCCATATTCCAATTGTTTTACTATGCTTGACACAAACTAAATGGACACAAAATAATTTTTGTTATGGGGTATCAGTCTGAACATTAACTAGGAGGCACATGCATGAGTTATTATTACATGTATTTTGTTCATGCTGTTTGGGAAATATAGTCATTTGCCACTACTTAATTTAGAACAAAGAGCAAGGAGACGCCTATAGATAACATTGGGCATTCTTTTAAAAAAAGTATGACCTGGGTCTCTTGCCACACTAGTGTGTGCTAAGGTGTGCTTTAATTCCCCTTAGGACTCGGTTGGGGGATGAGGAAAATAGTGCTCACCACACAAAGTGGCTACTCCTTGAAATGTGTTAAACTGATTAAATGTCATATTCACTGTGGTACCTTTTGCATAGTTTCCATTCAGTTAATATAAATGAAAGAAAAAATATAACAATCATATTTACGTGTTTAATTTTTCTTTTTCTACATAACAAGTCCTACCAATGAAGTTCCTGCACTTAATGATATTGCAAATTCTTGGTGTGCATTGTGTTTGCCACTGAAACTTGCTTCATTGCTGTGGGAAATATGTTCTCCTAGGCCTGTTCCATGGATCTGTTTTTAGACTTTTGCCACTGAAGATGACTAAGGACATCACTTAGTCTTGTGAGTGCGAAGATGGCTAATAAGTCTGTTTGCACTGTGGACGAGTGAGGGTTGGCGGGCTGGTTGGGAAATGAAGAATATTGCAATGAGGAACCGTGCTGTGTGTTTTAGTCTCCTACGTCTCTCCTGTATGTAAAAGAAATGCAGTATATTGAAACCGACAAGAAAAATGGCACAGCTTCAACCAAGATGAGTATGATGACTAAAAAAAGTAGCAATAATCTCATGGATTGCTGGTGACCCAGGGATTCATTTGTTGCATTGATCATCCCAATCTGCATTTGATTACACCACATTATTGTCTGTTTTATTTCAACTGTTTCCATGCAGTCTTAAAAGACTTTGTGTACTTTGGTTGCTGTATTATCTGCTCTTCTTAGTTTAAAAAGGCAGCATTTTCCTAAATACTACTATGCAGTTTGGAAAATTGACCTTGTCTTAGGACGACTGAAGTAATTGTACCATTGGGATGACCCACAGCTTTCACCGTTATGACATCACCATTAAACAAGAAGTCCATCTTAGGGCGACCACAGATTGTATACAGTATCAGTACCATATCCGAAGCCATGGGGGTTGGGGAAATGGGGGCTTAAGGATTGTGCATCCCCCCCCCAAAAAAAAGGGGGGGCGGGATCACAACATTGATAACTGATTAGAATTATATAGGAGCTTATAAGAGCAATATTTTTGCAAACAACTGTAGATTTATAAATTAAGCTATACCCTACATGTACACTTACCCTTGAATATTCTTACCTTAGATAACGCAGTATATGTTCTGAATAGTGTGATGCCTCTGTAGCTCTGTGGAAATTGAGCTTTCACTTTCACAGCTACTGAAACTTTGAGATCTTGAAATGGATGGAATGGTGTATTCACTGGGACAATACATGCCTGACTCGATATCAGATACTTGATGATTGTTGGTTTGCAATCTCTCAAATATCTGGTCCACTGTATGTTGTTCTACTTTACCTTTGAAACACAGTAGAATTGCATTGACACTGACAAGCGCTAAAAGAATGATGATTGCAACCATGACCCAGACAGCTTCCTCCCTCACACATCCCATTGCAGATCATGTCCTTGGTGGAACCTGAAAGAAAAGAGGAAAAACATAAAAATTGTATCTAAACCAAGTGATGGATTTTGCAGTATTAAATATCTTTAGATCTCCAATGAAGTGCATGGGAGTATGGCACAATTTTAGGAAATTGCCAGTTCAAGCGTTGCTTTTTGGAGACCTCCACTTAATTACTGTAAATCTGTTTTGGACAAATTTCATACCAGACTGCTTCTTTCTAAAGGTTCTTTTGAACTTCATAATTTATATTGGACTTCATTTCCCTTTTTTGAGTATTCTTCCTGAACTGAAATAATAGGCCTAGGGCAATGTTAAATTTCTGTCCTTGGCCTCCGTTTTGGGAGGGATCAAATTGCCAGTGAGGCTCAATGGTTGTGTGTAAGAGCGCACACTAATATGAGTACCTGCATGTATTGACCTTGTTGCGCGTTACATCGCCTGTGTAAGCTTGCATACTCAGTGATCTGGTGATTGGTTCTCAACCAATAAAACCACAATCCACAAGGAGGTATATTAATAGGAATTGACCCCAAGGGTTAGTACAAAAATAGGGCATTTAAAAAATTGATAGTTATACCTCGGTAATAGATTTGTGGATTGTGGACCAATCACGTGATGTGCTAGATCATCAGATGCTATTGCTCCGGGGAACATGAATGATGTACCCCGCCCACAGGGTACGTTAACTTTCTATTATCATGCATATATTGGGGCTTGCAAGCTGACACAGGCAGTTATAACGCGCAGTTATAATATGGGCGTGTTCGCACAACTGTAACTGGCTGTTGAGCATCACGTGCAATTAAATCCCTACAGAAACAGACCCTGAGGACAGGAACTGTGAAAGTTAACAAAACAGACAAGTTTTAGATTTTATCATATTATTCTGCTTTTTAACAAAAATTGTCATTTATGATGGGGATGAAAGAGTAGTGCTTCAGTCATTAGGTAACTTCTTATGAAGGTCTTTGAAGGAATTTGTTCAACACAACAAAATGCAATGTTCAATTTAACAAAGAATTATGACTTAGGCCTACTTCATTTTTAATGTTTGTTTTCTCCTCTTGCAATCTATTGTTTTCCAAAATAATCATGACAATTGTTGCACGCTGTGATGGGGTCCATGGTGTTTTGCATACCAAAGGGGGCAAATGGGACCCTCGCCCTTGCCTCCGGTGACATAAAACACATTGGACTCTATTCAGAGCGTGCACCAATTGCAATGCTAAAATTTTAAAATAGTTTACTTTTTATTTGAAATCTGTAGCCCTAGGCCTAATAAATTAATAAAGATTCTTGTTTCGAAACTCTGGAGTCACTCCCTCGAAACTTTTTCTAGGGAGTGACAAAAGAAATATTTTCTTGAATTAAGATTTGTTTTCCCATTTCAAGAAAACAATTTTCAGCAGTGAAGCATGACTGACAAGGTATGCACAGATGCAAGTGTGTCCAGGCCTGGTCTACAGTACTGTAGTTTAGCTACTGTACTGTACTTTGTTTCATCATTAACTATTTTGTTAATATAAGGAACCAACTTCACACCGGAGAAATAGTGGTTCGAGTAGAGTATCGTGCATTTGCAATAAAACCCCTGTCCCGAACTTACCACTGCAGTTAAAATTGAAGGGAGACAATATACGAAATCAATCCTTTTCCTTGAAGCTTGAAGAAGTCCAAGTGCGGTTGCTGTAGTGTAAGTCTAGACTCTGCATATGCACGACATGCGCACTCGCCCCCCCTTCGCGTGCGCCCTCAGGCGGCATTTTCAAGTAAGTTTGTAACTGGTGATCCTAATAGCTTTTAACAGTTTGGAATCCGTCAAAAATTTTTAAATACTAAGCATAATAGCGGGACACAAATGGAAAAGAAAAAAATTAATTTACACATTCCTTAGTAGGTTAAAAATGTAAATCATGTTGGTCAACCTATATACCGTGTTTGCTGTGGTAAACCTATTAGTGGTTAAGCGGTTATATATATATATATATATATATATAAATAAATAGCGTGAGCAAAGAAAATTTGGCTGATGCCGGACTCGAACCCGTGACCTCTCGAATACCGTACGAGCGCTCTACCAACTGAGCTAACCAGCCCTTATAGTTGGTGGGCGGTCCTATGTGCAATACCAAATCCACTTTGCTCGGGGGGACCAGTCAGAAGCCGAACCGTGCTGCCGATAAGCCAGGGATCACTACCCCGGTTAAGATGCAAACAACCTGGTAAACGGCAGTAGCGGGGATACACAACGAATGGATACAGCTTTTTACGTGGATTTACACAGAGAAAGTACATGAGAAACTGACTGGGAGAATATTATAAATAAATAGCGTGAGCAAAGAAAATTTGGCTGATGCCGGACTCGAACCTGCGACCTCTCGAATACCGTACGAGCGCTCTACCAACTGAGCTAACCAGCCCTTATAGTTGGTGGGCGGTCCTATGTGCAATACCAAATCCACTTTGCTCGGGGGGACCAGTCAGAAGCCGAACCGTGCTGCCGATAAGCCAGGGATCACTACCCCGGTTAAGATGCAAACAACCTGGTAAACGGCAGTAGCGGGGATACACAACGAATGGATACAGCTTTTTACGTGGATTTACACAGAGAAAGTGGTGAGCGATGAAAATAATTGTTGGGTAATATTTTTTGGTTAATTTGTTAAGTTTGTTGCATTGTGTGAGGGAACATAAAAACTGTACTTACTTCGATGTTAGTGTACTGCGTACTGTTGAGCTGAGAGTGATCATTGAATACTTTGGTATATACATTTCTGATTATAACAGGTGTTTGCACTGGTGGGATTTCGTGATCTGCTTTGTCTCTCCAGAGATTGACGCATATTCTCTTGGTGCTGTCATTGATGTCCTGTAATTCTACTTCCTTTCTCTTGGAGTTCACAGTTGTTTTCACGGGAGATATCTGTTGAATTGAGTCAATTGTTCAAGAGAAAGGTTGTTAGTTGGTCGTTTTGAATCTACACTTGATGCATTGCATGTGTTTGGGCAATTTTGACGGAGAAAAGTTGTTTTAAATGTAAAATTGCTACATATGGGGGGTGGAAAAGTTATTAGCTTTTATTTGATACTTTGAATGAAAAAATCTGTAGAGGATTAAAGATATTCAATTCAAACAGAAAAGAATAAAAAGGGGAAGTCTTTACTTCTACACCGCAGGCGTGACAAAGCTTTTTGAGAAATAATGATTTTTTTTGGCAAGTGCATGCACAAGTAGTGCTTAAAAAACGTTGTCCTATAGTATACAGTCATCATGCAGCTGAGATTATGCCTTCAAATAGCATTGTGTATGCAAATGAGAGTGTTTAAAAAATGTTTTATTTCATCAAAATTAAAACTGTTTTTATTACAATGGCTAATATACTGAGTCAAAATGTCAATTTTGTAGTTTCATAGTGTCTTTGTGAACATATGCAACATGAGGGGAATTGGTGTAAGCATGGAGGTATAAAAAAAGGATGTGAATTACAGCTTTGATCGTTCCACTGACTGAGAACCTTTTATGTTGAGTTTCAGTCACAGCCTGGGCAACAGGAATTGCTGGTGCATTGAAGAATGCCTGAGTAATGCTATCGTCATATTGGAATATTTCTCCACGGTATATCTGTTGGAGAAAGAAACATTGTTCTTGATTAATTGTGATAACATGAGGTATGTCCATGGTTTGAAAACTACATGAATTTACATTTTTTTTAATGCTAGATACTCAAAGTAAATGAGTTCACTTCAAGGTAGTAATTTTATGAACAAATATTTAATTGAAAATTTTGAAAGTTTTTTTCACATCAAGCAACTTTTGCACTTTAAAGAAACATTTCCTCAAATTTTAGGCAGACTATCTAGGAATTACAGTTGTTTCAGAAATGTTGAAGTATATGTAACAGCTTTTAGGGATAATGTATATGAATTATGAATTTTATTTGTTTAAGTTATGTCTATCTTGTGCAATTGCCAAAAGTTTATAAGAGCACAGTTCATATTGGGCAAAGTGTAGATTAAAATCTGTCTCAAGAGCACATGTTCTGGTTATATCCAAGACATCCAAGGAAGTACCTATTTGTTCAACAGTTTACGCACAATGAAAAAATGGATGATTGTTTTCCCACCAAAAGTCCTGAGTCATAGGTGTAATATAAGATTATATATATATTTTAACACAATTTGTGAAATTTGGTTGGTTGGAAGTTACATGTAAAGATTGACATATGTTTGGAGATACTGGAATGAAACCTTTTGTTGGTAGATGAGAAAATTATTTAAAATTCTGAAAATACCAAGTGGCTCATTAAGAATATTCACAGCCATTAAGTAACGCTGAAATAGCAACTTGACAGTATGCACATGAATGCTTGAATTTTTTTTGGTTTTTTTGTGGACAATCAACTTACCAGGGAAAGTTAAATTGCAGTATGTGTTATGAGCTTTTGGAATGTACAACTTATCATGGGTTTTATGTGTGCAAAAATGAATTTTAATTTAAGCTACATGTACTCTATACTTTGCATAAGTAGTGAGACTGCATTGAAACATTCTTTATTTAATATTAAAAGTGTGTTTTATTGTGAAATAATTACTTGTTGAGCTATTGGAGCAGAATAGGGTTTATTTCTGATTTTTTTTTACATGAAATGTACATTTTGAGCCCCCTGTCCCTTAGTAATTGTACATTTTGAGCCCCCTGCCCCTTAGTAATTTTATATTCAATTTGGTCTATAACAAATCTCAAAATACTAAGCTTCAAAATAAACTTTTTCACAAGTGATCTATTGTGGAAATATATTACTATCTGAATCACTTGAAAACACATCAAATTTGTTGCCAAAAGTATATTGTCCACTCAATAATATCATCTATAATCTTCATTGTATTCTATTGTAACAGAGACCTTGACACCTAAGCTTTGCATTCACAGGCAGTGTACGTAGGGGCCTCCTTGAACACTTGAGGTTTGTGTTCAAAAACAGGTTTTAAGGGTGCACTTCACTATGTGGTTAGAAATCCATGTGACGAGCCTAAATAATTAAATGAAAACCACAACTTTTTCTGTTATTCAAAAATTTGAATGTGTTTGCTTTTATGAATTGTTGAAAAAATAATGGTCCAACATTCTGCCCCTGGGGTTGTTGACTTTCATCATTGAGTATTTTGGGTCGATTTGCCTTCTAGAAATTGGCTTATTTTGTTAAACAGTGTAGGGACATTTTGCCAAAACGTCTGGCCAGTTTACTTGTTCAGGGGTGTTTAATTGTTTTTTAGATCATCCTTGCAACAATTTGTTAATGTCCAACGTACTTAAAACAAAAAGGAAGTTTAGTTGTCAGAAATTATATTTGATTTGTTTTATAGAAGCTGAGAGACTTTTAAGTATTTTTGAGTATTTTTGAATTTTTGAGATGTAGTACATTTGTAGCATTGGTTCTTATGAAAGCTTCTTTAGTTTGGTGGACCCCTAATTGACCCAGGTCACTTTCATTGACTACAAACAGTGCACTTTGAAATGTGCTAGAATGCAAGTGATTTAAATGGAATAATATGTATGCAGTGTTGACGCATATTTTTGAATTTTACATAGTATTTAATATCATTTACTTTGAAAATATCGTGTGCGGGCCAGAAAGTCTTCTTTCTTGTCGATGAATGAGATTTTAGCATGTGTTTCTGATTTGTAAATGGTTGACAAGAAATGTGACTTTTCCTCACCTTTGAGTTGGGTGAGTCTTATAACAGTATCAGTCAGTCCATTTGGAATTGTGACAATTTTAGCATGTGTTACTTGAAGAAACCTTCCTGGTTTGAGGTGAGGGTAGTGATCTGGGATGCTGGTGTACAACTGGAGGATTGTACCTTCCTTTTTTAAAACATCAATGCACATGGAGCTCCCTCTATTCTCGAGATTTCAAAGTGTTTTAAATTTAATTGAAGTCATCTGTAAATATACCATATTTTTGAATGCAGAAACAAATCAGTATAAAAAAGCACAAGTAAAACCTGTAATTGTTGCCATGTTTTTGAACAACAAATCTGGCAAAGGAATGTGAAAAGCTGACGGCATCTTGGGGGAAGAGCCATCATGTTGAAAAAGGGGTGTTTTTCCTTTTTCATATTCCTGGAAGAGCAAATACAGAATTACAGATGCTGTCTACGTTTTGTTGACTTTTAATTCGTTTAATGTTAGGCGTAGGTCAAGTTTCTGATAATTTATATGTTAAACAAATGTTATAAGGCCTAGGCCAACATAGTACATGTTTGTGGAAAACAGACAATAGCACAAACAAAAAACAAAAAAAGGGGGGAAGAGGGGGAATGGCAGTCGAACCAGTCATTCCCTCCCCCTCCCCCGGACACACACTCCTATCCTTGCAATTGGTAAGTGACCAAATCATATGTGCAGATTGCAAATGAGTATGACATTGCATTTTAATTGCAATGCCCAAAACATTATTGATTGCATGATTGATATGAAACACAGGCATAGGTTTGAATTGTGTGTGCTACATCTGTAGTACAACTTAGTGTCAACTTTAACATTAGGTGTGTCTAATAATTAATATTGCTAATGAATGTCTTTTTTATTGAAAAAATATCTATGATTATTTTAAATACTGTTATCAACCAGCTGTTGTTAATGAACCTGTCTGTTAGTGTTACTGTTTTGGTACTACTACAGTACTCCCAGAACTATGATGAGGTTCGTTCCGCTATCGTCTCCACGAACCTCATAGAGTGACATGTACAAAATCCTTTTCGAAACTTTCTGCCCTTCACGTTTACATGGCTACAGTTCTTTTTTGAAATCAGATCTCGCCAAAACCAGGCTCTATGTTCTTTCAACTCTCATCGAGCGTTGCACGGGTCCAAAAAATCCACTCCGTAAACTAAAAGTTGTTAAAAAGTGATAAATTCTCACCGTAACTCAGATCCCATTCAAACAGTATTGCAACAAATATGGCAACCGGAGTTGCAAAATTATCTGGTACGCGGAACCAGCCCATAGGACCAGCGCACCTCATAGCAGCATACCAGTTAATTTTGCAACTCCGGTCGCCATATTTGTTGCAATACTGTTTGAATGGGATCTGAATTACGGTGAGAATTTATCACTTTTTAACAACTTTTAATTTGCGGAGTGGATTTTCTGGACCCGTGCAACGCACGATGAGAGTTGAAAGAACACATAGAGCCTAGTTTTGGCGAGATCTGATTTCAAAAAAGAACTGTAGCCATGTCAACGTGAAGGGCAGAAAGTTTCGAATAGGATTTTGTACATGTCACTCTATGAGGTTCGTGGAGACGATAGCGGAACGAACCTCATAGTTCTAGGAGTACTACTACAGTATAGTCAAGTCTCATATTTCTCTAGTCCCCTATTTCCGCTGTATTTAGGAGAGTATTTTGTTGCAGCATCAATTTGTTATCTATGGCCAACTTTCATTCAAGGAATTGACAACCAACCATTCTCTGCATATCTGGTAAAAAGAACAAATTGGAAAAAGTCGAGGGGGATTTTTTCATTTAAACATTTGTAAAATTTACGCTATTTTACAGACTGGACAAAAAAAACCACAAATTTGCACTGATCGTGTCTGCCAAAAAGTGCCATTTTTTTAATTAAAATTCTTACCTGATATGTTTTTCTGTCATTTGGAATATCATCAGTTTCCAGATCTCGTTTCATTTATTGGAAAATACTACATCGAAAGTGATTTATTTTTGTTTTGATTGAAAAATGCAGCAAACACAGTGGAAATAGGGTATTCCAATACAGGTGTAGTGTTTGTGTGTACTGTAGTGCAAGTAACTACAAAAGTAGTATGACATTTTAAATCTATGAACATCTTCACTACCAGAAATAAACAGTGAGCTTTGTTGAGGCATCTGTACATTATGTTGTGTATTACTCAGGTTGATATTATAATTTTAAGAATGTCTTACCTTTCATGAAGATTTATGTGATTTTCAAAGTACTAAGTTGCTTGTAGCTGTTGATTGCATCTGAAAACATGCGCAGTGTGACGTAGGCAACAATAGACTGAACACAGTCTCAGACTCAATCCGCTTAAATCTGTATCATGCTTCAAGTTCTAGTCTGAATTAAATTATCACCATTAATGATCAGTTGTCACAAGGAATAGAAAATTGCATTATAACTACGAAACTGGTTATTAAGTTTTAGAATAAAGTGGTACACTTTGAAAGACAATACTCAAACTGGAAATGCGGGGGAGAAACTTTTAATTGGGTCTCCTTTTTTAGGCAGTGTTCCTTTATTGGTAATGTCGGATATCTTGAGATACCTTCCCACAATAGTCAATAGTTTGTATGTGACGCGGGTCGCGTGCAATAGCCGCAGTAGTTTTTGTCAAGTCATCCTCGATACCAAACAAATGGCACAGCGAGATCAATCCCATGAGAACGAGGTTGGGACTTTGGTGTGGTGCTGCTGAAAATAATCTGTGTACGTCTGTACGGCGGGACACACAGTACGTGTGTGCATTTATGCAAAGGCTGTGGTCTGGTCGAACCATTCATCATCAGTGATTATACAGAGATCTTATAAATAGTCATACCAAAATCAACGGTAAGTGAACACATGGAGATTTCCTACCTACATGGTGTACAAAATGCTAACTCAAATTAAATAAGGAAAGATTAGGTAAACGTATAGGTTTGAGTTTTTACTCGGTGATATTTGTTTCTGTTGGGTTCAACGCTAGGCCTAACCATGGAGGTAGAATCTAATACTAAAAAGACTGATTGGGCGATCTACGTCACGTGACCCCTGTTGGGTTAAAAATGTAAACACACATGTAATCCTCCATAGGAAAGGGTGGTACAGTACACGATGATTAATGCATTTAGTTAATTCGATCAAGGTTTTTTTTGCTCGAAATCTGTGAAACATATTCCAGAGTTTGTACTAAAGACCTTCAAGTGGCTGAATAAAGCCAGTAAGGACAGTTCCAGCAAGTCTTGAAAATTGTAAAAGTACCGTATAAATGTGCACGATATGTACAGCGCACGACGGAACGTTGGACCAGACGACCGCGATCACCACACACTTTTCAACACAAAAATTTCAAAGTTTTGGAGCTGAAATCCTCCAAAGAAATTGCTTTCCAAAACTGTGTGATTCCTTTGCCTATTTGAAATTCTAGGTATTAATGCTCACTTTTCCAACGTTGTTTATCATTTTTTTTTACAGTGGTTTAGGCCAACATTACAAACAAAATAACAGACTGGCTACATAATAGTCGTCCGACGCCGGTAGTGCATGGCTTAAAAAACCTCTTTTCAGAAGAATTCTGTTAAATTATGAAACAGAGATGTGATTTAAATTAACGCCACACCATACTACTTTAAATAAAGGGGCTGATCAGCTAATTCATCGCTTCATGAAAGTATAATCGACTGTTTTCGAACTCACTCTGTGTCACGGCCTATCTCTTTACACGTATTTTTTCACCAGCTGTATGACGTCATACCCGATAGGGGGTCACGTGACCGCATGTAAACATTGTTGCGCAATCGCTCTATTCCATGGCCTAACTTAGTAGTAGTAGAATACAAATTTATGATACTGTCCAACTTCTGGTCCAACTTATTAAAAATAAATAACGTTAGATGATTGATTTAACTGCGTCTGTGAGAGCGTGACTGACTGTAGTTACATCAATCATCCATAATAAACAGGCTGTACTATTTAGTATCAACTCAACGATTTCAGGAAATTCATGACAACTTTACAACAATTTAACAAGTCAAGACAACTCCACGACAACCCTATAAAGCAAGTGAAAACTACCTTGAAATACGATTTCTTGCCAGAATATATTTCCAAATTGGTCTGGACATCATTTTTCTCATAAACCAGACTTATTTTCCAAGAGGGAAATTATTTGTTAGCGTAATTAACCTGTAGCAATTAAACTGTTTTTTGGCCCATGTCTTTGTGCAAATGTGAAATTTCTGGGCTTGTGCATTAACATCGGAATGTATCATTTTGCTAAAGGGGAGAGACAAGGGAAAGAAAGAATGACTTTGTATGTCAAAAATCCTTCTCCACACCAGTGGGACTACAGAAGGCCAAACTGAAACGTGGACTTGATATTGGAGAAAATTAAGAATTGCTGTTTTTAACATTTGGACATGAAGTCATAAACTGGCATATAATAGGCCTAATATTTAAAATTATGTATGGGTATTTTGGGCACTTAGTACTACTCTAGCTTTTTTTTGAACATGTGAATATGAACTTGCATTAAACAATCAAATCTTATAATAACTATTGAATCGTTTGGTAACTTGCCCTAATTACATGGAGCAAGCATCACACTTTTGCGCTGTATTCATGGTCTTGTGGATGCTGTAGATCTACTCTGTAATGTTTTCCCAGGAAATTTCACTTTCTATAAGAAATGCAAGAACATGTTTTTCATTCTTGTAGGAAAGTTGAAGACCTAATTGTTACAATGGTTAGTGATTACAGGTTACAAACACAATATACTTATGCCCCAGTCGTGCCACCAGTCATGTTCGTTTACTGGTATGTAATTATTGATGAGATGTTATTAATTTCACTGGCTACATTTTGAATTGTTCATGTTGTACTTGAAAAAAATGGAAATTAAAAACATAATACAATACCCTAAAGTATCTTAGGTTAATGTCAAAGAAATAAGTAAGTGCAGGATTTTTTTTTTTCATATTGTAGGTCTAAAGTGGTTTTGTGTGCTTTTTAGAAAATTTTAAGATTTTTCTTCAGAAATAGGCATTTTATGTGTCTTGTATAATTTTGGGGCAGCAGACTACGGAAAAATTCACAACTCTGAGGAATAAACTCACAACTTTGAAAGATGAGCTCAAAACAAAAAAGAGATGGACTCACTAATCTACCAATCAGAAACTGTTCTTAATGTAACATTGTATGATGTGCATTGAAGAGTATAAAAAATGTTATTCAAGTTGAAACTCAACAAATTTATGAGATGTATTATTATTTTTTTAACATAATGCCAAACAACAATGCCAAGAGGATGCGTAACGGGGATGCGATGCGGCGCAGTCGGGCAAAGAAGAGAGACGAACAAAGATGTATGTCTCCTGTTGATGTTCAGTCTCATATCACACACCCTCCCTCATCCATCTCATCTCATTCCTCCTGTTCTGTGCCATCCCTTGTCACCCCTCCTCCATTTGACATTTCACCTCCTTCGCAAATTGCCCTGGGGTTCGCTCCTCCACAGGGTGATGGGTTGAAGCCAAAAGGAGCACAGAATGATGAAGTATATTGCACATACCCTCCCTCAACCATCTCTTCATTTCATTCCTCTGTGTCTGTGTCTTCCCATGTAACTCCTACTTCATCTGACGTTTCATCTTCTTCACAAATTGCATTGGGGTTTGCATCTCCCCAAGGTAATAGTAAGAAAAAAAGAAGGATGTGCAGATACACCAATTCGATCTTCCAAATACGAATCACCAAGTCGAACCTCTATCGAACCAAATATCATTATGTGAATTGAAACCCTTTGTTGAGTCTACATGTATACAAAGTGTGCTCATGAAGTGTGAAGGAAGTACTGAGGGAAGTACTGCAGGTAGGATAAAAGTTGAAGCTGAAGACCAACATGAAGGAAAAGATGACAAAAATGAAAGTAGTGTTCCAATCAGTGTAGAATGGAAAATTCCAGACGAGTGTGGTAGTGGTCATGAGAAAACATACATGTATAAAGAAAGGAGTGAAGACAATGTTGAAGTCAAAACTGACACAACAAATGAATGGACATGTGTTGGTACTATTGAAGAGGAATGCCAAACAAACTCACAAAGTAAACGACACAGAGGTATTAAAGTCGAAACTGCAAATTTGGAATCACATGATAAAAAGATAATTTGTTGGCTGTGTCATAGGATTTGTAGTCATTTTGACGACAAAGTACAATGGGATAAATGTAGTATATGGTATCATACTGGTTGTATGGGATTTTCAGAAGATGTCAATAAAATGAATATGATGTGCACTCATAAAATTCACCATGGGGCTTTGTTAATGAAATGTAAAAAACATAGTGGATCAAGCAATGGTAAGCCTAAATATAACACTGAATGTAAACATCAAATAATTTCTGTGACAGCTGTTAAAGAGAAATTTGATGGAAGCACAGAAGGCAAGCATGGAGTTGAAGATGCTAAAGGAAGGCTTGAAGACAATTGTGAAAACTACAACAGAAATGAAGAAGTAGGTAAGTAGATAGATGATAGAGGGGATATTAAGATAAGGAATAAGAAAAAAGAGAGAGAATCAATCAAGAAAGGTGAACAGAATGGTTCAGTGAATCTTGTCAATAGTAGTCATGGGCCAGGAAGAAAAGCAATGAAGATGAAGAAGTTAAGAGAGAATGTCCTGACCAAACAAAGAGTAAATAGTTTGAAAGCACTTGATATGTTGAAGGCAAAGAAACAAAGTTGTTGTAGCAGGAGGCAGATGTTGGAGTGTGTCGTAGAGTATTGTCGGATTCCAAAGCCAAACAGAAAGAAGATCAGATGGAGTGAGCGGAAGAAGATGCTACGAAGGCATAAGAATGGCAAGGTGGTGGAAGTTCGTATGTCGAAGGAAGAGGGAAAGAAATATGAGATGGCACAGAAGAATATTGAATGTCATACAAGAAGAAGTTTGAGTTGTGTTCTAAAGAACATGCTTGCCAAGACAGTATTGCACAGAAAGAAGCATAATGACGGAGAAAGCTCGAATAAGAAAAGTGTGTGTACAGAGGTAGTAAAGGAAAATAAAAAAGCAAGGATTTTCTGTAAGAATGAAAGCATTGAGGATAAAAAGAAAAGAGAAGTTGATCAATGTTGGATATGTGATGAAAAATTTAGTCCAATGGTAAGAGCAATGGAATTTGATAGTTGTAATGTGGCGTACCATGTACATTGTATGGGATTTGCGAATGTGGAACTTGGTGTAGTAAACAAGCCAGTATCATGGATGTGTTGCAAATGTGGTCGATGTAATTACACAGTGTCATTGTTTTATGATTTTGCAATTCCTACAGACGAAAACATATATGAGAGTAACGTACAAGAAGAAGTAGTTGAGTCATATGCTGACAGTGATTCTTGTTTTGATGACTTAAAAATCAAAGGAACTGAAGGTGAGGCACAATTTGATGGTGTCATGATGGATCATGTAGTTGTTGATGAAGTGTGTCAAAGTGCAGCTAAAAATCAAAGTATTGTTCATGAAACTGGGGGATATAATTTAAGGAACAAGAAAAATAAAGATAAATATGAAGGAATTAATGTGAAGGAGACCCAAGAGCAAACGAACAAAAGTAACAGTAAAGTGGCCTTTGATACAAAATCAAAGTCTGGAGGCATTCTTCAATCTCAAAATGCACAAGTGTCTGTATCAGTGGGTAGGGAAATAGACAATGATGTCAAAAAGATAAGCAAGACAAAAGCTGAAGTACATGTGGAAAGTTTAAATGAAGACACGGTTCATGTAACTAAGAAAAGATGTATGAAAATCAGACCAAGGAAGCATAAGAGTATTGAATTAAAAGGAAATTTGAAAAATAAACATGATGAGGAAGTGGTTGTTGATAACAGTAATGAAATGTTGGATGCAAATGGTCAATTAAGACAATTACATGGATCAATACTTGCACAAGGAAGTTTTCATCAAGGAGACCAACGATTTGGAGTAAATCGTGGTAAACATTGTGTTGCTAATTGTCTAGTAGCAATGATGTGCAAGAAAAAACATTTGAGGAATTGGATGTGTAATGATCTGGATAATATTCTTAAGACTGGGAATCAATTGTATAGTTTCTGACAAGAAAGCTCAACAATGAACAATGACTACTTATTGATTAATGAATTGCCAACTGACTTAGATGTATTTGACACACAGTATAGTATGAAGTATCATGTGTCTGTATCGGGTACATTTGTTGAAAATGCTTGTCACTTGATTGAATTTAATATGATGCCATTGAAAAGTGCACTTGAACAAAGTCTTCAGAAATATCATGCATGCTTCTTAAGTTTCCATGGAAACACATTTGCTGTAATTGCTCAAGATGGCAAGTATTTTGTATTTGATTCCCATTCCAGAAGTATCCACGGCTGTATGGTTCAAGATGGAACAAGTATTCTGATGCAAACAAAAGCATTTGAACAGGTATACACTTATTATAAAAATTTAGCTCACTCCATGAACCTGTCTGATAATGAGCAGTATGAACTAACTGGTGTATACCTTTGTGTCAATGTTGCTGCTGTAACATGTACATGTACAGATGATGAAGTTTCAAGTGATCAGCAGGGCATAGTAGAACCCATAGAGTTGTGTTTTAATATGGAGGAGTGTGACTTGTTTGAAGTACAAGAAGAAGGTGACACAAACACAAGGAAAGATGTAAATATTGGTCATCAAGATACAGAGTGTCAATAAGGAATACTGTAATGTTGAAGATGATTTTGATAAGTCAAGTAATCAGATTAGAAGAAGTCAAGTAATCAGATTAGAAGAGATAAAAATTGTAGTGACAGTCCAGACAGTGGATCTAGTAATGAAGTGGAAGTAGTTGAAGTAAGTGGACCTGGTCTTATGAAATTCTCTCAGTTAACCTTCGATGCAAAGGTCACTCTTTGTAATGCATATGGTTTTGATGTATCACACTTGAAGTCCAACACAGTCAATGTACAATGTCAAGCCATGGGTAAACCCAGATCTGTAAGATGTATAAGCGGTGGTGGTAATTGTTTCTTCTGAGCTATATCATTTGCCATGTCAGGAACTGAAGGTAACCATGTTCAATTGAGAGTTGCTTGTGTCAATCATCTGTTCAGGAATGCTGATAAATTGACATGTTTTCTGCGAGATGGATATGCTGATGTGGAGGATTATGTAATTAAACAGAGAATGTTTGATACTGGTACATGGGCAAAAAGAGGTTGAAATTATGGCAATGGCACATATGCTTAGTATTGATATATACACATTTGATGAAGTATATCACTGGTGTCAATTTTCTGCAAAGAATGTCGAGGGAAGTGCTGACACATCTGAAACAGGAATTTATCTGGATCACAAACACAGAGTGCATTATGATGTTGTCACATCAGTAAATGAGGTGGTGCCACAAGTAAGTGATTCACAAAAAACAGGATGAAGATTGTTATAAAATATTTGATGTCTGTGCAGAAAACACTGAACAGAGTGATGACAAACAGTCTGAACAATGTGAGAAGCAGGTTACAGATAAGAGTACTAATGATAAGACTACAGTAAGGAAAGAATCTGTGAAAAGAAGAACTCCAAAGAAAAGAAAACGTCTAAATGTAGTGAAAGTCCGACAATTAGCGAAAGAACGGATGAGAGAAAAACGTAGAGGAAGTACAAGTACAAGTACTAGTCAAAGTGAAGTGACTGAACGTCGAAAAAGGAAACATGAGAGTGATAAATACAAGAATTTAGAGAGACAAAGAAAGCAAAGAACAGAGAGCACAAAAAGATGAAATACAAGTATGATAAGGAATATAAACATGTCAGAAAGTCAATGAAATTCGAAAACCAAGTTAAATATCATCTAAGTGAGAAACACAGGGTCATGAAAATTGATCAAAGTAAGAGAAAGTACAAGACTAATTTAAAGTTTCAAGAAGTAAAGAATGCAAGTAGAATAAAGTTTACAGAAAATGAAGATTTTAGGACTGAAGTAAAGAATGCAAGTAAAATAAACTATACATAAAATGAAGATTTCAGGACTGAAGTAAAGAATGCAAGTAAAATAAAGTATAAAGAAAATTATGTTTTCAGGAATGAAGTGAAGATAGCAAGCAGATTGAAGTATCAGAAAAATGATGAATTCAGGACTAGTGTGAAGGTCGCAAGCAAATTGAAGTATGAGGAAAATGATGAATTCAGGACTGGTGTGAAGGATGCGAGCAAATTGAAGTATCAGGAAAATATTGAATTCTGGACTGGTGCGATGGATGCGAGCAAATTGAAGTATCAGGAAAACGTTGAATTTAGGAGTGAAGTGAAGAATGCAAGTAAAGAAAAATACCACAATAATGAGACTTTTAGAAAGGAAGTTATTAATGGAATTAAATTCAAATACTGTCACAACCCAGAGTACAAGAAATCAACTATTGACAGAAGTGCTCACAAATATCATGTTGATGAATTTTATAGAAATAAACTGAAGGAGGCTTCTACATCCAAGTATCAAAAAATTGAAGAATTCAGGAAGAATATTATAGGATTTACAATAAAGAAGTACCAGGATAATGCAAGTTTCAGACAGAATATTAAAAGAATACCAGTCGATCGATGCTAAGGAAATTGAAGAAACATGATATCAAGATAGTGATAGCCAATTTTAAGAGGGAAATATCAAATGGACCAGAGTATGTTTGTGCAGTGTGCATGAGACTGTTGTTACGTAAGCAAGTCATCAAATGTAACAAGAAGAAATACAAGAATATTGATTGTATCAATGAAAAGTACCTACACAAATGTGATGATAATTGTAGATTGTGTTGCACTGTATATGAGTCAAGCAGGTCTTGTCTGTGGATATGTTACACATGTGATCGCAAGTTATTGAATGATAAGGTACCTGCTGAAGCTTGGTGTAATAATTTGGAGCTGGCAGATATTCCTGAAGAGTAGGCATGTTTGAACAAGTTAGGAGAGCATCTAATTGCCTTAAATGTTCCATTTTTAAAATTGAAGGCATTACCTAAAGGTGGACAGCATGGTGTACATGGACCTGTAGTATGTGTACCTTCAAATGTGTCTGAAACAGTGAAGTCCTTACCTAGACCTCAAAATGTTGATCAGATAATACGTGTCAAACTCAAGCGGAAATTGTCTTATAAAGGATACTATCAATATAAATTTATAAATAAGGAACACCTACAGACTGCTTTACAGTACCTTAAACATAATAACAAATGGTACCACGACATTGAAATTGATACAGAGTGGAATAATGACTTGTCAGAGGATGTGGAAGACGAAGATAATAGCAGTGATGTCACAGAGGAAGTTAAAGAGAACATTGAAGATGACAATGCTAATGAGGTAGAAACAGATGAAGAACGTATGAGAGGAATACCCTTAGATACATGTTTACAGGCTGCCACTATTGGACAGGAAATTTTGGATCAGTATTTTGATGATGTGTCTTGTGTAGCACCATGTGAAGGAAATAGTCCAATCAGAGTGCTTATGGAACCATCTAATGTATGCAAATGTTTCCCGGTAATGTTTCCAAATGATGGGCCAGTATTTAGTGATGAACGTGATATAGAGGTGTTATCTCTATAATATAGCAGATATTTAAACAACAGACTAATGTATGTGGATAATAGATTTGCAAAGAGTTCACAGTACATCTTTTATGCTCAATATCTGTCTGAAGTAAAGCAAGTAATTTCAAGTGTCTCCATTGCGTTAAGGAAAGGTTCAGGCAAAACGAATGATGGTCAGAAAGTCACTGCTAGAATGCTGAATGACAAAGACAAATTGAAAGACATGCTGCAATCAGACCAGGGATACAAGTTTTTAAAACCTATCAGAGGAACTCCACCTTATTGGCAATCATGTCAGAAGAATATATTAGCAATGGTAAGACAGCTTGGTATACCAACATGGTTCTGTTCATTTTCTGCAGCTGATACGAGATGGCCTGAATTAAAGGGGCACACCGGCTTCGTTGGGCTATTTGGGCTACAAAATAGGCTAACATGTGACTTAAAAGGTCTTCCAGGAATGGAGAAGAATGGTTCCTAAAAGAAACCATCAAATTTTGCCGTTTTCGAGCACTTTTCAAAAAACGATTTATCCGAATCAAAAAGTGGTTCAGATAAATCACGTGATCTTCGGAGTTAGTTTTACTTCCAGCCGTATAAAAGTAAATTACTGAACCAAATTTACTTCTTTATTTTTACAATTATTTATGAGTATTTGACAAAAAAGACTGTATTCAGATTATTGATACAATTTGTAAATAATGATGAAATATCGAACGTAATATTCGCATTCAGAGAGTCCGTGCAACCGAAGCATGTTTTACGGCGCACCAGCGTGGGAGCTAGCGGAACGTAAACCTTGGGGCATATCTCGTACAGCCGGTGCCGTGTCTCGTGGGGCCAGAGAGACAAACCCCGGGGCATGAACTCCCCAGCTTGCTGGTCTAGCCATAAGATTAGGAGCTTGTCGGAGGGGTAGGGTGCCAGACTAACAGTTACGTTTTTTTTACGACTGTTTTAGTCTGTACCCCTAGATATTATCCCCCAACTATTGTAACGTGTTGCCTGCGTTACACACACGCGGGACGACGACGGGGAATGTTTATCCATGGAGGTAGAAATTAGACTAATTTCTACCTCCATGGTTTATCCAATACAGCTGATCTATCGACTTCTATGATAACTGCATAATGTCCAACCCCCCCCCTCCCCAATCGCCGCAACAACAAAAAACCGGTGGCTGCGGCCGGCCAGTGAAGTCATCGCCCGAAAAACGGGAAAATGTCATCGCTAAAGCTGCCAGGAGAAAGGCAATCGGTTTGCAGCAAAGGCGGGAGGCTCGCTTGGCACATGCTGGCTTTCCCTTTGGATTTATCGTTTTTGTTTTTTTTACTTTTTACTTTTCGTTGGACCGCCTTCTGGTTTTTCCTTGTGATGTTTTTTTGTACCGATCCTTGGATGTCGAAGAAATGTTCTCCATTGCAAGTAAGTTCGTCCAGTTCGTCGTACACAGAATACAAACTGTCCGTTTATGTCTGTTTTTTATTTACACGTTAATTTGAAAATTGTACAAGAGGCAGAATCACTGACATTTGAGGGGGGGGGGGGGGGGCTGGAAGAGCGAAATAGGGCGTGCTATGTCTGAATAATCAGACGTATACAGCACCACAACGACAATTATGTATTTTTTATTTACACGTGAATTTGTGCTGGATGGATATGAAGTCTGGATCCCCATGTCTTGCTATTGTAATAATTCATACTAAAACAGCACCATTGCGCAACATTGTCACGTAAACTTCACAGTTGCAACAGCTGGAAAGCGTATAAGCTGACCTTTGACCGTGTTTTGTTTTTTACACATTTTTCGTTAATTACGTGATATTTTGATGATTTTTGTTTACAACAACCATTTAAATATTATTGTCTGTTATTCCACACCACTAAATTAGGTAAACAGTAAGCCAGTGTGTCCCTTTAATCAATACACTACTCAGACAACAAGGTGATTCAAAGAGTACTGATGAATTAGATTGGAATGACAAATGTCTCTTATTGAGGAGTAATCCTGTAACTGTTGCGAGAATGTTTGATAAACGATTTCATACATTTTTGAAAGATGTGATGTCAAAAGCAGCACCTATTGGAAAAGTGAAAGATTATTTTTATCGAGTAGAATTCCAGCAAAGAGGCTCACCGCACACTCATTGTATATTTTGGATTGAAGATGCACCTAAGTTGAGTACAGAGACTGATGACGAAGTGGCAGAGTTTGTTGATAAGTACGTCAGTTGTGCATTGCCATCAAAGCAAGAAGATGAAGAGTTGAATGAGATTGTAAGCAGTGTACAGCAACATAGTAAGAGACATTCTAAGTCATGTGAGAAGAAAGGAACACAGTGTAGATTTAATTTCCCAAGGCCACCATCAATGAGAACATTTATTGCCAATCCTGAGTCAATGGATGTTGATGATTGTGAGAATAAATCTGATAATATACTAACTGAACATGATGCTAAGGAATTGTTGAAATCGGTGTGGAATGCTGTTAATGAGGACGAAAATCAACACATGACAACTGATGAATTGTTCACGACAATTGGTATAACACAAGATGATTTTGAGGAAGCCAATGATGTGCTGACTAAAAAAGTGAATATTGTGTTGAAAAGAGAGCCCCAAGATGCTTGGGTTAATCATTACAATCCTGACTTGTTAGTGCTGGAATGCCAATATGGACATTCAATACATCACTGATGTATACGCTTGTGTGTGTTATGTTATCAGTTACATGAGCAAAGCAGAACGTGAGATGGGACAATTACTGAAGCATGCACAGAGTGAGGCTGAAGAGGGTAATCAAAATGCTAAGCAGAGTATGAAACAGGTTGGAAGTGTTTATGTGCAAAATCATGAAGTGTCAGCTCAAGAAGCAGTTTATCGCTGTTGTACATTGAGACTTCAAGAATGTTCTAAAAAAGTGGAGTTCATACCATTGGGAGAGAATCCAGTTCAAATGAGCTTGCCCTTGAGTGTAATTCAAAACAAGTTTCATAATGGTGGTGATGATGCTGATAGTAATGATGACTATACTGACCATGATGATAACAGCAATGAAGACGGTGTGTGGATGATCAGCAAAATTGATCGATATAAAGCAAGACCAGACATTGATACATTTGATTCAATGTGTCTAGCTAGATTTTGTTCAGAGTACAGAGTACTGTATAACAATTATAAAGTAACTAGTGATAAGAGACAGTCACCAGTGTTTGCACTGAAGAATGATTTGGGACATGTAATGAAACGCGGCATAACTGATCCAGCTGTGTGATTAGACATCCAAGATTTTCAGTCACCAAATGTCCTGAGAAATACTATCAAAGCATTCTACAACTGTTTCTCCCAAATCGTGTTGATGCACATTTGAGACCACCATCATTTGAAACATATTGTGATTTCTATGAGAATGGGTTTGTCAATGTACTTGGAAGATTACAGTCTGTTTAAACTGTTGTGGATAGTAACTGTTGCAGATTTGAAGTTGATCTTGAGTCACTAGAGAATGCAGAACTACATCTTGAGAACTTTGGTGTACAGGAACATGCTTGGGCATTAATCAGTCCAGAAACTGAACAGCAAAGAGATGAATGTGAAGAGCAGATGCAGCCTGTCATAGGTGAAGGTGAAGATGAGTTGAGTATTCCAGACTTGAAAGGTGATAAGAAAGAGGAAAGAGTCTGTGACATTGAAGCACACACCTCCAGAGTAGCAAAGTCAGATGCATTGAATATGATGAGGTCATTAAATGCCAACAAAAACGGGTATTTTACAATATTAGACAATGGTGCATTGACAAGGCTAATGGTAAAAGCCCTGAAGCATTTCGAGTGTTTGTTACTGGTGATGCAGGTACTGGAAAAAATCTGTACCTGTAAAGTGTATTGATTATGAAGCAACAAGAATTCTGGGGTCCATGATGAGAAACCCTGACGATGTGTCTGTTATGCTAACTGCTCCTACAGGTGTGGCTGCTTTTAATATCAATGGTGCTACAGTTCACAATGCATTGTCTATACCAATAGATGTGAAACTACCATATCAACCACTTGGTGAAGAGAAGATCAGTACACTTCGAAGTAAGCTCAGTCAGTTGCAGATTTTGATTATAGATGAAGTTTCAATGGTTAGTCAGAAATTAATGTATTACATCCACGGGCGGTTAAGACAGATAAAGCAATCTAGGAATCATAACCCTTTTGGCAATGTCAGTATTTTAGCTTTTGGCGACTTTTATCAGTTGCCTCCAGTGAAGGCAAAAGCTTTGTACCATAATACTGTAACATGTGATTTGTGGAATGACAATTTCAAGATAGTTGAACTACAAGAAATAATGAGGCAAAAGGAAGATGCCAAGTTTGCAGGGATACTTAACAGACTAAAAGTGAGAAAGAAAGATGAAGCCTTACTGGACGATGACGTAACATCTTTGAAAGGACGTGAGACAGGTGAAGAGTGGAATGAGGCTCTCCATATATTCCCTTGCAACAAACAAGTGGATGAACAAAATATGAAGATTCTGCATTCAAAGTGTTCAGATTGTGTGCTTATTGAAGCAAAGGATTATGACACAGACTCGCATAATGCCATGAAGATCAGAGGAGGAAAACAACTAAAGAACTCTGGAAGCTTGCCACAGTCCCTGTTACTTTGTGTTGGTGCTAGAGTTATGCTAAAGAAGAACATTGATGTATCTGATGGCCTTGTTAATGGTGCCTTTGGAACTGTATCACAATTAGTAATGTCACAGACCACATCTGATGAAGTAAAATGCATCAATGTTAAGTTTGATAATGAGAAGGTTGGAATGAAGTTGAGGAAGAAATCTGCATCGTTTTCAAATGAAGGCAATATTAGTGTACCCATTGAGATTCAGGAAGAAAGCATTGGTAAAAAATGTGTATGACATCAGTTTCCATTAAAATTATGCTGGGCATGTACAGCACACAAAGTACAAGGAATGACAACAGATAACGCTGTAGTATGTCTTGATAAAACATTTACAGCTGGACAAGCTTATGTGAGTCTGAGTCCTGTAACATCACTCAATGGTCTTGTCATTCAAGGTTTTGATGAGAAATTTGTATACTGTAATGAAGCAGTTGCTGATTCTTTGAATAGTATGCCATCAGTTATTAACAAACAGGATATCGACTCTACAAACACACCTATTAACATAATGATGCATAACATCTAGGGGCTGAAAACACATTACATGGACTTGAAAATGCAACAGTGAAATGATGAAAGCAGATATCAATTGTTTGACAGAAACATGGACTGAAGATCAACTACAGTATGACTTGCAGCTGAATAATTTCAAAAGCTACCATCAACCAAGATGTCTTTCCTATGACAGCTCCAGTCAACTTACTGAAATGTTACAGCAACAGTGTCATGGAGGTGTAGCAGTATACAATAGAACCAACAAAACAAGTAGACTGGTGCTGCCAGTGCACAATATTGAGTATATTGCATGTCAGATAATTGCCAATGTGTCAATAACAGTTGTTGTTATCTATCGACCAGCCTCATATGTGCTTTGTGATTTTGTATATAATATGAAAGTCCTTGTGAATGAATTGCACAAAGTATCCAACAGATGTATCATAACGGGAGATTTCTTTAACAAGATATCATTTAATAAGAAGTCAAAGTAAAAACGTTATAAGTGTAAGAGCGAGTATGTGAATGTGAATATGTATTTGTACTACAATCAATGTGTATTTTTGGACAAGTTTGTCATTAGAAAAAGAACATAGATCTTGAATTTGCTAAATTATTGCACATGAAATGCGCTGCTAGTGAAAACAAACCATTGAAATAATATAAATACTTTGCTATATCCACAAAAAAAGTGAACGATTTTTAACAATTCATTTATTTTATTTTGAATTATATGCAGATGATAAACTGTCATTATACAAGACCAACATGCAGAAGAAGTGTTCCATAATGATTGTTCATGACAGTTGGTACTGATGATCAACACACAGTACTCTGTAAGTATTGATCAAACATGGTTGTGTAAGTTTAATGAGTAAGTGAGATAAAAACTTGCCCAAAGCCCTTACACCGGAACAAAATTGTAATTGCAATAATCACAAAATCACTACAAAACTGAAATTTCTTTGTCACGCAAAATGTCTTCTGTAATGCAATGGGGTAACATCGTGACCCTGCTCCCCTGGGAGTCTACTTCACTTATTGAGTCTAGTGTGCTGAAGTGGGGTGACATCATGACCCTACCCATCTGGGACTCTACTTCACCTACTGAGTCTAGTGTGATTAAGTGGGGTTACATCATGACCCTGCTCACTTGGGACACTACTTCACCTACTGAGTCTAATGTACTGAAGTGGGGTGACATCATGACCCTGCTCCCCTGGGACTCTACTTCATCTACTGAGTCTAGTGTACTGAAGTGGGGTGACATCATGACCCTGCTCACCTGGGACACTACTTCACCTACTGAGTCTAGTGTACTGAAGTGGGGTGACATCATGACCCTGCTCCCCTGGGACTCTACTTCACCTACTGAGTCTAGTGTACTGAAGTGGGGTGACATCATGACCCTACCCATCTGGGACTCTACTTCACCTACTGAGTCTAGTTTGCTGAAGTGGGGTGACATCATGACCCTGACTACCTGGGACACTACTTCACCTACCGAGACTAGTGTGCTGAAGTGGGGTGACATCATGACCCTGCCCATCTGGGACTCTACTTCACCTACTGAGTCTAGTTTGCTGAAGTGGGGTGACATCATGACCCTGTCCACCTGGGAGTGTACTTTACCCACCAAGTCTAGTGTGCTGAAGTGGGGTGACATCATGATCCTACCCATCTGGGACTCTACTTCACCTACCGAGTCTAGTGTGCTGAAGCGGGGTGACATCATGACCCTTCCTACCTAGGACTCTACTTCACCAACCAAGTCTAGTGCCCTGAAGTTGGGTGCCATCATGACCATGCTCACCTGGGAGTCTACTTCGCTTATCAAGTCTGCCCTCCTGGGACTGTAGTTTACCTACCGAGTGTAATGTGGTAAAGTGGGTTGACATGACCCTGGTCACCAGGGAGTCTAGTGTGCTGAAGTAAAGTTTGAGTCCCTAGTCGAATTTCCCTGAATATGGTGACACGATAGCCCTTAAATGTAAGTGATGTTGCCATAATTTAGGAGTTGCAGCACATACGTTTACCATTTCCACTGTATAGTGACATTGTGCTCTTCAAATTTAGATGACATGATGTTTTTGAAAGCAAAAACATTATTGGTTAAGCCTCAAACACCATGTTCTTTAGCATAATTCATAATGGTGTGCTGCAAACAAACAAAAATATTAATTTTTTGTTGTTTTTATTTCAGTGAAAGTTCTTGCAACAAGTATGGTTGAATTGAGAATTACTTTACAAGAACAATTTATTAGTTCATTTATTTTTTTAAATGTGTTAATATTTGAAGACTGGTGGTCATTTTTTCCATACAGTAACGTGATGAATTAATATTAATTATCTTCCAAATGACTGTGTTCTGTACAATTATGCAATATTTGTTTTAAGTAACAGTTGCTAGTTTTAACAAAAATGTTACATGTTTTTTGTATAGCTGTAATGTTGAGTATACTACTAAATGGCATTCCTGGAGTGTTACCCATATGTACCCATAATGCGACAGTTTTGTATGTTGTAAAGATCAACTGGTTGGTAAGTTTGTTTCCATACCTGAGAAGTGCATGCATGCTTAACTGTCCAAACACTGTATGTGACGGTGGCGTATAAGTGTTGTATAATCCATTTGAAATATGTGTTGAATATGTCATAAATAATAATAATACAAGTGCATTACAGAACATGAACATATATTTAAAAGTGCTTTAAAATTTAAGAGCTGTATAGAGAACCCTGAGTTTCTCAACAAAACAAGCTTTTCTATAATGTTGATAATGTTAGCCTGTGCAAACTGATTAAAAATCTAAAACTACTTCACATTATTCAATACATTTAATTATTAGTATAAGTTTCATTTATTTCATGATACTTGGATTTACAGGAGTGATGTTAGCTACAGTGAGCTATACAACAGCTGTACATAAAGATAACATTGGACAACATGATCCGCAGGTAAAAGACCACATCGCCATCTACTTCAGTTGTAGAACCACATCAGGTACATGTAAAAGAACACATGCCATCTCCCTCGGTTGTAGGAACATATCAAATGAAAGACCACATCACCATCTCCCTCAGTTGTAGGACCACATGAGGTGAAACACCACATCACCATCTCCCTCGGTTGTAGGACCACATCAAGTGAAAGACCACATCACCATCTCCCTCGGTTGTAGGACCACATCAAGTGAAAGACCACATCACCATCTCCCTCGGTTGTTGGACCACATCAAGTGAAAGACCACATCACCATCTCCCTCGGTTGTAGGACCACATCAAGTGAAAGACCACATCACCATCTCCCTCGGTTGTAGGACCACATCAGGTGAAATACCACATCACCATCTCCCTCGGTTGTAGATGTTGTAGATCACCGTCACACGCATATATTGATTGTTGTACCAAGGTGCTACATTAGTGAATCTTAAAATTAAAATTCCAACTGTATAAAGGTATACGCAGTTGTCTTAAAGTAACTTAATTCTTATTTAAAGAGCTTTTTCAATTTTTATCGATCAGTATTTGTTGTTGTTTTAAGTGGGTCTGTCACTGTAAAGCACTTTGTGATTTAATTTTAATGTAAGGCACTCTATAAGTATCATTTATTATTATTTCTACATAACATATACATCAACAGAAGATAGAGAGGGGTAGCAGTTAACAAGTAGCCCTTTAAAAACAAGTTTAAGTAAATTGATCCTAGGATAAATTGCTGTAAGGAGAGTATATGACATGTGATTTGATACATATCAAAACTATATCATAGTACTGTATAGCAAATAATGAATTAACATGTAGAATTATTGAATTTGACATGATATTATGTAAATGTATCATAATACATTTGAAAAAAGGCCTTAGAAGATGTACTGCTAATTGTACAATTGTTTCTTAATGTAAACACAGGGCGTGTGTGTCATGGACACACAGAGACAATTTCCTCGTGCACAAAACATGCACAAATCTTGTGTCAGCTGTGTAATCTCTGCTTAGAATCACTGTTGTATAACATGCACAAATTAAGTATTGATGTGCATGTACATCTTTGATGTACCTAGTGTATAAAATGCTACTTTAATAGTGGGGGTAATATAGTATTTATGTATGTCATGACTCTTGTGTACATGCTTTCTACATTGTAGCTTCATTGACTCTATTGGAGCACAAAACGTAGGAATTTACTATGCTCAGAAAAAAAAATTTGCTGAACAGAACCAGGTTGCCATCACATTATGTCCTGGTGCGCTGGTATTTAGAGGAAGTACATTGTACATGTATATGTACTATTACTGATGTAAAGTCAATATCATACAATGGTTCCTGATAAAATAAAGTATTCAAAATAATGCTGAAACTTGCTGTAAATATTGATATTACACACATGTTCGGTTCACATTAGCTATTGATACAGTAAATATGTAATTTCACTTTATAATGCAATAACGTGGTCAATGGTGGGGGTAATAGTAATATTGACAAACCTTAGAGGGTACATGTTTTGACATGCCTCTAAATAAGCTGTGATGTGGTTGACTCTGAGAAGTTGGATGGACAACCAGCTGGTATCAAGGCCAAATTTCATGATGCTACTTATACGGCCAGTGGCATGACGAGACACTTTCAATTGGGGAGATGCAAGCAGGAGAAAAACATTTGTGATTTTGTGTAATTTTTGATTTTCATTTATTTATTTATTTATTATTTCTTTCTTTCTTTATTTATTATTATTACTGCTCAGGGAACCATTTCCTAAGTTTTTCTAGGTTACCTCAGAATTTCTGCCTCTGTTGAGTAAGTAAAATATCGTTAGTTACTGACATTCTTCAGTAACCCTTGAAATAGAATTATGTTATCTTGGAATTTTCTGCAACCATAAGCACCATTTGTTTCTGTTTTGGTAAGCGTAAGCGAAGCCATGAAATGGGAGGCTTAGAGGATATGGCAACAGACATACTGGGTTTTCAGTTCAAAAATAAACACCTTAAAATTTTTAAAAATGTATTGCAAAATGAACCAGTATGTCTGCTGCCACTATAATTTATGTCTCAAAGGCTCCCATTTGGCCATGAATGACCAGTTCAGTCAATAATATTTGAAAGTACTGTACACAGACAACATACAGTAATGACAAGGAGGGTTGTAACAAAAAGATCTGTGAGAATAGAATAACACAACTATCCTGAAAAAAATACAACAAATGCTGCAGATAGTTTTAATTCTAAATGTCACATCATTTTTGTTGAATTTTGATTTATTTAAAGAAATTTTAAATATCAAAAACATTGCTTCTTGTTTTAAATGATTACCATTTAGGATCATTTTATATTAAAATATTTAACATTATGTTTGTATGTGATGCGTCTTTTTATTACTGAGTACATTCTTTGTTTAGGATCACACATGAACCTTTGCTACGACGATCGATCGCACAAGGAACTGTTTGTCCCATGACATTTAATTCACTCAGTTGATTTGGATACCTCAAAAACTCCGCAATCCTCCAAAAATAATATAGTTGTACTGTTTGGTTTCATTTCTGGAGAATAACGAAATCACATCGACAGCTAATGTGGCTTCCTGAACATCCGTTACCATCGTAGCACTGTACTATGTTTGCACAGAAGCTTTGCTCGTTAAAATGCTCCTGACCACGGGTGTTGTGAGGACGGTCGCATGCATGTGAGAAGCTGTCGACTTCTGAATTTAGTACCCTGACCTCGCCTGGAAAAAGGTTGCCTTAAACATTTGTAGTTGTACTACACGTTTAGTTTCTGTATTTGGCATAGGCCTAATAATCATTTCTGGCCAGTCGAAATCGCATCAACAGATGGACATCCGTTGATGTCGTAGCTCTGTACCAGATCTTCACAGAAGCTTGGTCCGTTCAGAAGCTTAAAATCTCTCGCGGAGTACATGCATATTCACGGTCGTCTGCAAACGCAGCCCTGCGCGATCTCGATCTTCTGAACAACAAAATCCTATACAAATACGTTGACCCGGAAGACCGGTTGGAATTTAGAAACATTATTTTCCATAGTCTCGAAGCATCTCGAACTTGTCTTCGATGAGAAATCTTAGTTACAATATCGTGGGCTGGAAGTCTGTTAGAAATAAATGTTGAAGCTCGAAATCTGGCCTGATTAAACTTGTATAAGTCTGTTGCCAGAAAAAGTCTTCGCCTATACAAAAAAACACAATACGTCGGTCGCAAAGAAATTGTCAGGACTTGATCAAAGTTAGAAAATTGTTTCATGTGTTTTGTACACAATATTGAATCTGTTATAAATGACGTCATGATAACGTGACATACACAAGTATGCTACAGTGCACATCTACATTACAAAGTAAGTTTAGAACTGAAAAAAAATGGCGATCGGACGTATATCTCTTGAGATATGGTGTTTAAAAGAGTGCCTAATTAAATATTCATGTCATTATAACTGCTAAGTAATAAAAAATTTCAACCAACTTTAATTTATGATAACTTCAAGTCCTAAGCTTCAATTTAGTATAGGATTTGAGTTTGTCATACTTACACATTCTAAGATTAGGGACAAAAACGTGTACAAATGCTATGGGATTTTGAGACAGAAACAAAGTATTATAATACTAATACTAATACTAAAACCAATGCCAATGCCAATGCCAACGCCAACGCCAACGCCAACCACAACAACGCCAACCACAACAACGCCAACGCCAACAACAATGCCAACGCCAACACCAACACCAACACCAACACCAACGCCAACAACGACCACGACCACGACCACGACCACGACGACACGGACACCACCACCGACACCACCACCACCACCACCACCACCACCACCACCACCACCACCACCACCACCACCACCACCACCACCACCACCACCACCACTACCACTAATAATTAATAATAATAATAATTAATAATAATAATAAAATAATAATAACAATGACAATGACAATGACAATGACAATGACAATGACAATAATAATAATAATAACGGTAAATGGTATATTTAGGGGACATCGTTAGAAGTAGGTGTTTGGGAGACATTTCACTTGTTAAGCATTTTTATGTAAGTTGTTTGTAGAAAATCAGATTTTACACATTTTATTTCATAACACATCCAATACCAATAAGTTTGAGAGAGAAAAAAACAAATTAAGCACACTTCCTAAGATATAATTCGTTCATGTAGTAATTATTGTCTCCCAACTATTTTTTTACTTTATGATGGTCCTTTAGGTGACATTGAGAATTCAGCGTTAGGAGACTGTCTCCTAAAGCGTTTTAATTGCTGCAGTAGTTATATCATTGTAAAGAAGGATAAGAATCTATTTTGAAACGATAAAAACCGTAATGGTCGAGACTTAAATATAGTGCCGATTGCGCTATTGACCATGACAGGAGCAAAAGGACTAACTTTTAATAAACAGACTGAGGGAATTGGTTCTCCAAGGTGTAAATAAACAAAAGAAAAGAAACAACACCAAAGCAACACAAACCATGCAGAAAAAAAAAACACACACAACATTAACAACACCAACAAAACAAAATCAAATCAAAGCAAAGGAAAACAAAGCTCGAACAGACCAGATGAACAAAACAAAATAAGACAAAAATTCTTTACACGTTAACAATTCATGTAAGTGTTTCAAGTGACACATCACTACCACTAATGGGGAGGGAAGGGGGGGCTTTGGAAATTAAAAAGTAAAATAAAACAAAATTAATAAAAAACCAAGAACAAAATGAAACCCTAAACAAACGGCATCTTTTTTTTATTTTTTATTTTAGAACGCTCCATGGTGGTTGCAACAGAGTGTATTAAAACTTAAGACAAAATAACGAGGAAGGAGCACGTTGTGTACCCCTCTGACAGAGCTAATCAACCAAAGATTCCGCCAGACACACAGCTACTTAACAAATTCGGTACTTGCCCTTGCAAGTGAACAATCATGGTCATACGCACAACAACACATGTTTGGCCCTGTTTCAGACCTAAACAACACAAACACTAGCAAATAAAGTAAGCTTCAAATGAGGATCTCTGTTTAGCTTCTTTTTGCTTATTCTTGGTAATGGAGGCATGTTAAAAACGCCTGCTGGTGTAACCATTTGTTAGTTTGTGTGCATTCGCACAACTGTTGAGGGTCACTAATTTGAAAGAGCTGCCGGAGGAAGTGAAAAAAAAATTGTCTACAAACATTCATACATAAGTCTTATTTCACTTTTTATCATAAATGGCATTTATGAATGGGAATGAAAGAGTGGAAACTCAATCTTAAATGACCGTTTAAACCCTTGCAGGCTCGTGGTTGTGGCCATGGCTCGGTCATGTATGAGATGGCCTTGACCCTACCAGTTTTAACCTGCAGTTTAATACCTCGTTGCTACTCTTAATTTTGAGGCAAAATGTTTAATAACTTTGCTGGGATACAGTCCATTAGGAGACAATAATAACAAATTGCATCAGAGTAACTCCATTTAGGAGACAATTTATAACAGTATGAAAAAGACAAGCAATCAGGAGACAGGGCCATGATTTTCAGAACTAAACAACCCAAACACTAGAAAATAAAGTAAGCTTCAAATGAGGATCTCTGTTTAGCTTCTTTTTGTTTATTCTTGGTAATGGAGGCATAATAACTATTCATAAATACCAAAGACAGTACAGTAAGTAATATACGCGCCTGTTGGTGTAACCATCTGTTAGTTTGTGTGCCTTTGCACAACTGTTGAGGGTCACTAATTTAAAAGAGCGGCCCGAGGACGTGAAAAATGTTTTGTCTACAAACATTCATCATAAATGACATGGGAATGAAAGAGTGGCAACTCAATCCTAAATGACCGTTTAAACCCTTGCAGGCTCGTGGTTGTGGCCATTGCTCGGTCATGTATGAGATGGCCATGACCCTACCAGTTTTAACCTGCTGTTTAATACCTCGTTGCTACTCTTAATTTTGAGGCAAAATGTTTAATAACTTTGTTGGGATACAATCCATTTGGAGACAATAATAAGAAATTGCATCAGAGTAACTCCATTTAGGAGACATATTATAACAATATGAAAAAGACAAGCAATGGTACAGGAGACAAAAAAAAAACAATTGGGCCCTGTATAGTTCTCAGATTTACAATACAAAACTAAATAGAGAATGTCTGAAGTGAAACATTAAGTGTACACCATATCACTCGCAGCAGTCAATATTTGTATAATAGTGAAATGCAGATACATTCCATTAGGAGACAATAATAACAAAATGCATCAGAGTAACTCTATTTAGGAGACATTTTATAGCAGTATGAAAAAGACAAGCAATCAGGAGACATCAATATAGTAAGTCATAGCCTACTACAGGAGACAAAAAAAAGAATTTGTCATACAATTAACATTTTCAGTAATGTATGTTTTTTTAATTTAACAATATTAAATTAAAAGAAACTGTTTTATTCCTGTCACCCATCTCAATCCAAGAGACCCCAGGATTATACAATGTGCTCACCCACTCTAATTCAACAACACATTTAATTCAACAACCTTTTTCTATCTGAATTAGTCAGTAGCTGAACAAATTATTTTTTTTAAGTGCTTGGCCAGCATTTCAAATTTGTTACGAGGGTGAACCATCATTGTCTTGATGACCAGGAAACACAAGCTGCTCAGAGAGGTGTATGTATGGATCGCTAAACTGGACTACATGGGCTGCACAAACATGGCTGTTGGATCGATGATCAGATTGGCTACTGGTTACTTAGGTGCAGATCTGAATGGTTCCTCTACAATCTGTGAAGAAGACAATACAAAAGTAATAGGCTTAAGGATTTTATTTTTAGAACTAGAAATCTAAACTGCACGGTGCTACAGCAAACATGTATCTTTTAAAATGTTTAAATTAGGTCGGTGGTGGGCTAGCACCTGTCGCCAGTTGCAGTGTTGGAATTTCAACATTTTTACATTACAAATAGTGTGGCGTGGCCGAATGATTAGCACATTAGGCTTTGAGTCCCAGTAGTGACACTTGTGCCCTTAAGCAAGACACTTAATCATTATTGCTTTAGCCTCCAGATGGGTCAATGGATGGTAAAGCTGTAGGTCCCTTGTCTCGTGTAATGCACACTTGGTAACACTTGTCACCATGAGAAGGGGTTCGCCCCAGTGTTTCTGGCATGGGAGGCTGTGATATTCTTTAATTGTGAAGTCTACACTATCCAATGAAGGAAGGAATAGTGGTCTGGTTCCCTGCTAACACTTTTATGACCTCATATTAAGTAGACCAGACTTGGACCATAAAATCTAAACCTCTCCCCCCCCCCAGTGTATTAAGTACATTGTACATCTCCATGGGGACGAGATTAATGAGGTCAAAATTGATAAAATAGCCAAATTTCCATGTAATGAATAAGAAGTCAACTGCATGATTAGTTTGGTATTAAACATAGCAACAAACAGCAACAAACATTATATTCACCTTTTTAAGTCTATACTGCAGAAGGCGAAACTCACAGAACTTTATATAGAGGGGATCATTTTTGTACTGCCAGACAATTGATGAATTACTACAAGCGCTGCTAGGATAAGAACTAGTAGTTGATAGATGCTTTGGAGTGTCTGCAAATGGAGGCAATGATGAATTGCTTAAACCAGATACTGTTTCATTTTCAGTGGATTCCAGAGGCTGCTGTTGCTTAGGAGGTAGATGCTTCTTCGCAGACTGCTTCCTCTTTCTTTTCTTAATGTAAGAAACAAAGTTTCTTATGATGGCCCATCCTGCAAAGTATTCACACACATAAAAAGGATATTTGTTGTAACATTTCTCTTGACAATATTAATGAAAAGACATTTCAGATGATTATTAGTCAAGGAACAAAGTAATGCTCAGTCTTTTTAACACTTTGTTTCCAGGCAACACTAAGGTAAGGCTGCTTTTAAATGGAAATGATCCAAGCAAATTTTGGGCAGTAGCCAATATTACATATAATGTCTTTGTTGGCAAACTAGCGTGTTCCATCATGTTCACTCTTCATACATGAAGCATTTTGGGGAAATTCCTTTATCCGACTGCTACTTTTGCCTTGCTGTGTACAATCTCTATACCTTTCAAAACAGGTTGGAGTTAACGAAAATTAAGGCAGATAAAGTGATTGTCAAACACACAATTTTGACCAGCAAATTTTCTCGCTTCACAACTGAAAAACATCACATAGTTATCGTTAAAGCATTGGGCCTAGGCCTCATAAATTATTACCTGACTACCCTATACCCATAAATACTTCTAATACATTAGAATACCTTTGCTCCTTGGCCCTACCACTTGCACCAAAACACGTGACATTTTCTGAAAATTGAACCAAATGATTTCCTCCCCCCCCCAAAAAAAATAATCAGCAAATGATATATATACATTTTTAATATAAAGCCAGCACTGCAGCAGAGCACAATGCAGGCAAACCCTAGACCCAGTGACTGGGGCGCTGTACTCCTTTTTGTGATTTTGACATTATCGGTCGTACTAGCGCCCCAGAAAGCCGTATATATGGAAACCGCACCGAACATTTACCGATTCAGGTTTTTTCCGAATCAGTTAAAAGTTGTCCAAATTAGACAAAGACTAGACAGAATTGCTTGAAAATCGCCTACTGTCTTCTCCAAGTATTTAAGGTGAAATAAAATGCATTTAATTGCACTCACGATCATTTTCTGTCCTCCAAATCGATGATTTTTTAGCCCACTATCAGTCACGCAAATTTTCCGTTAGAAGTCAGGGCATCCAGTCTGGTATCCTGCGTTGATTGACTGCGCAGAAAACAATATGAAAGTCAGGGCCTCAGAGTCAGATACCAGACTGGATGCCCTGACTTGTTCGCTCGGTGCGGTTTCCATATATACGACTTGCTGGGGCGCTAGTACGACCGATAATGTCAAAATCACAAAAAGGAGTACAGCGCCCCAGTCACTGGGTCTAACTAGTCTACTCTAAGGCAAACCCATTAAAAAGCAAAAATATGCTAGCTTATTTTCATGAAATTCTGCAAAGAAATCTGCCAGACAGTACAGGGGTACCCAGTACAGACATAAATTCTTCTTCACTTTCAACTGGAATTTCACCAAATTCAGCCGGCACATTTTGTTGCTAACAATACACTACACTAGTTAACACTCATGACCATGTGATTGTGAATGACAGCTAGCTTAGCCTGATTGTTGTAAATTAGTCAGTGGTTTTTACTCTTTCGGGCCCACATGTGGACATTATCAAGGTAAGTTGACATGTCAGGGCAAATACAGAACACGGGTACCCAGAACACATAATTATTACATCTACTACTAGTACTAGTCGTCACTACTAGTACTAAAATAGAATTTGCTTATCTTACCTGTGTTCAACAGTCATGAGGATTTCACCGCACGTAAATCAATTTGCAAACTGCAATCAACGAGAGTTTAAACGAAGTAATGGTTCATTTTATCAATCGGAAAACCAAGCATAGAATGCAAACCGATTGACAAGAACACGGGTAAATTAAATGTTAGACTTCCTTTCACGTTTCATGCAGAATAAGTGAAAAATGAGCTAAACACTGAAGTGATTGAAATGCACTCTTTAAATGCTCAAACAGTAGGCTTGTTTGTTTGTTTGTTTGTTTGTTTTATTTATCTCCAGTGTGTGATAAGCTTGATAAACCTCGTACCCATGGTTTACAAAGTGAAAAGAGCAGTCAACCCCTCACTGCTGCTCGACCCACCCTGGCCCTAGGGACGAGGTTGGCGGAAAACTATGAACTCGAAGCCGCCTTCGCCACGCGCGCAGCGCATTCGGAGACACAGCCTCATAATTAATAAATTTTGTGTAAACCTGTGCGGCTCCGGCTGCTGATCTCACGAACACTCTCGATCGGTACTACTACCGTCACCAAATAAAATGGGACCGAAACCGTGGCTTGGAAAGGCATGGAACAATTCTCTTACAAATATCTTTGCAAGCCCAAAGAAAACAATAAGTCGCCCACGTGTGACACATAAACAATGTAAATTCTTATGTAGGTCAATAACAGATTTTTAGCAATGTACCCAAATCACTATAAAAGTGTCCTCTGAGGTAAAACACTTCTGAACTGACAAACACAGTTGCCCCCTGTCCCCAAACAACAGAAGGTAATAACGGGGATAAAACAGGTTTGGGTGTAAATACAACACCTTGCATTTCCATGAAAACGGGATAAAACATGTCTGTATCCTGTTTTTGAAGACCAACAAAATAGAATGAAAATCTGTTTTAATAGAATTTGGGGGTAAATCGAATTTTAAATTGAGACTATAATCCAAAAAGAATCTGGCCACGAAGAGACAAATACATGTACAAAGAAAAGACTACAATTTTATGTAACACCAACTTTATTAGAAGTCGCCAAAATTACGTTTAAGTCGATTCCAATGTTGGATTTGAATATCATAAAAGATACGCAAGTGTTTCACCATGTCTTCTTGTACAGCTGTTATAAGAAGACACCCTGCATTTAATGATGAAAATGATTCAGGGTCACCTATCCAGCAGCATAACTACAGTAAATTTTAATTTTTACTAGGCTAGTGCACCATTTGTCCTAGGAGTGCGCTGCTAGGACAGCACTGGCTTCAAATTTCAAATGGGGGCAACCGGGGGCATGGCAGTTAGGGCACGTACCCCCCTTCCTGTCCCGTCCCTTAATTATGCCACTGGTGCTAACAACACAGACCAATCCAAATGATCTAGGGTAACAACACTGACCCATCAAAATGATTCAAGAGTGTTTTCAACAACACTGACCCATCAAAATGATTCGAGTGTTTTCAACAACACTGACCCATCAAAATGATTCAAGAGTGTTTTCAACAACACTGACCCATCAAAATGATTCAAGAGTGTTTTCAACAACACTGACCCATCAAAATGATTCAAGAGTGTTTTCAACAACACTGACCCATCAAAATGATTCAAGAGTGTTTTCAACAACACTGACCCATCAAAATGATTCAAGAGTGTTTTCAACAACACTGACCCATCAAAATGATTCATGGTTTTTATCAACAACACTGACCCATCAAAATGATTCATGGTTTTATCAACACTGACCAATCAAAATGATTCATGGTTTTATCAACAACATCGACTCATCAAATTGAATCGGTTTGCTATCAGAAAGACTGAACATAGAAAAAATACAGTGCACAAACAACACTAGCCGCGGGGCATCTTGTGTGTTAACAACACCAATGAACAAAATATGCAGTGTATAGCTGATCATCAATTGTTTATAAGAAAAGCAACCACTAACATATTAGAGAAAGGACAGTGTATTCTGGAATACAACTCACATGAAGAAACTTTCCTAAGCAGTGGTAAACTTTGAAAGCTAATCAACCATAACTGTTGAACACTGAACAATAGTATATTTTGAAAGTCAAGTTAACAATTAGTCTACTTTAACTGTGTTTTAAAAGCAAGGTACACCATTGATTGTCAAAGACAAGTATTCCCGCTTTAGTCCCAAAATATGCTTAAAATAACAAACCTGTACAAAATTTGGATTTTTGTTGGCTGAACAAATAATTAAATAAAATTACATGTAAAAGAAAACATTGTAAAAATCTACCCTAATTTGCATAGAATTGCAAAAGATTTATAAGCTTTAGAAACAATTCAAGCCTGCATGCTTTAGACAGCAGAGTAATTTGAGGGGGGGGGGGGGCTGGGGGCACATTCCTCCCCCATATAAAATGTAAGAAAAGTGTGTTTCATTAAAAATTCAGTCAAACTGCTCGCACCCCACCTCAGAAAAACTGAGGCCCCCCCCCCCCCTTTGCAAAAAAGAAAAGAAAAAAAAAGCAACATTCTTGACTCCACTGCCTTCAGACTCCAATTTTTGGGTCAGTATAATCATGGTATAATAAGGGCCATGTCACAAGAGGCAATTTACAGGTAACCAGTTCCAGGCAATCTCCAAGAAGGAAAGGCATTCACATTTGAATGTTCACATAATTTTCTTGAGAATTGAAAGACACTGTCAGAAAAATAACCCCTGTGCTACCAAAGTATTTCTTGTGCATGCGGTGCAGTTGGTTGCCTCCAAGTTGCCAGTAAAAATTGCCCTGTGTGACATGGCCCTAACCTTTTTCTCTAAGACTGCATTTTACCTCATCCAAAGGGCATCATTTTCAAAGACCAGGACCCAATTTCATGGCTCTGCTTACCGTAAGGAAAGAATCGAGGCTTACAGAAGCAAGAAATTCCGCACTTACTGTTAGCGTATTTAATGGGTTAGCAGGGAATTTTGACTTGTGCGCGTGCAAACCTCATGTTGCTATGCATTCTTTGCTTACATGGCAAGCCCAGAAATTCTGCACTTGCCCTGCAAGCGGCGAATAGTAATCGCAAGCGCAGATTTCGGCAGGAAGCAAAGCCTTGAAAATGGGTCGAGTATTCTCAGTTGTTTTGTCCAAAAATATGCTTAAAATAAAAAACCTGTGCAAAATCTGGATTATTCAATCAACCAAGTTGACTGAACAAAATATTCAAATTACTCAAATAAATTAGACTCAAAAGTTTGGGTCAAAATAATAACCTCTTTCTCTAAAACCACACTACTTCAAAGGGCGTCATTTTCAGTGTTTTAATCTTTCAAGAGCCAACAAGTGCTCCTTAACAAGTGACAAGTTTCTACAGTCTTTAGTTTGTGCTGTAATTACAAAAAGTATACCTGCCTTCAGTTTAATTCTATGACTTATTTTCAATTACAAAAACTTTTCTGCTCGCTACTCAAACTCTTTATGACTGTTTTAAAATTTCAAAGTTATATCCAATGGAAAGATCCATTCCAAGGTGAGGAAGGATATTAATTATGTCATGTCACAGAATGACATAAGTATAACCATAACCACACCTACAATGCATAAAACTACACCATGCAAGGAAATTTTTTCCCCAAAAACATTAGGCCATAGACCTAATAATGCATAGTTTACAGGTAAACCAATGGTGCAGCAATAAATGCACAAGTATTTGTATACCTAATGCATAAGATTCAACCAATGAGCTACCTTCTTTTGATCTCTAGCAAAGGGTGCCCCACTCAAATGATGTAATGTGGTACTTTACTATCAATCAAGGCATGTACTTGTACTGAGACACAACAAACCTAGCAATCATCAAAGCATCAGTCTGATACACTAGATGTAACAAGAGGGTACTTAAATGTGTGAATAAAAACAAACACAGCTGAACTTTTATACAAAAAAAAACAAAACAATTCTAACGCAGCCGTGTGTCCACCCCCCCCCCGAACATGACTATGAAACAACAACTTTAGTTTGAGAGGTATTTGCATCAACAAACAACTCTATTGGCTTTTAAAAAATCAGCTTCCTTCAACACCACTTATTATTGTTGATTTTGCATTATAAAAAGGAAGAGCAAATAAGTATCAAAGACGGATAGTCACTGACCAGGGAGTGAGATATTGTATTGACTGTACTGGTAAAGCCAGATTTGGCACTATTTCGAAGCAGCTAAAGGGATATTGACAGGTTTTAAAGATAAAATAAGGTAGTGATGAATGGGTTACCAATAACTGAGGTTTACAAAGAAGACATTGAACCGTTTAACCTAATTAATGCAAAATGACTCGCACGTATACTGCTGGGCAGTAAACTGAATACGACTTCACAAAAATGATAAATTCAGGTATCTCTCATGTCATCCATCCTCTTGTTAACTTCCTTCATCCATTTGGCTCTCTCGTTCACTACTTTTGTGCGGATGGTTGACCAATCATGCCTCATATTGTGCGTATCCAAGAATTTCAAAACTTGATGTTTTTCTGTGGGTTTAGACAGTGATTTGAAACATGTAGTAACTGTAATAAACTTTGTGAAACTTTATGTTTAAATAAAGTGGAACTTAACTTTTTTGTATTCAAAACAAATCTTTACTTTGAGGGCTTTTCTACCTATTTTAAGATTAAATTTTTTTTTTTTTTTAATAATAAAATTAATAAACACTGCGCTGTGAACCTTGCCTAAAAATAAAGGATGCTCTAAATCTTTCATTTTTTTTTGCGTGAGAAGGCAAGAAGGCAAGTATCATTTGAAAAAATAATGCAAATGGACAAATTAACCATAAAAATTATCAAAACAACTTCTAGTTTGGTTTAGCCTTACTACTATGGTAATAAATGTGTACCGAGCAGGTAAACCCGTGTCCAAAAGTGTGTGTATGTGTCTGAAAGGGGGGGGGGGGGGAAGATTCTGAAATTTCATTATGAATTGCCAATGTGAAAAAGTATACGCATACCATTATTGTTGTCTAGTCACACCTAGGGTAAAGATTGCACATTATTTTGAGGCACTTACTTTTTAATAATTCTTTTAACCATTTAGGAAAATTGAATTGGGGCTTGTGAATGATCCTATTGGCCTTCACTCAAAAAAAGAAAGAAAAAAAGTGGTTCATATACCCCTTCCCTGATTTGCGGCCATGAAGTGAACATCCAAAAAGACGCCATAACTCTGAAAACTTTGAAGTCAGTCACCTTCCCTTTAAATAACACCTCATAGTCAATTTGTACATTTCCCTTCAGTGCCTTACCTGCTAAAGTTGACAAAGTAACTCTTGTAAGTCTTGCTTTGTCTGGTTGACTGCACCTTAGTCATTTCATCCCTAGCATTTGTGCAGTGAACACCACTCACTTTCTTTTGCAGGTTTTTTTTTTTCAAAAAAAGTTTTTCTAATTACCTCATGGGAAAACTTTGCTGACCTTTGGGGAATTAACTTAAACTTAAATGTATTTTCACTGCTTTGAATGGAAGAAAAACATGACAGCTGCTACCATGGTAAAAGTGTTTATTCCATTCACAGATAAAATACTTACTTGGTAGGGTCTGCTGTGATTCTCCATTTATCATGGATTTGAAGTAATCCCTAACTTGTTTTGCTTCTTGCTTGCTCCATGAAGTATACATCTTTCTTCCTATGGTGCACACAATAAAGTAAAGCAACAAACAAAACAAAAACATTAATAACATAAACTGGACCATAAATAACAAGATGAACATTGAGTCTTTGATGTTGGGGGAATGACCAATGTGCCAATCGTGAACACACATTCGTACTTCATGCATACATGTGTATATGAATTTCAAGTTGGTCTGCAATTCAGTGACAGTTGAAAAAAGGAGTCATTTAAAAAAAAAAACAATCATGAGAGCATGAACAACATAACAGTAGCACATTCACACAAACTGACTGCCATGCACAAACCATCAGCATTTAGATCTAGACTTCGCGAGTATTGCATCGCATGATTATACCAAAATTGTGATCAAGATCTCAGCATGAGAAGTCAAAAGCTATAGATTGAGTATTTTTTCATTGGATTCGATTCGGACCCAATATCAACTTCATTAGATCTTCATACGTAAGGAAAGTCACATAGACCATAAACAAAATGTAATACCTAATCAAAGATCAAGATCAGTATACATGTTGATCAAACTCTTCTTGGCCAAAAGGTCACTAGCAAAAATTCACACTTTCCATTTAGTAAAAGACTATCATTAGGAACTCATGATTATTCTATAGGAGAAATCAAATTCGCTCTTGAAGAATAGTAACTCTAAGAAGTAATTACCTTTCTTCTTTGGATTCTGTTGGGCAGGCACACGTGCATCTGGAAATAGCAAAAAGTTTGTTTCAAGTAACACATTAATTGGCCTAAGTTAGTGTGAATAAAGTTCTCCCTTGATAAAAACTACAACTAAGGAAATAAAGTAAATCCAAATCAAAATGTAGCAATTGACATGGTTGCATGTTTCAACTGCAGAAGACTCTCGTTATATTACAAGCTCAGAAGTTGTAAGGCCCTGGTTATATGATATTTTTTTGCCAGTTCCAAACCACCCAGTGCATGTTTCATTGCATTTAGATATCGTAGACATGAACAACATGGCAAAAACACTGATTTTACGAGTTAATTTTGCTGCCCTGTAGGAGTAAGAAAAGTCAAATACAAATTGAACAAACAGCTTGCGAATAATTGTTTATGGCTTATAGACAATCAATGGTTCATCCCGAGACCCTGGCAGTGGTAACTTTGCAGGTCATATATGGCAGGTCAAATGACTTGTAACTCAATCTGGCAGCAAGACATCAAAGTACAACATCCCAACCTGGACTGCCTACAACTCGTCTTAGCCTCTGCAATACCAGCAAGCCAGCGAGTGCAGGTCAATTCGGGGGAGGGGGGGCGGAGGGGAGGGCTGAGGAGATAGTGCCACCAACGTTGGAACGCGTCTCATTCCCAATGTGGAGAGAAGCACGTACACGTACATCTCCGTACAAAGTTTGTTAAGTCTCCAAGGAATCACCTCAAAATATGTGCGAAAAAAAGTAGAGCTGAAGGTTTATCTTTTACAAAATCATATTCATTCCGACACTCACCGTGTTTGACTTGATCACTGGCATTGTTGGGGATGGGCAGAGTGTTCCTTTGGTCTGCACAAGGGAAAGAAGTATGATGGCTATGTAAGTTGTACAATTTATCTTGGATTATACAAAGTACTTACCAATTATTAAAACATCAATTAAAATCTCTTTCTTAAGCTTTAAACATTTAAAGAATTGTATCACAAAAATCCCCTGCCCTCTGTCTCTATCCATCAGTCAGGGATTGATTGTTTCCAGTCACCAATCTCAATCCAAGAGACCCCAGGATTATACAAAGTACTCACCCATTCTCAAAGATCAAGCCCCAGGATTTTGAAAATCTTTCTTTCCCAAACTTCGAATAACTATGGAGTTGTATTTCAATAATTGTATTACTTTGGTCGTTATCCATCATTCAGAGATTCATTGATCCTAGTCACAAATCACTATGTGCAAGAAACCCAGTGTACTCACCAAATTCCAAGTAGCAAGCCGAAGCTTTTGTCAGTTAAAAATACCCATGGAGTTGTATTTCAAAACAATTATTTCTTAAACCTTGATGTCTATCCATCAGTCCTGGTTTGATCGGCAGCAGATTGCGCCACAACACCTTGTAAACCGTTACATGGTGCTGAAGGAACAGGTCTCATACTTCATAACTCCAAATACATTGCAGAATAAGTACTGTATTCTCACAAGCGCCAGGAGTGTCAATTCTGACAGATATGGCGCGGTATAAATGTTCAATATTATTATTATTATTGATTCCAGTCACCCATATCACTCCAAGAGACCCCAGGATTGTACAAAGTACTCACCCATTCTCAAAGATCAAGCCCTAGGATCCTAGTCACAAATCACTATGTGCAAGAAACCCAATAATTATAAAAATGTACTCACCAAATTCCAAGTAACGAGCCGAAGGATAATCAAAGGCTCTCATTTGTCAGTTAAAAATACCCATTGAGTTGTATTTCAATACAATTATTTATATAACCTTGATGTCTATCAATCAGTCAGGGATTGATTGATTCCAGTCACCCATATCACTCCAAGAGACCCCAGGATTGTACAAAGTACTCACCCATTCTCAAAGATCAAGCCCCAGGATCTTGAAAATCTTTCATTCCCAAACTTTGAATAGCCACGGAATTGTATTTCAATAATTGTATTAATTTGGTCTTTATCCACCATTCAGAGATTCATTGATCCTAGTCACAAATCACTATGTGCAAGAAGCCCAATAATTATAAAATGTACTCACCAAATTCCAAGTAACGAGCCAAAGGATAATCAAAGGCTCTCATTTGTCAGTTAAAAATACCCACTGAGTTGTATTTCAATACAATTATTTCTATAACCTTGATGTCTATCCATCAGTCAGGGATTGATTGATTCCAGTCACCCATCTCACTCCAAGAGACCCCAGGATTATACAAAGTACTCACCAATTATCAAGTATTGCTAAAATCTCTTTCCTAAGCTTTGAACATTTTATATAATTGTATCTCAAAATTTCCCTGGCCTTTGTCTATATCCATCAAGAAACCCAACAATTCAAAATGTACTCACCAATTTCCCAGTACCGAGCCGAAGGACAATGAAAGTCTATTTTTTTTTTCGGTTAAAAAAGTACATGGAAATGTATTTCAATACAAAATTTTCTATTACCTTGACCTCTATGCATCAGTCATAGATTGAGACAGTCTCAACACAACTGACCGAAGAATCTCTTTTCTTGAAAAGGGGAAATTTAATTAATTTTTATATTAATTGTCAGTAGCTAAATAGCAAAAAGTCTTAAAAATTGAACCGTAAATACTTGGCCTGCAATTAAACTTTATTATGAGGGTGTGATCCATTGTTGTCTTGATGACCAGGAAACACACGCTGCTCAGAGAGGTGTATGTATGGATCGCTAAACTAGACTACATGGGCTGCACAAACATGGCTGTTGGATCGATGATCAGATTGGCTATTGGTTACTTAGGTGCAGATCTGAATGGTTCCTCTACAATCTGTGAAGAAGACAATACAAAAGTGATGGGGTTAAAGATTTTTACAACTTATTGCTTAATTTACATTGTAATTGCTTACAATGGCTCAGCTATGGTTAATGAGACACTGAAAACTCTTCAGATAGACATGCAAACAGCATTCGATTAGTTGTCCAGACTTATATTCTTTTCTGATTTCTCCATGGTTTCATTTTTTCAATAAACAATACCATGAACAGATTTAATTTTTTACAATCACCGATTGAAAAATTAACAGAAAGCCTAGTTTTCACCAAAATTGTTCTTGATGGGGCAGGAACAAAGTTAACAAGAAATTACAGTTTGACCTGTGGACAAACTCAACGTGTTCCATAAAATGGTATACTAATGAGTTAATTGACATTATATCATAAAACTTCTCAATATCTGACTTTCAGCATAAAAAGCTAATAAATAACCTTTTGTCTGAGTATTTTACATGAAATACCGGTTTAAAAGGTCACATAGTCATGTGAAGTGCGTAGAGCCCTTTCATATTTTGATGTATAGATTGTCGAAATAGCTTGGTACTTGAGGAGAAATGAATTGATGAAATATTTACGACTGTAGAAGAGACTAGATAACCGAAGGGAAAGATCACACTGAAAAACGCATTAAACAGAGACTATACAGGAAGCTATGTACAGCGCACTGTAATGATGTGCAGTGGAGCGTGAATATTGCACTGAACACACGTCGTACATTGTACGTTGTACACGCAGTTTTTGTACTGTACCAATTGGGGCTAACACGTACGCGCGCTATTACTAGCTGCAAAGCAAAGGTCAAATAGGGGTCATGTCAATGCAAAAGTTTGAGCAAGGTCAACGATCATCAAACTGAGGCAAACAATTTTGAAAATATGACATGTTGTTTCTTGAGATATGAATTTTTGAAATTTTGAAGTTCTGTTTTGACCCGGAAGAAAAGATCAAGATGAGGTCATGTCAGTGAGGCCTTTACGCAGTTGTGGATGACCTTTCCGGTGATGTATAGATAGTAAAAATACATTGTGTACTTCAGGAGATATGCATTTTTTAAATAATAAACTTTGATTTAACGTGATTTAACACCAGATGACGTCATAAAAATTCTGATGGCGTCATAATACACAAAAGCGCTCTCTATCAACAGGTTGAAAACTGTTCAAAATGCACTTTGAGTAGATGTGTAATGTGAAATTGTTTTTTTGCAATCGCTCCGAAATTGATACATATGATGACCGTCAGGCTGCCAACATATGTGTGAAGTTTTAACTACAATAAAGGTGCCCTTTTGAAGTTGCATATTTACAGCAGTGTAGGTCTGATCAAGTTAAGACTTGGAATTGAACATGCCACTTATATTCATCTTTTTTCCTGACAATTTCCAGAATCTCTGCCAAATAACCAAAAACAGAAAAGCCGTATGTTCTGTTTGACAGACATACAGTTCTAGGTTGTCATGGTCTTTGCTTTTAAACGAAAAAGTTAATACAAGATAGTAACACTGAGATTTTTAACTCAAGAAAAACTTAAGGTCATAAACAAATACTCACTATTATTATTATAAACAAGGATCAGAAGAAAAAAAATGTAAGGTCCTATGAACGAAATTTTTTTAAACTTTACACTTTGAAATATGAACTTAATATCTTTTAATTGCATGTTTGTTAAAATCTATAGGTTTGTATTGCCAACAAATTAATAAAATTAGTGGTGAAACCCTCACCCCTAAAATGGACAATTTCGTTACGTAGACATGGGAATTAGGCTGGTTTATAGATGGTAGCATGACTAAAAGCCCTCAACATTGTGATCCCTGAATGCTAAGCCTTTTCATTGCAGTTTGTGGTCACCGAAGCATCAGAGTCCACTATAAACTGCATTAATTAGCGTCAATTTAACCACTGTCAGGCAACCAATTGTGCATTGTCAGCCTGATGAAAAGTGCTTTAATACAAATTTTAAGAACACTACTTCATAAGTGATTATGATGCCCACCTTGTTTAATGCGCACGTTCAACTCATAAAACTCTCAAGTGGGTGAGGACCAGAGAAGGATTGGGGATGGTGATGGTGAAGAGCAAGTTGTGACTGCTTTATCCAAAACATGACTAGAAATGCTTGTTGCTTGAAGGCAGCAGTTCCTTTAACTCTTGCTTCAATATTTTTGGCTGAATCACTTCCAATTCTCCTCTAGCTGACCTGAATTAACTAACCTCAACTGTTCATTTACAAAACAAACAAAATATCTTCAAAACTAAAGTATAGTATTCTGGTAATGTTTCCAAAACAGATCTGGCCCCAATTTCATGGCTCTGCTTAACATTGAATTTTGCGCTTGCCCATTTGCTGCTTACAGGGCAAGCGCCGAATTTCAGTGCTTGCCGTGTAAGAAGAAGCCTAGGGGGCTTAAAGAGCCGTAAGACCGCTTCCCGGACACAAAGACAAAAACCAGGGCGCACCATTGGTTTAAACTTTTAGACATGGGAAGTGGGTAGGTTTTATTTGCAAAAATTATGAAAGCATTTTTAAAAACGAGCCATGATTAGACTGATCCATTCGACCCTGTGCGCATTGACCAATCACATCGTTAGCTACACCATCAAAGTCCGACAATGAGTCCAACACAGTAAAATGCTAATGCAAAAGATACATGCAAGTACACTGCTTAAGTTGGATTCATGTAGTTTTGACAAATACAGAGACATACTATGGTGATTCCCACATGTTTTCTGGGATGACTTGTGTACACGAGGATCCATTTACCAGTGGGGGTATTTTTTCCTTCTTGCATGTGATGTAAATTAACCCTAGATATGATGAAGACAAAACCTTGTTGCAGGGTAAGGCTGTCTCAGGAAGTTGTACTTGTAACAAAAAGTTGGGGTGTTTAGGCCTTAGAGGTAAAAAAATATGAGTCTGGGCCGTGAACATTTATCGCGGCCTCTTAAAAAGTTTCTACTTACATGATTTCAATTCATGGATCATGACTGTCCGAATCACATCACTCAATTTACAGCAGAGCACTCTGGGGAAAAACTATGGAGGCTAAAGAAGCATGTACCTTTAAAAAACAAAAAACAAGATGCTCAGAGAGGCAAACAAAAAGAACCATCTCTGGCAGTTTTATTATTTAATTTTTTATTTTAATTTTACAGCTTAAACACAATAATTACTTTAAAAAGCATAACAAATTATTTACTCTGAAAATAAATATTAGCAAAACTGTGTATCAATTTAGAACAGCACCAATGACAATAAGAAGAGGAAATCAGCTGATCGGCGGAAATGTTACATGCCTGAAATACGCTAGACTTCCTGATCTCTGGTCCTGGCCCTTCTCCCTTTGCACCCAATAATGTGACATTTTCTGAAAACTAAACAGAAATTTTTGAATGTCTGTAGGCCTATATAGGCTGTCAGTTCGCAGATTTTCTGTAGAATTTCATAAAAATGAGCGAGTACATTTTTTTTAAAAATAGGCTAGCCCGAGTTGTGCTGTGGATAAGTAAACATTCAACAACCAAACTTTGGAAGAAATCACTTGGTTCATGTTTCAGAAAATGTCCTGTTTTTTTTTGGTGCGAGGGTAAAGCTTAGCCAAGGAGCAGAAGCAAGTCCTGGGTAGTCCATTTAGCCCATTGAAACTACTTAATTATGGGGCCAACTCATGTTATGACCACGCATGAGTGTAATGTTTGGTATTGTTACTGTAGTGCAGTACTTGTCACATTGTTTAAGTACACGAACGACAAGATCTGATCTCCAGATTCTTAATCTTAGGTTAATATAACTATGTTTTTGTTGAAATGGTGGTAAGCATTAAGCAGTTTTTTTTATAAAAAACATATAAATGATTACGTTACTTCACTTTTTTTTAATTTTTTTTTTTTAGTCAGGACTGATTGAAGAGGTTCCCTGATTGATACTACTCCAATGTAACCTAGGCCTACTTCAGCCCATCATGTATATTTAACATGATGTACATGTACAATGATGTAGGCTGAATACTAAGACTAAAAAGACAGTAAGAAGAGTAAGACTGATTGATTGAACTGAAGGCCTCCATCATTGTACTTATGTAGTTTGTACATACATTGTACATGTTCATTGTATTCAATATACATACGTACATGATGGGCTAGCTAAAGTTTTATCACTCAATCCTTAAACCCAACTGCAGACAAAAACGAAACAAAACACAATACAAATATACAAACAAACACACACGAAAAAGAAAGAACAATATAAACAGAAACACGTCGGTGCATACATTTACAAATAAACGAAAGAAAACTTACCTCATTCTCATGTAATTGACAAACTTCGTGCCACGACCGCCAGCGGTACGGTGTGTGTATCTTCGTATCATCAGGAGACAAAAATAACACGACTGGTACCCTGTAGAACTACATCGCTTGCTGATAATGGAAGGGACCAGTGAAAAGCACATGTGCAGTTCACATAATGTTTTTGGTCTGTACCAACGCAAGTGGAAATGGGGTTTGGTCTAAAACATTGACTTTGGTGAGCAATTTTTTAAATGCAAAGTTTTGCAATAAAAAGTTCTTAAGTTGAAACCCAATTTCATGTTGACATAACTCCAATTGTTTTGTAGTGAAAAATCTGGATGTCTCCCGATGATTTATTTTTTACCACAGCAAATATAACCCTCCACTTTTAACACCCCTATTTTTTAAACATACCTGTACATTATTTCTATCAAAGTGGACTCTTCCATCACACTGGGTACAGATTGTTCTGGCTTGAAAGACAGAGCGCCACCACTTGCTCCATTTTCTAGTTACAAGCCCTCAAAACTTTGGGAGACACTTATATCGTCTCCTAAAACGATTTGTCTCCCAATGATCTCTTTCAGACTGCGAAATGTCTCCGAAGTAGCACATTTGTAATAATAATAACAACAAACAACCGGCAACCGGCAACCGGCAACAAGAAAAACAAACCTGTTCTGACTGCCAAGTCGGAACAGCTAAAAAAAACTGGCGGGGATGCAGAATGGGGCGTCTGATCCGCCCCCTTCCCCCGTCACCTACGTAAAACTGTTTACAAAATTTGTAATTTTTTTTTTTTTTTAACAGCACTTTTTGTGTCTTAAAGCGCTTATTACTTTTTTAAAGAGGTTTTTGAATTATGAGACCCATGTTGTGCGGCGCATTCAGCAGCCACTGCCAGCAATATACGGGCTCTTATAGCTACTTGGTTCCTTTACAAATGCAACCGTAATTCACAGAAATTAAGCATAGGGTTTTCATTGCAACCAATGCAATTAATTTAACTGTACTTACCAATGTCATAAAAACTCTTACGTCAAACTGCTTCCAAGATGACTCATCAGGATTCAGATTGTCTTGAACAGCTTTTGAAATTGCCGAAGTAGATCGCCAGGGAGGCCACTATGCTACTGTGTCGGTTAACAACCATGCTTTCGGAATAAGTTCCACCTCGTTTTTTGTCATTTAATAGAACTGCAAACATATCTAATGGCAGAAAAGATTGTACCCTAAAAAAAATAAAAATAAATAAAAAATAAAAATATCAGATTTAGTGAAACCGTATGTCTTGCTAAAATCACACAGACAGCCTACCCCAAAACGAGCAATTAAACAGCCCATCACCACAACAATCAAATTAATTATGTTTTTGTTTGCCTTTCTTTTTAAGAAGTTAAGTCAAAAATATATTGGAAACCGACAATGGCCAATCACCAAAAACAGGACTAAGAATAGCCTATTAATATAGTGCGCACAATAGTCGATATCATACCCTGCGTGGTAAATCTTCACATGGTTTTCATCTAGTAGGATCATGATCATGAGTTTTATATAATCAAAGATGTATTTCATCGCTTTCACAGGAAATGTCACGTATATAGTGTAAAGCAAGCGCATACAGCGTAAACATTCTCATTCTCATGGAGGGGGGAGGGGATGAGCAAGCGGGGTTGTTTCAACATGTTTCACCCTGAATAAGAATGTTGGAAATTCAACTAATTTTTACTTTTATTTATTTTTTTTCCTTTATTTTATTTTTGTATATATATATTTATTTGAACGTGAGAAAAACAAGATGGCGGCACAGTGATAAAGGTCTCTGTTGAACTTAACTCACTTGTTTAAAAGAATACGACCGAACAGAGTCCCAATTTGTTATATAGCTGTTAAGCACAAACAAAATTGCAAAGCACATAAATAATTCTGCTTATAGCAAAAGTAGGTTATCAACTAAAATGTCTAACAGTTTGTGACTGTTTCCCCGCTATTTTTGGCTTTGCAAGTAAAATTATTAAGCAATATTTTCTGCTTAGCAGATCTTTGAAATATTGTTCAGGACTGAAGGGCATTATTTTGATGATGTCTTTGTCGGTCCAGATTTCCCTGTGGTGTTGCATTATTGACAAATGAGATCAAATGTCATCTGGCACATGCGCATTGCAAACCCCTAAACGGGTACAGTTCGGATTCGGTCCATGGTGAATCAAATTACACACGACAGAAATTTGACGTTTGACGCAGTGCTGGTCTTCTGCCGGAAGATCGGCAGAGCCTGTTTGGACCCCCAGCAGAAATCCTGCAGTTGTGTCAAACGCCGAATTTCTGCCCTATCTAATTAAAATATTTTGGGTTATTTATTTGAATTTAACAAGACTGAAATTCGATGTTTGAACTAGGCCACCTGATATATCGGTTATCTAGTCTTGACAGGTGGTCAGCATGCCTGTGGTCATTGTTATTTGTACATCCACATGGTTAATCAGTCACATTGGCATGGCAGCTTTTTATGGGACCAGTATGTAGTATGTAGTAAACAGTATGCATCAAGGACAGAGAGCCTGCATATAATTATGGAAATGCCAAATGTGAGCCAAGTTTTTTAAGAATACAGCTTAACTGCATTGACTATGGAGAAAAAGCAAACTTTGAACAAGAGGATTGACTACAATTTGGATATAAAAGATGTATACAAGAATTATGTAATAAAATTCTAAAATATTAGACACAAATACAACCAACCCGCATCCCTTCAGTTCAATTGGGTTGGAAAACATCCTTTCCCTTTCTAATTCTTATCACAGCTAATCCTAGTGGAAGTTGTTCCTGCATAAAGAATTGAGTCATATTTTTTAAAGCTATAAATATCACCGTCTCAGTTAAAAATATTGTTCAAATATTAATCTGTATCCTTCTTTTCTTTTTTGAACCAACAAAAGGCAGAGGACGATCTTACAATCGCATGATTTTCGTGACTTCGTTTATTATGTACGGGGCAAATCTTGGGTGCGCAATGATTTTGATTAATATACAGTTGAGCATTAGCCCTATGCTATCTATTGGTCGACTTTCCAACCGCTGTTGATGCAGGCTTCATGCTTTTCAATATGGTGGAAAGATTGTGTCAGCTACATTTCTGAACAAAGAGAATTTTTCGGCTGAAATCTGAAAGGGCCATACGATGTGTGTTGATTTTGGAGCGCATTTTGGGGATTGCACAATACATCACGCAATCCCAAAAACTGCAAATTGCGCAATCGTGTAAAAGTGCTACAAGATCAATGCACAACTTACAGTTTTGATTGTAAGGCTAGTCCCAATTTGCCCGCCCGACTACACATTGAGTCCAAGCGATACTCGCGCACTCTTACAGAGTCCACGCAACCCAATATTGCCTGCCCGGACTCTACACACTAGCATTTGTACACACATCCACGCACGGAGTACGCACGGACTTCGTGCTTTGATTTTGTGTGTGGATGTTTTTGTGAACTCAGTTTCCACATGTTTTTTTTGTGATGCACATTGTACTTGAAAACATATAGAAATAGTCCGGGCAATAACCATACCTAGCTGCTGGTGTGATTGTTTACTAAAGTGTATTGGATGGGGGTATGGAACAGACAAAATCTTTTTTGCCCAACGACTCCCCACAGAGGTTGAAAATGATGTGTGAAAAGGTACACATGCGCCTGATTTGTGGCAGATTATATTATATATTAAGTGGTATATTATCCCCCACATTTCCCTATATTCTAACACAGTCTCCTTTTCTCCCATTATACCATGATGGTGTTGCTGTTGTTATTGTTGTTGTCTTTTTGCTGTATTATATTTCCGCTGTAAGCTTGAGATTTGTTCTTCTGCCGATTTTGAAATAAATAGGAACTAAACCATAAACTAAAGTATACCCCCCCAAAAAAAAAATATATATATATATACAGATATATATATATATATATATATTTAAAACTAGTAGAGTTGATTGCCTTAGCTTTCGATCCAAACCGGACCTTCGTCAGAGGCAAAAACAAGCACAAACGTAAAAACGGATCCATTTATAGAAAAAACTGGAGATTAAATTAGAGGGAAGGAATCTAAAATAGGCGGGAAAAAGAAAGCCAATCAAAGTGAATAAATTACAGACAAAGGGATTGTTGATGACCAATCAAACTACTGCAGTAAGGACAAAGGGATGTCCAGTGGTCGGTAGTACAAAAGGGAGATATATATTATCCACATGGACTGGCAATGAGGGCAATAGTGCACATCTATGCACCCCGAGGGCCTGTGCGTGACCAGGAGAGGGAAATAGGACCGTCTCCTGGTCACTCACAGGCCCGAGGGGTGCATAGACGTGTACTACTGCCCGAATAATGCCAGTCCATATGCGCTTTATAACACACCTCAGTCCAAAAGGTCAGGACGCACGGTTTTACAACGGTAAACTGTTATGATTGTAAACCTCTTGAGGGCGCTGTTTAGGCGTGAGATCTTTTCTCCCCCGGTAAAAGACCACCCGCTTTTCAATCCATTTCACCCGGTACGTTCTTCCAGACCTGGTCTCTGTCAGGTCTGGAGCTGTTAGTATAAAAATAGTGAAGTGGTTAGGATTAATAGCTTACCGACCAATCTCCCTGACCATACTTCCAGGGGAGTATAATGGGCGATGTGATCGGATTACTTTCTATTGTTGAAGGATTATTGACTTTTTACTGTGTGACATTTGGGATTTTTTTGGGGGGGAAAAAGGAATTTTTACGTCCCAGTTACAACTTTCTGTACTGCCCACGTGCGCCCATAATGTTCATAGCAAGTTCGCCACGTTCGTTTATGCCTTCAAGCTTAGTATGCATTGGTATCGATTTTTCTTTTACAATAAGTTAAGAATTATCACCAAGTACATGTACATTATCGACTCATTCACTTCACATGACAAAATATTACAGTATCGATACCATTCTAACTCTACTCGAATAGTTTGCTTTAGGTGATGAGCAAATTGATTGGAGTTTAAAAGTTGTTACGCATTTCGCGCATGCGCACACATGTTAATACGTCAATCAGAACAACATTTACAATGGAATCGTGTATCTTCACTTTCAGATTTTAAATTGGGTAAAAAAGAAAGGATGACTGCTTTTTTGATTTCCAGTAGACTTTTAGATTGTCCAAATTAATTGGATATTATATACCAATTGATCTTACCCATAATGCTCAGACACGTGTTTCACAAAGCAGACCAGAAGATCCTTTGCATAACCGCATAGAACATTGCACAGTGATTGATTGGCAAGTATACGAATAGCAATAGACAACAACATGAAGTTGCCATTTAGCACCACCAGACCCGTGTAAAGAAGGAAGAGTCTGAACTCTGTGGCCTTCCATCTGTGGCCTTCAGATCCCTGGGTTTTCTTGCAAATTCACTAGGTATAAAACAACAAAAAGACAAAAGGGATTTTGATATCTGCTGTTGCACTTGTGTACCCATTGGGCATTTAAGAGGCCCTTTTAACCACAATGTAATAAGACGCCTCGTAACTCTGAGACGGACCAAGTGCATGTAGTCCAGTGGAAATTGAGAGACCATGTCCAAGTCGTTTTCTTAATGGATTTTGCCCTATGTGGTGGTCCTCATCAACCATGTTATCATATGACTCATCTGTACGAAGAGGAGCTTCTGTTTCAGGAAAAAGCATTTTGTTATCATATGTTCCTGCCTGGTTACATTTCTCACAGCCAGAATAACCTGAATGGCCTTTTACTTGCTTGAGAAATGCACGGGCTGGGTCATCACATACGAAGTTAAGTGTGTGAAGTGTATATGTACGACCGTCATATGTAAAACCACTTGTTTTAAGCTGTACCATTTCTGTAACAAAATCTTTGAGAAATTCCTCTGGGTCTTTTGGTTTCGATTTCCCTGTGAATAGACTTACAATGAAAGGCTCATTTGAACCTTGAAAAAAGGCTAAAATTGGCCAAAATTGTGTATTACTGCTTTTGAATAAAGGAATTCCATCAGCGTTAATCTGTAGAAAGAGCTTGCTATCAGTATCAGAATTGCACCAAAGCTTTGGATTAGAATTGAATTTAGTTATTATACCAGAGGCAACACCAAAATGATAATACGATCCGCCACTGATAGTGTCTATTCCTTCAATTTTACCATGATGCAACAGCGTTATTGGGTCTTTTGGTAGAGAAGGGTGAAAATTTCTCAATATTCCAAGTAGACTTCAAAAAGAGGACTAATCAACATTTCTATGTACAGCCCAATCAGAAAGCAGTTTAGAGAAATCTTTATCAATTTTTCCATCTGACGAAGTAGAATCATGGCAGGGATTGTGATCACCACCCAGCTAACACACAACGTAACCACAACATTTCACGTTGTGGTCTGGTTGTCACAAGGTACTGATTTTACAACATTGTGACAACGTTGTAAGAACGTTAGATTGAAAGAAGGTGGTTGTAAAAAGGTTGTATTTTGGTATTATTTGGAACGTTGTTGATGTGTTCCATGCAAGACGTTGTTAGAACGTTATATTTTGGTATTTTATACAACGTTTTCTCTCGGGATCACAACAACGTTATATTAACGTTGTATATTGGTATTAACGTAACGTTGTCATTTAGTCCAAGGCCTCTCGTTGGCAACTTAGGATGTTGGTGTTTTTATAACATTATATTAATGTTGCGAACGTAACGTAGTGTAAACGTAGTATTTACGTTTTCCAGTAATGTTGTGGTTATGTTGCAAACACAACATAGTGAAGATGTAGTATTTACGTTTTCCGTTAAGGTTGTAGTAATGTTGCAAACACAACGTACTGACAACGTAGTATTTAGGTTTTCCAGTAATGTTATGGTTATGTTGGCAACACAACGTAGTGAAGACGTAGTATTTACGTGTTTCATTATCGTTGTAGTAATGTTGCAAACACAACGTACAGACGACGTAGTATTTAGGTTGTCCAGTAATGTTGTGGTTATGCTGGCAACACAACGCAGTGAAGACGTAGTATTTACGTTTTCCATTAACGTTGTAGTAATGTTGCAAACACAACGTACCGATGTTGTGATGAAGTCGTAAACACAAGGTAGTGGTGAAGACGTATTATTTATGTTTTTTTTATTAATGTTGTGGTTATGTTGCAAACACAAGGTAGTGAAGACGTTGTATTTAGGTTTTCCATTTCTGTTGCGGCTTTTGTTGCAAACACAACGTACTAGTGAAGACGTAGGTTTCCTAACATTGTGGTTATGTTGCAAACAAAACGTAGTATAAATGTAGCATTTTGGTAATGTTGTGGTCATGTTGCAAACACAACGTACTAATGTAAACTGGGGTGGGTTGGGGTAGGGCCCTATAGGGGTGGGACTGAGGCATACTATAGGGTTTCCACGTGTTCCATAATTAATGGAAAGGCCAGTTATTCTCCCCACACCCCTCGGAAAAAAACTATAAAACAAAACATATCAGCAAATAATACCCACAACAAAAAAACAAAAGAATCCCCGAAAAGAGGCCTATACAGAATTAAAAATGTTTACTTTTTAAATTTCAAAAAGGTGATCACAAAGATGGGATGGAGCTGGTCGGACCCGGGAACTCCACACTAGATCCACCTATGGTACGAACATGGAGGAACACAATATTTTATTCCTCCATGGTACAAGCTAGTCACAAGAATGTTGTGTTTGTAATACACTTATAAACCCAATTATGGGAAAATTTACCTTTTGCATACCAACAACTTCGTCACACGAACCGTTGGTTATCGTTGACCAGCGTTCCACACGGCATACCAGTTTGCTTCATTGTATAGCCAGTCAACAAGTCATGCTGTTAATGGTAGGCTGTGCCCAACGATGGTACACGATAACCAACGGTTCATGTGTTATACACGAACTTTGGCTGATGCCATGCGCGATACAACAACCATCATGGAGCTGACGATGTTTGGTGTCGGTCAGTGATGATAATTTTCATAAAATTCCACCAAAAGGAGGTAGCACATGTTGAATCATCGAGGCAAACATTTTGCCAAAAAAATCGCCAAAAGCCTCAAATCGAAAATTAATATTAAATTTTTGGCAATAGGGGCTAGGATAACTATAACTTCATCTGCATTGGACTGTACAGCTCATGTCCGAAAGGAAGTTACCAAAATTAACGATGGTTTTCACTGATAGCAAGGAACAATTTCGGTGGTTATTTTTTTCTGCTGTGTGGGGAGATGCTCATTTTAATACGCAGTCACTGTTAAATAAAATGTCATCATTTTTGGGGGAACAATCCTTCTAAATATGGGTAACTTTCTTGTTGACTCACGTTGTAGACAAGGGAACCGGCAAGGCTGGACCAATTCCCCTTATAGCGATCACGGTGGGATTCATCAAATAAACTCTCAGCGAAGTTCAATGCACGTTTCGTGCTCTGTCTTCACGCCTTTGCTTATGAGAATCTGAACTTCGCCGCAGCCGCCGTCTTGATAGAAACACATTTCATTAAGGTTAATGGGGAGCACTTTAGTAGAAAGATATGCATGACAAAGAAATAATCATTATGCCGTTCGTCGCTTCCATAGCAACTTCTGTCTGAACCGCCCCAATCCACCCAACCCCACAGCTCTTGGACTGTTTTTCATGCTAATTGTAATACCTTTCGGTAAATCATGCATACAAAAATCAAGTTTTTCGATTATTTTGCAGAATACAACGTTGGTAAAACGTTGTAGAAACGTTGTATAGAGACAATGCATAAATTTGCATATTCATAAACTATAGATCGCAAGTCCCATTCAAACCTAATCCACCATTTGTTTTAATGAAATATTCAATGAACCACTAATTGGGGGTTACTCTCAGATAGTTTTAATCTAATTTCGTAAAGACAAATATAGTTAGGATACACCTAGCATGATTAAACTCAAAATTTTTGACAACGGTGGGTACTAATTATTAAAACAATATTTTGTTATTACCCACCATGGCAACTTAGCCATTGGAAATACGCTACATATATACAAGTTCCTCACCATTTAAGTATAGTAAGCATGATGACACAGTCGTGTGACCATAGGGCAAGGACGGTGTGATCAAGGTAAGATAATCGTGGTAGACTATTGTGAAGTAATTAATGTTGTAGAAAAAACATTTACTAATTAGTGTAATAAGTAGAATATAATAATTACAATTTGTAACATAATATGTACAGTATGATGTCATAATTACAATACAAATAGTATAAGTAACTTGAAGTTTACATTCGGTAGGATCCAGAAAGTGTTTGAACCATATATAATTGATACCGTAATTAGTATTTTAATTGATTTAATGTATCTGTAAACGTTGTCACAACGTGCTAGACACGTGACCAAAACGTTCCTGAAATGTGTCGGGGACGTCTTCATTACGTAGTTGTATAACGTTCTTAAGACGTAAATGGTAGTCGACAAAGTTTCGTTGCTACAACGTAATGTAAATAACGTTGCCAGTAACAGACTCCTGTACGTTCTGGTACGTTCTCACAACGTGAGACAGGTGTCAAAACTCACGTCCCTAAAACGTAGAGGGAACGTCGTCATTACGTCGCCGTATAACGTTCTATATTACGTAGATGGTAGTCGACAAAGTTTCGTTGCTACAACGTTATACAAATAACGTTGTTGCCACTAAAGTCTGACGTCCTCACAACGTTGTAAAAACGTGAAATTGTTAGCTGGGCAGTATCACTATCACTATCAGTTAAAACTTCAAAATCGGAGTCTGAATTTGCAACAGTCAAATCAAACAATGTCAATGTATCAAGGCAGCGGACAAGATCAACTTGACTGGGCTCGACGTGGCGATTTTCGCAACCGGACTGAGCTGCAGCCAAGTGCCCTGGCCGCACCAACCCAGACGGGTCAGCAGCGCCGTCGATCGGGCAGAGGTTTTCGTGCATCAAACCCCCATTCCCGGTGGCATGGCGCAGGTGACTCTCTCCTTTGCGGGCGGCCTCCCAGCGACTGACCCGTGGGGGGCCGCCATCCAGAATTTCTGGGGTCCTGGGTTCGGGTTGTTTCCAACCAGTGGGTCCTCGAGACACTTGCGTACAGGTACGCACTCGAGTTCAAGAGGACCCCTCCTCGGACATGATCAGACGGCCCACGCCGATCCCGTCCCAAAAAGGGGAAGCGGCTTGCTCTCTTGAGATTTGCTCCCTCCTCCAGAAATGAGCGATCTATGTCGCCCCCTTACAAGCTCGGACAGGTTTCATGTCCACCTTCTTCCTGGTTCCAAAGAAAGAGGTGGGCACGTGACGCCCGATCCTCAACCTGAAACCTCTAAACAGGTTCATTTGTCCGCGGCGCTTCCGGATGGAACCGCTGCAAACTAATCTCGAGTCAATCACCATCCAGGGGAGCGAGTTTGGACCTGAAGGATGCGTACCTGCACATGCCCATCAGGCCCGAACATCGCAATTTCCTACGCTTCATGTGCAACGATGTAGCGTACGAATTTGCGACCCTCCCTTCCGACTGTCCACGTCACCGCGGGTATTCACCCGGGTAGTAAAGACAGTCGAGGCGGCTCTGCGGAGACGTGGGGTCATGATTTTCATGTACCTGGACGACTGGTTGATCTTGGGGCCTTTGCGAGAGGCGACGATGCGGTGTAGTAGTATAAAAAGGACCGTTAGTCGACAAGGGAATCCCCCAAGGTCAATGACCCAAAGGTCACGAGGTCAAAGGTCAATGAACCCAAAGAGGAGGGGACCCCCATACCATAATCGTCAACCGATCCTTTTTATTTTTTTTAATAAATTGGTTTTAAATCGATCACCTAGGTTTTATAATTATTTAAAAATGTCTAAAGATCATCTTTCCTCAAACCAATCTGCCATCAGGTTAGGGGATAAATTACTGGAAGAGGTTGAAAGCTTTACATATCTGGGAAGCAACGTGGATAAACAAGGTGGGACAGATGCAGATATAAGAATAAGGATAGGAAAAGCAAGGGGAGCATTCAATCAGCTAAACAACATATGGCGATCTACAAAACTACCAAGGAACATTAAAATACGAATCTTCAACACAATCGCAAAGCCGGTCCTGTATGGTGCAGAAACATGGAGAACCACTGTTGCCATTATTAGGAAAATACAGACCTTCATCAATACATGTCTTAGGCGTATTCTCAAGATTTTCTGGCCTGATGTTATCAGTAACCAAGACCTGTGGGAGCTTGCTCATCAGCAACCCATTGAGGCGGAGCTCTTCCAGAGACGATGGAGGTGGATTGGCCACACTACGAAAACCAATGCCTAATATAACTAGACAGGCATTGACTTGGAATCCTCAAGGGAAAAGGAAGAGGGGAAGGCCTCGAAACTCATGGCGCAGAGACATGGAGGCAGATGCTAAAAGGATGGGCCGCACATGGAAAGATCTGGAGACGCTGGCTCAGGATCGCTCTGCCTGGAGGAACTTTGTTGACGGCCTATGTCCCAGGAGGGGCGATAGGCGTAAGTAAGTAAGTAAAGATTATCTTTAGACGTTATCAATGGAGTGTACATTTAGAGTCAAAAATGGTTTCGAGTTTAAGCGCGTTATTAATAGCATGTCTTTACCTTTTAATAAACTTATTACATTTAACGTTACATTATTCTACGATTAGGAGGGAGTCTTTGGAGCTGCTCGACGTGAGGGTTGGGGGATTATTTCAAGTAAATGTAAAGCACCTTCAATTATTAATTAAAACCTCTTACGCAAACGAGCCTTACTCGTAATAATTTCAAGAACTAATTTAAAGATAACCGCGTCTAACGTCGTTGAGGAGGGATCTATTCCGATTTACCGAAGTTCGTCCCAGGTCCACTCAATCCCTGCCAGCGTCGTCGAGCCACGTATCGTGTCCTCGAGCTAATTGGGGTTTATGAAGAGATTTATAAACTCAACATTTAACGCGCAGTTGGACGTTTTACCATTTAAAATGACTTTGATTATGGAATCTGACTCGATGCGTCGAATGTATACCCTATCGATGCCCGGGACTGGTTCGCGCGCTTTTTTAAAACTTAACGCAAACGTCACCGATACAATTGATAAATTGAAACAACTGTCGAAAGAGCTTCAATTTTATATCGAGGATCTTTTAAAATAAAGGTTGAGAATGAGCTGGGTACTATTTTTTTGTCTACCACGTAAAACTGAAAGACGAGAGCCTGAGTGCTGTGGGAGCGATGAGACTATAGAGCAGGAGGGGTTGTCTTTTTGTTTCGAGTGTGGAAGGCGTGTGGATAAAGCGCCAGCATCACACTTATGATGGACCAACTACGTGCGTCCTTACCATACGAGCGTAGGGATCATTTCGCGCGCACCCTTAGATCGTTTCAGGGACTTCAGCGCATAGACGAAGACGACCTTGAACACGTATTATAAAAACTTAAAGCCAATGGGTTAACCGCGCCCACTAGATCCAAGGTGAGGGTGTTTCTTCACGATCGCCGTCTAGTAAAAAATCATAGAAACGTAAACTTGATTCATTCTAGGTTGACCCTCGAGCGCCTCCCCCAGGTGCTTGACCCAACCACGTTGTGTAGAGACTTTGAAAAACTCGAAAAGATGTTGCGAGGAATCGGGATCCTTCTTGAAAAAAATTATCTTTCGATCGATTAGACTTTATTTAAACTCTTATGGCTCCACGGCGCACCTTGCGACGCGACGGACTCCTTTGAAACAACGCGCTAGAGAAACTCACCAATGCGTAATGTACGAGGCGTTTAAATTATTGAGGTGGCCATAGGAGGGGTGGTCGGGACAGTCCACCGATACTCGGGTGGGTCTACGTGAGGCCCTGTCGATAGATCGGGGTCACATCGGATCTCGCTTGTCCGAGTGAATCTGAACTCATAAGTTTTTCTAACCACTTTTTCTTTTCTATTTCGAGTAATTTTTTTATGTCCACATTTACCTTTTTTGGAGGCTTAGTGTTTTTAATATCATTTCGTAATTCAAAAAACTTCCAATTCCGATTTTATCAATACAAATTCTTGTTCGGAAATGACGATATCTTCTATCACTCTACTTACGAACTCACTGATGGTATTTAATTTAGCTTCGCACATAACTCGAATCTCATCGTGTTTTTTCAGTTTAGGTTCAATCTTCTTTTTAACGAACCCCAGACCGAAGCAACCTATACCAAGGACCCCCAGGGCTAAGCCCACGGGAGCCGTGATGACGCCGCCAATCGCAGCTATGCCCACCGCCTCGGAGACGAGGCCAATCGCGTCTACGGTCACGATTCCACCTTCTAACGCGTTACACACTTTTTTATATTTTTTGTATAAACTTTCTCGTTTTTTACAATCGTTTTCCAATTCTCGTTTAATTCTGCTTACTTCTTCCAACCTAAAACTCTGTCTGCATCTTGGATCACTATGGGTAGCTTTGGGTATATCCCATCCGTCATGTTTTATAAGTCGTCATGACTATTTTATCATTAGTTTAGGCGTTTGATAACACACCACCCAGGAGGCTGCCTAGGATGGACCCTTTTAAAATCAGCGTAACGTCTATATTACGAGAAAAAAAATTCAAAACCTAAATGCATCGGGACATTGCCAATGGTAAACTCGGGGAACAGCGCGATTAGGTCCGGACTGAGCATGTACCAGATGGCGGGCGCGAAATTTTTGGCGTAGCCAGAGAGTACGTGGCCACACCCCCTCGGATACAGAAGGCGTACATCTTGCTGAATCCTGGATTTAGGGTAAACTTAAAACAAGGTTGGTTTTTTGACTGATTCCATTCGATGAGGATGGGCAATTCTCCGTGGATCGGACCTATAATGGTATCGTTTCGAAGGTCCGCGGGGTGAATGAAACCTCTACTTTTTGGTCCAGGTTCGTTGGCTCTTTCTCGGTCGGCAGGGAAACTAGCGGATCGAAGATACTCATATTTATTTAATTTTCGATATAATTAATGTCGTAATAATAACATCTCGGTTCTTTCTCGAGCACTCCGTAAAACTTTAACTCGATAAACGCGTTGTGGTTTGGATCTACGGGGGTATAAGGGGAGTTAGGGGTAGGCCATTCCCCCCTTCAGGGTTGGTTGCTACTTTTTTTTCTGGTGTATTCTGGTGTATACTCTAAAGATTATATCTGGGGTGGGGTTGGGTGAATAGAGCCTAAACTGACCAAAAATAAAACTTATGTAGGTCCCGTATAGATAGATTATTTCTCTAAATTTAAGCCAGAGCTCGGTTGGGTACCCATTGTCAATCCTGGCGCACCCACCCCGATATTTCTTTCCACGTTTTTGTTGCTCTTTTTCAACCTCTTTGAGTTTTTGTTCAACCAACGCAAGGGCTATTTTTAAATCTTCTACCCGATCACTTCGCGCGGCTTCGCTATATTTGCTTTCATTCTTTTTCTCAGGACTGAAGATGCTCATAATTATTTAATGTTCCATATAATTAATGTCGTAATAATAACATCTCGGTTCTTCTTCGAGCACTCCGTAAAACTTTAACCTGAGTTCGTATCCCCTCCCATCGGCAAAGTCTACCCAAACCGACGGTTCGACGAATGCGTCGCTGTTGGGATATATGCTATTGAATAAATTGAGGGATGTAATAGCATCATAGGCGAGTGTCATTTTATGTTCATTCGTTTCAACGCCATTCCTTCAATAATGCGTAATTGTTTCATGTTGCGATTTTCTGGTGTATACTCTGTGGGTTGTATTTAAGGCGATATTGGGTATGTCGAGTCTAAATTGACCGAGACTACAACTTAAATGGATTTCGTATACAAACTCTATTTCGCTTAATTCAAGCCAGAGCTCGGTTTGGTGCCCATTGTCAATAATGGCACACCCACCCCGATATTTCTTTCCCCATTTTTGTTGCGCTTCTTCAACCTCGCTGAGTTTTCGTTGAACCGGCGCGAGAACTAGTTCTGGGCTTCTACCTGTCCGCGCTGAGCGAATTCGTTGGATTCGGTTTCGTTCTTTTTCCCAGGACTGAAGATGCTCAAATTTACTTTACGACAAGATTTAATATTATGGGTAATTTATTATTTTTAACTTCTCCTCCCGCAGAGTTCCTTAGTGAAAATTTTAATTGCAAAATGACATCAGTGACAAGCGACTTTTCTGCCAGTGGATCGTATTGACCCACCCCACGGCTTATCAGCAATGGGAATTACGTCGAGGATCGTGCTGCTTTTAGTCGGTTCTTTTTTTCTCATAGATAACGTCTCGTTTCGATTGAGTTGCTCGCAATGTAGGTATATATGCATTTGACGGGCTGCATGTCTATCCTCCCAAGGGGATCCACTCGAGCTCCATATTAAAAGTTACCGTCTTTTTCAAGTCTTCTGTCATTTTGATTTTTTTATCTTCTCGCGTGATCTCGAGGGACAGCTTGCCGGATTTTCGATCGACCAAAACGTTTATCCAATCGCTATTTCCCTTGATTAGACTCAATAGCTTGCGGTCGAGTACGTCCCGGGCATTATGCGGTTGATTTCATCGTCTTGGGCCCTGCCTTGCGTTCGTTTTACAGCGCATTCGTTCATTTTTATGTTATAATGTCCAACCCACACGTAGACGCTCCTTAGCCCGATTGTCTTTTCTCCGGATCTATTACCGATAACTAAATTTTCTAAACTTACGGGCGTATTGAAATCGTGAATTTCAAAATGTAAATACGTTTTAATATATTATTATTTTGATTTTAAACTTAAGGAGACATTATCGGGGCGGGAAGGATCTTTCGATCTATCGGCTAGGAGTGGTGGTAGCATCTTGTTTCCTTATCGAGGCAGGTAGGCCAGCATTATTTATTAAGCAGGTTTGGGTCAACATGGCGGCCCTCAACGTTCCACCGAGTTTCAACGAGTCTTCGATTTTAAGCTTGAAACTTTAGGGTCTTCTTTAGAATCATGATATACAACGCGACGATACCACCCACAACAGCGCCGTGATACATAGAATTGACAATGTCCAACGTATTCATATTTATTTATGGACAATATTTCTTTTTACTCCAGGTTCCACCTATCGCTCTGGTATACAGATTGATTAGACTACTACCCATGCTATCGATCATTTCTCGACTTAGTTTAGCGCGGTACAACTTGTAGAGATTATTGCGTTCTTCATTGACGTCGTATTGTTTGCCTAGGTAATGTTTCGCTCGACCATTGGCGGTGACGCTAAATAATCTAATGTCACTTTGATCGTCCTTGTGGTCGCCCGTTGACATCTTTTGAACTTCCTCCATCGTTTAATTAATCGCGTTACAAATTATTTTCTTTTCTCTAAAATATTTATAGGCGAAGTAACCATTTGCTAAAACCGCGCCTATAGCAACAAACTATAATATCTGTTACTTGACAGGATAACTTAATGACTTGTCAGGTTACTTGATAATGACTTGTAAGTTTAATTGATGACAACTTGTCAGGTTACTTGACAGGTTGACTTAACGATGACGACTTGTCAGGTTACTTGACAGGTTGACTTAACGATGACTCGATGGGTTGATCTCTCTTGTCTAAAACTCGCCATCCGACGAGTTGGTCGGTCTTTAAGATTAATTTGTAATATTTATTTCGTTTTAGAGCGGTCTTTACATTTTGGGCTACGGTTTCATCTTCTATGACGTCATTTTCTCTCAGGGCCTCGTCGAACGAATCTCGATCTTTACAATAAAACGGAGCCAACCATTTTACTTGGCTCCTAAGATCTTTAAGCGCGTTTTTATATTTTTGGGACAATACCCACACGCTCTGGTTCGCGTGCCTGCCGCTAATGGACAACTCGCATATTGTACTCTTTTTATCTTTTTTAAAGTTTCGATGAATTAGTTCTCTAGATCCGGCGCAATCGTCGATAATGTACAAAGTCGGATCGCCCCTAAATAAATTAAAATAAAATCCCAACGTTTCGTCCAAATCTCTAGATTCTAATTGATGGAGGTATACAGTCGACTCTCGTTAATACGAGCTCGGATGTTACGAGGTTCCGGTTAATACGAGGTATTTTGCCGGTCCCGAACTGCCCCGTGCGTGTTTTAATGCATTTAAATACGGATGATACGAGCACGGTCATAACGAGAACACGGATAATACGAGGTATTCTTGCGGCCCCGTAACGAGCAAATGTATTGTTTGTCTTACTTTTATAGCGAGTTTGGGGAATCAATTGTTTGGCATCGATAGTTTACCTTCATGGAGGTGAAAAATTGACGTCCCAGCCTTTTAAAACATGTGCTACCGCTCCGTTGATCATGATCAATAGAGGTGCTATTTGAGCGTTATAATTGTTGAGCGTTGGCAATGGTACCAGTCTATTAAATGGTAGTAATTGTACAACGCAGATGAGAGGTGGACACCAGACCGTTTATTGTTCGCTGGTATCCCACCTTGGCTATGAGCTATCTCGCATTACTTACTAAGGTACGGTGTGACAACCAATGAAAATCAACATTCAACTTGTCATGTTGGCCGTTGCGACCGAAACTGGCTGCCAAGAACGGCAAGTTAAAGTCATATGCGTTCCTTTTTCAGTCATGAAAAATGTAAATTGTTTCATAAATTGACTTTCGAAATAAATTAATTAAATCAAAACAGTTTTATTTGCCCAAAATGTTGTATGTTTGTATGGTACATGTACCTGGAAATCATCACAGTTATGCAGTGTCCATTGCAGTACGGGTGCATTTATACACGGGCGTCCATTATGTCATGCATTGTGCATTGTTAATACCGCGCTCGGATAATACGAGGTTCGGTTAAAACGAGAAAAACAGGACAGTCCGGCGGAGCTCGTATTAACGAGAGTCGACTGTACTTAGAGATCGTTCGATACCCATTCTCGCTTATAGGCCTTGTTTTCTCGTAGCGTCAGAAAGATGGTGACGATATGATGGAAACCACCTTTATACCTCGTTTCAATTAAATTTAAAATAAAATTCGTTTTACCACACCCGGTTTGACCGACGATTAAAGTGGTATGAGGATACTCTAAATGCATCTTCATAATTAACGATTAATACATCGCGCCTGTAAAACTGCCCGCCCTTAATGTTGAGCTGCGCGTCTAAAATCAAAGAGACGTAACATTTTAACGCTCCTTCTCCATCGGCTTCCCTTTCGAGCTGTAGGACGATTCCTTCTTGCGCGTTTTCGATCTTTCGGCCAGACCCATGCAGTGCATTGTCGTCGGCGCTTCTGAGATCCAACCACAAACTGTAATTTTTCGTGAGGTAGTCTCTCGGTGATACGCGCTCAATTTTAACGTTTTAACCAAACCCATGGACGAAGATTCAAGTCCGTCCTGAAAGTAAGTCGACGCCTCTTCCCAAGATTGGTGTCGTTTGAGACCTTGGGCATACAATTGATTGGAAAGACCCTCTACGACGATGGATACCTTTTAGATCTTAGGATTATAAAATTTAGTCGGCGCCGGAGAAAAGTCAGCCTGATTTTCTTTAAATAGCAACAGTATTCCTTTTTGACTTTTGGTATTTAAATTAATGTTCCAAGTGACGACTTTTTTATTCATGGGGATGATGGAATGGCGATGGACGCGCTCGTAATACACGGCTAGGTTGGAATAAGACTGCCTGATCAATCTGGCTAGTTCGACTTGTCTCACAATTTCAAACTCGAGCGATATGTTACTAATGGTATACGTGGCGTTGGAGTCCGAGGACTTTATCACTTTTCCGTCAGAATTAAAAGTTAACTCGTACGTTAGTTTAGTTTGTTACCCGCTCGGATGAAATGGTTGATGATCCGTCAACAGCTCAAAGTCCAACGGAATGCAAAACCTATTCCCCCACGCCTTGGAGATGGCCACTTCACCCGGTTTCGCCGTTGACGCCTCTATCCTAAGTTTGGTTAAATTGGGTGTTTCTATTCCCTTATAGACCCGATCTTTTTGTTTCTTGGTGAGCCATAGGTCTCTATAGCTATGAAATACATCGGCGCCGTGCAGACAACTAACCTCTTGTCCTTCAAATTTAATGGCGGTCTTGTTTACGATCGCCCGTCCTATGTTCATTACCATCGTACGGTTCACGTCGTCGGTTGAATTTAAAGCGATATTAAAACTTAGGAGCGACGTGCCCGGCACGATCATGTCCGACTATCCTAAATTTAGAAATCTTACCGTGAGCGTTTCATTTTCACCGATCGTGCTCGGGTTATTCCTTAGGACGACCGATTGTATGATTCCTTTTATACCATTAATTTTCGATTTGGACTTAGTTTATTGCCGTACATGTTTATTATATTTACGATAAAATATTTTTTGTTTTCACCAATATTATACCAGCAATCACAAAGAACGTACCCCATGGTTTTGGTTTAGGTGTTGGAGCGGCACTGACGACGGAGGCGACGATGGAGGTGACGATCGTACTAATGGCTAAACCTATAGCCGATAAAATACTAACGATATAAATAATTCCCTAATTTTTTCACCGAGCGTTAAATCGTGATCGTTTAAGATTCTAGTGACGGTTTCTTTTATGCTAGCAATTTGCCCCCATAGCTTTAGTTCATTACCATTGGTGACCTGCAGTCTAGCTTGGCGCTCAGTCTTTAGGTCTCCCAACTTACTTCTGAGTATTTCGCGCGTTTCTTCTGGGATATCCTCATGATTTATTTCCAATTGGATTCTAGCAATCTTTTTGTCGACTGCAGTTAGTTTAAGCCAGATTGTTGACTAGTTCACCTCGCATTCTTTTTATCGCATCGTCCTTTCCATTGATTTCATGCAAGTTGATTGTCTGCGTATCAGTATCTTGCGTATCAATGACGTATTGCGCGTCTGTGTGTGTATCAAAGTCGTGTTGTGGGGGTCTGTCTGCGTATCAAAGTTGTGTTGTGTGGGGTCTGTCTGCGAATCAAAGTTGTGTTGTGTGAGGTCTGTCTGCGTATCAAACACGTGTTGTATGGGGTCTGTCTGCGTATCAAAGTTGTGTTGTGCGGGTTTTAGTTGACATATACCCCCTAAGACAAGCAAGCCCCTCTATCATTTTATCAGCCACCATAGGTAACTCTGGTAGTGGTGCACTTTCACCCTCAGCGGCTAAATCTTCTATTGTATTTAAGACTTCTCGGGGTATATTTTCAACCTTCACTATTCCCAGTTCATTGGCAATATTTTTTCTAAAAGATAAAGTAGACAATGAGCGAGGTTCAGACAGGTTATTTGATTTAGACAACCGTATATCTCTGTAATAAAACCCCAGCGTCTTCTAAATTAGTTTTATCGTTTCCATTAGCGTCTCTATAACTTAACTTGTTTTCGTGAAGTTAAAAGTTGCGGGTCCGTTTCTAGCCCACCTATGGGTACGTCTGGTGCGTTATCTATGTCTACATCATCATATAGTGGTGGTGGTAGCGCATTGATCGCCTCATTATACAGCTTCCACTTCAGCTTCTTCCGCTTCAGCTTCATCTCGTTCCCATTCCTCGTCTTCTTGAATGGGACCATCGTCTTCTTGAATGAGACCATCATCTTCGGGCCTGTCTACATTAATATCACCCATTTCAAAACCTTCTCCCGCCATTTTATTAATATCATTTATAATAAATTAAACATCGCGATACTCATCACTGTAGTACCGATGGTGATCCAAACTAATTCTCTGTTTATTTTATCGTCGCTCGTGGTGTAAAACTCGCTAAACTGGGGTTCATTTTGCAAAGGGTAATCCGGTCACTTTATAATACTCGTACATTGCCTCGTTGACATCGTGAAACGTTTGTTTGGCTCTAGTCTCTTTTCTAAGCATCGAGTTATGAGAGCTAAATATTGAGCACGTTTTTCCGACCACTCATCCCGCGCTTTCGTAAGGTCCTCCAGGGCTCGGTTGTGCCTCCCGCGTTCTACCTGTGTAGCCTCCGAGTTGTTTAGTTTAGAAAACAAAAAATTACTTCTGCTAAAGTTGAGCCCATTTACCACAGCCCCACTGATCATCATCGCTATACTTACCATTTATTAATGTCAATAAAAACGTATTGAAAAAATGGTAAATAAAATTTTGATATTTGGCTTAAAAGAGAAATACTATATGAAAATGGAAAGAAAAAGTAAAAAAATATTTTCTAACCATACTATAAATATGAGACCGAGTAAATGGACATTACCTAAATTAAAAGATGTAACCAAAAATAATACCGCTGTTTCGAGCAGATACGGTCGTAAGTTAGATTAGTAAAAAGCCGTTAGAGAGTTTATTTCGGGACGAAAAGCCAAAGAAAAACTTAAAACGAAATTAATAAAAGAGCTTGATAGAAATAAAAGAAAGAAAGAAAGGGCCGAGCTAAATAAACGAAAAAAAAGAAAATGATAGGATAAAGTATTGGGGTTGATATTCGTAGTCTAAATCAAAACTCAAAGAAAAAAAATATGATGTTTGTTTCTTCCAACCTAAACCAAGTATATGAAAGCCGATTACTTAAAAGCGTTTTTTCAAATAAACCTTTAGTATTAAATCTCGAAGTTAAATCGAAAGATTACGACGATATTAATATATTTTTAAAAACGAATTTACCGGAACACTACCCTTTTGCCAAAGATCCCGCCAAATCGTTTTCTAAAGCGAAAGATTTTTTTTTTAAAAAGCTTAAATATTACTTAATGAAAAACGATTACAAATGTCAATTAACCATATCCGTAAAATATAAACGTAAAGTAACGTTTACCGATCCCGAAACCGACGAGGTAAAAACCGAGGAAACCTATAGCACGCATTTTCACAATACCCATCAAAATATGTTAAATCCAGAAAGCGATATCGAAGCGTATAACGACGAAGAGTCAAAAACGATTTGAAATAAATTTGGGAATCATCAACAAATGGGCACGGGATGGATCGTAGCATATGAATTTGTTACCCCTACTTTTATTCACTTAAGAATACAGTTTATTTCTGGTGTGTAGAGTCTTGAAGACAGCCCAGTGTGCTATAATCGGATTAACCCAATCCCAGTGCAGCTGTGCGTTTGACCATGAAATGGAGTATGGACTGCACCATTCACAAAAGAGGTTTATTGTGCCATGTTTCTACAGCCAAGAGGGACATATACATTGTTTAACTAAACTATTCATGACTCTAAATATGCACATGTAAAAACAAAACAATTAAATCAAAGAGATGTCGGTTGCTGAATGACGTTACATCTTTTATTTTTTTCTCAACAACACTCCAAACATTTTTCTAGAAATTACCATACAAAACAAGACTCTTTAGGACCTCTGAAACAAGGCATTAAATGATTGGCATAATGAAACTAAAACACAGTAAAAAAGTCATCTTATCATGTAAAGAAATAGTCACAATAAGTACATATCTTATTATTGCAATCCATAATTATAGTATAACTCATTTGAAAAATCCAACAAAAATCCTGAAACCCTAATACAAACCCTGAAAATCACTGCTTTTATAATATATAATGCTTTTGTACAGGAAAGGAAAGAGCCCCCAAAAACTGAAATCAGGAAAAAAAAATCCTGAAAAATCACATCCCTGTGAATTCCTTGTTCAAAATACGTTGATCTTGGCTATCCCAATGCGTCCAAACAAAACATCAATTAACAGTAATTCATACATCTACATATCTTTACAAACTTAAATTTTGTTGGGACATGTTCGTTTGATGCCCCTCATTACTACAGATGCTGCAAATTATCTTGTGTTTTAGTTCTTGCTGGCAGCTGGAGGCAAGATATTCAATCCTGTTTTGTTTGTTCATTAGTTGAGTTAGTGCCTCAAGGTTGCGATGATTTGTCGCTTGAAAGTACCATCTTGTAATTCTATCGTTCATCTTCTCAAACGTTTGTTGCGAAAATTTGCTGAGGTTTCCATGAAGCTTGATTGCGGTTGCAACATGTTTTGCAGACACATGCATGTATAGTGTCACATCATGGGAAGTATGTACTCTGTAGTAATCATGTACCCACGTTTCTGTTTTAGTTCCAAAGTGTTGTAGCTCATGCTGGTTCATATTGGTTTTCATAGCCTCTTTCAACTCTACAAACCGACACCATAAACTGTTTAATTTATCAAGCTCTGGGTGATCTTTTCCATAAAACTGTTCTAACTTAATATTATTTTGAATCCGTTCATGCTGTGGGCCAATAAAATCTGAATAAGTGAACATGCCATCTTTTTCTGTGAAAAACTGCCAGTCAAAACCAAGGCTCTGAATAAAATCTTCAAATTTCTTTATATTTGTACACATGGATTTATCAACATTCTTCTTATTCTTTCCAACGTTGTCGGCAGAACGAAGAAATAAAATGAGCTGACGAATGAGTTGGTCAGAAATTATCAAGTACAAATGAAGGGGGTCTAGAATAACACTAGAAACTGGGATATGCGGGAAAATGGGTGGGCTACGACAGGAATAGTTTGCATGTGCCTTTGATTTCTTCTTTTTACAGAGATGTTCGATTTCCGAAATGGTTCGTGCACATGATGCAATCTCATCTTCTGAGAATTTCTTCAGGACATCATAGAACTCTGACTTCTTGGTTTTGCACCAGGGACAACTGTAATCAGAGGAGCATGCACCTAAACCCATTATTACATTTATAAATTTCAAATCTGCACAGATGACATACTTTAGTCTGAAGGTTTTCCCATTTACAGTTACCGATTGCAAAGTTTGAGTATCCAATACAAGATCTTTCAGGACTTCCAAAATGGCGTCATACTTTTCTGGAACTTTGGCAATTGCAAGAATAAGATCATCTGATCTCCAAGTTTCGGTTATGACCACAAAGCCAAAATTTGTAACATGTAAACGAGAACCCACTGTTGTCCCATCACCTGTGATTTTTATTGTAAGCTCTTCTACTTCCATTGGGGGCATATTCTGAATGATACGTCTTAGCTTGCCTTCCAATCTTTCTTCAACGCCCTTGCCATTTGACAATGGTCGGACAGAAAAAAGAGCATTCAGTTCCCTCATACGTCTTTGAACTGTGTATAGTGATGGGAATTTTGCACCACTTTCAAAAGAAATTTCCTGGTAAGCCCTGTCTGCCAGCATGAAAGAGTCCTTGATGTACAACATTCTATCAACCGACGATGCATTATTACATGTATGTTCGGTTGGGAAAGTGGGAAATTGTAGAGTGTTGCCATACATATCTCCGACCATCATTGTTTTTAATTCTACCCCTTCTTGTTCTAGAAAATCTCTGGTGAAATGTACCGTCTTATTCAACTCTTTTTTCTTTTGATTCAACCAGGTTCGACCATATTTCTTTTTCATCTTCACAACTCTGTGATTCGTTCTTCTTGCAACCAATCTACGTAGAGTGGTTTGAGCTTTTTGGACAGATTTTTTGTATTCTTTAGCAATTTGCTTGTTTTCTTTTGCCTCAATTTCTGCATTTTTCGTTCGTTTTTTCTCGCTTTCAAGTTCATGCTCCATTTTGCGTTTCATACCTCCTAATTTGAGTTTATATATTGTACTTTCCATTTTTTCAACACACTTGCGAGCCTGTTTACCACCACTTCTAATGGCCTTTAAGGCAGGCGTCATGATACGTTTTATGGTTTGTCTTAAGCACTCAGTCACTTTGCTGTCCAAAAAGTCAAAATTAATGTCATTGTCCTCGCACAGTTTTTTTCAGGACAGACTCTGCTTGGCCTATCCCAGAAGGAAACTTGCTTTCTCTCACCATCATATAAATTGCATAATTGCTGATCTCCAAAATCCAATCAGAATCATCATCTGGATGGCAGTATCCAAAGTACTTGTCCCCAGAACTATTTACTAGAATGCATAGAAAAACCTTCAAGAGAGACGCCATTTTGATCTGGAAATGCAATGAAAATTACTATCACATAATATATATAATAACAAATTAGTAATAACTAATAACAAATTCTGTTTTAGTTCAATAACAAATTAGTAATAACTACATGTAAATGTGCCTTACATTTTAACACTGCCGGATCAATGGTTGAAACTGCTATTTGATTGAGTTCACATGTTTTTTTTTATAGAATTTAGCACCAACAACTCAAACTAAAGTGAGTAAAAATTACTCTTATAGTGACTATAAAATTTGTCAAGGCTAATCTCAAGAATTCTCAAGTCAACGACACAGCTGATGGTTGACTTTCAACCTATTGATTTACGGAATTATTGTGTAAAGTACAAAAACAAATTTTTTCACTCAAACCAAGTTTACATAGCTGGTGGCGATTGCCTGTCAGTTTAACAAAGCGGAAAGTCAGGAGGTATCCTCTGTGGAGAAGCCGTTTCTCTAGAGTCTGTTGTTCACTTAGAACATACTCCTCAAGACATCTGCGCTCATGCAGCCAAACTTGGATGGTCTCCTTTACAATGTAGGCAAAATCTCCAGCTGCATTCACAAAACGGTACCACCAGCCCTGGCCAAGAAATTCAATTCAATTCAATTCAAAACTTTATTTATCATGCCCAGCATGAAAATCACCTTCTCGGTTTGCACGATTAAAATACAGAAATTAAAAATTGTAGAATAACATAAACGTACAGTAGAAGTTAAAACAGGAACAATAAAAAATAAAAAATAAAAAATATCACATGGCACAAAGAAATAGTTTTAAAATACACTGGAATTAAAAAACCATCAAAACAGGAAATAAACCATGGATGACTTGGAAAGGAAACGAGGACGGGAAAAGACAGGAGTGGTGGGGGAGGGGGGAGGGTGGGAAGACAATACATGGGGACAGGGAGAGGCCATAGGTGACATGAATTGGGAAGGGAGAAGGAAAGACAGAACCAAACAAAGCAAGTCATCTAATAAAATTGTTGTTAAAATAAGAAATTGCACTGGGTAAGGAGAGGCGATGACGATTAGTGCTGGATTTGAGTTGACGCAATCTGCCTGACTTATTAAAAACCAAAAGTGAATGAAGTGGGTGAGTATTATCAAGTTGAATTCTATCCAGTTTTGACACTAGAGCTGCCTCGTAGATGGAACCCAAGTCGTTAACAGGAATACCGATGATCTTGCTAGCAGATTTAGTGATTCTGTTGATTTTATTTTGATTACCCACAGTCAAACCATTGGCCCATGCAATGCAAAAGAACGCAATGACAGATTGAATTACACTTTGATAAAACGATAAAATAACATAATAATATCCCGGTCAATGTTAAAAATCTTGAGTTTCCTCAAAAAATAAATACGTTGATTAGCCTTGGAACATAATTTTTGAGTATTAATATTCCAATTTAAATGGTTATCAATGTAAGTCCCAAGGTATTTATGTTCAGTGACCATTTCAATATCAACACCATTTATGTTAACAGGCTCGATCTCCTTCTGGGTTTTCCGAAAATCAAAAACAATTTCCTTAGTTTTTTGTGCATTTAAAACCAGAAAATTTTCTTTGCACCAATTAACAAACTTGGTAATTTCATCTCTATACCCGGTCTCATCCTCATGAGTAATGAATCCTGTAAGTGAAGTGTCATCTGCATACTTGACTATGGAACACATGGCATTACTACATCTAAGATCACTGGTATAAAGTGTGAAATGCACTGGGGATAAAACACATCCCTGAGGAGCGCCTGTATTGGTATAAACAGTATCAGACACTGACTGCATTAATCTAACTCTCTGTGATCTATTTGTCAAGAAATCGTTAATCCATAAAATCAAATACGGGTTTAACATTCATCCCCCTCAGCTTGCCAAACAGAACATGAGGCTGGATCAAGTTGAAAGCCGAAGAAAAGTCCACGAACACAAAGTCTTTAGAACAATCAAGATGGCTGTAAATGCCATGCAACAATGTTAGGATGGCATCTTCAACGCTACGCTCCGTTCTATAGGCAAACTGCAATGGATCAATGAATGGTTTTGTCTGATTAACAATGAAATCTTTAACAATCCGTTCAAAACACCAATGGCCGTAAGAGCCACAGGCCTATAATCATTAAGCACAGTGGGTTTAGATTTTTTGGCAACTGGAATAACATCAACAGATTTCCATAACTGAGGAATTGTGAAAGTGTCCGAGGACCACTGAAAAAGGTCTCTAAATACTGGGGAAAGTTCTCTGAAACAGGATTTAAGAACCTTGCCACTCAGTCTGTCCGGGCCTGCAGACTTACTAATCTTTAATCTTTTCAGTGATCTTTCCACAGCAGTAGTATCTAAAATAATTTTGTGATCAGCAGTAATGTGATTTTTTAGAGTTTCACCTAGTTTGTGAGTAGCACCAGTAAAGTCATTGTTGTCAAATCTTGCATAAAAGTTATTAAGATCACTCAGGAATGTTGCGATACCACCAGGTGGAACGACTACGTTTGTTTGTTTCCCACATCCGGTAATTGTTTTAATGCCTTGCCAAGCACTCTTAGGGTCACCCTGACGAAATTTGTCTTCCACCTTTTTACGGTCTTTCTTTTTACTTTGTTGAATATGTTGAGAAAGGTCCGTCCGGATACTCCTTTTTTCGACCAAGTCACCCGTCTTGACGGCAAGTTGTTTTCGTTTCAGGAGCTCACGAATGTCCTTATTAACCCACGGCTTACTTTTAGGGTAGATTTTGATTTCTTTTTTTGGTATGATCATATCTTCGCAAAACTTGATGTAGTCAGTAACGGCATCGGTGGCCATGTCGATCGTACCCAATTCGGTAAAGAGGCTCCAGTCTGTACAGTCGAAGCATGCACGGAGAGTTTCTTCAGCCTCATTGGACCATTTCCGAACCTGCTTAACTTGTGGTTTTTCCTGTTTTAGTTTTTGTTTATAGACTGGGACTAGATGTACAATATCGTGATCCGATAAACCAAGTCCAGACTTAGGATGAGCTTTGTAGGCCTTTTTAATATTTCCGTAGCATTTGTCTAATGTACGGCTTCCTCTTGTGGGAATGTCAACATATTGATGATAATGGGGCAGCACACTTTTAAAGATGGATATGAACGAGATAATGAAATATGCTACATGTTTAAAATCATGTTTGCTGGAGTGTAATAAAGACCTTAGTTTCACTCACACAAAGTTTCAAAATTTCAGACAAGTTTTTAAAAAGACAATAAATTGACGTGAATCTGTTGCATTGCAGCGGCCGTTTCGCGAAATGAGCGTGTCGTCATCACTTCATTTACATATCATGAATAAAACATTTCACCGGTTTTGATGACGTACAGCCGTGGAAACGAGACCGGACCCTGCGCCCGTCCGTATATACATTACTGATATGTATACGTAAATATGCCGTGAGGTATACGATGTACACACGCATACGGGTCCGTGGACTGAGACTCGAGAGATAAATTATATAGTTGGAGAATTACACGTCGAGAACTTGCAGAATATGATGGAAGATCTTTCTGATAATGATTCCTGGGAGGAACACAGTATTGTGGGGGAACTGCTGTCGGCCCCCAGCTCGTCTGATGATAGTAATACTAATAGTAATACTAGCGATAGTAATAATAGTGATTCTGACAGCCTGTCTGCTGAAGACGACGAGTCCAATGCCAACGACGACGAGGTCAAAGTCCGCGGTGTTGAACCCTACCGCTTCGAGCCAGTTGTGCCACTGCACGAACGAAACCAAGATCAAGATCAGGACGGTGATCAGGCCGACGAAGACAATCGCCTAAATAACACGACTTGGTAAGTTCGTCTTGACGGAATTGTCTCGGTAAATATTTCTGAGACTCAAACAAAGCCAAAGGCGTGTGTGAACAAAAAAATAACAAAAGTCTGTGAGAAGATTGTGTACTCACTGTGAATGAAAATGTATGTAATTACCTGTAGAATGTAGAAGTTTCAACTTCATTAGTCGTCAAGTTTTTGAGAGAAAAAAAATTGAAAATCACAGAGCAATGTTTTCAGGAGAGTCGCGTATAACGTATTTACCAGTACTGGTAATTAAATATTATGTATTTACCAGTACTGGTATTAAAGGGTCTGTATACGTTTGGTAATGACTCTGAAAATTTTAGGCAATAATAACTCACTTGGTAAAAAGTACAGCAGCTTTGGATAGTATAATGCATTTTGAGAAACGTTTCTCTTCGAAGTTACAACGTATTTACCAGTACTGGTATTTAAAGGCAAAGTATACCTTTGGTTTTTTGAAACGTACGTTTGCCTTAATGCTATATAATTGTAGATATATACCATAAAACTAACCTGTGTAAATTTCATTTCAAAAGGTGGCAGCGTTTTTGAGATATCACCAAAAATCTGGAGCGGTTGTGTTCACGCAGAAGAAGTATCCGTCATTGGAATACACATTCTGAGAAGCGTTACGGCCATATAGCTTCTCAGATTCAAATTTTTGGGTGATAAAAAGTGATATATTTCTCCATAACTGCAGTACTTCGAAGTGAAACATTTCTCAAAATGCATTATACTATCCAAAGCTGCTGTACTTCTTACCAAGTAAGTTTTTATTGCCAAAAATTTTCAGAGTCATTACCAAACGTATGCAATGCCTTTAAAATCGTCTGTTTGTGTTTGTTTTGCTGGATGTTATTGAACACTCTAAAACAAACAAAACATACAATTTTTTTTATCTTTATTTGATATAAAGTTCATTTTTTTTTTTTTATTTTTTTTTTTTAGTTACAAATCTGCAGGTGTGTTTATTGTGATTTTATGACTGAGTATTTATCAAAACAAAAGTTGAAGTGTTCTTTTCAAATTGTATTTACAATTACACAACACTAACAGTAAGATTGCGAGTTAAAATTTATTTGAGAAATAATATTGTACCACCATCACTGAGTCCAGACAAAATAATTATATTTTTAATCTCCCCCACCCCCCCTCCCCAGGTGCTTGTGTGGAGCCTGTGTTGTGTAGGCACGTGTGGAGAACAGTATTTGCTGCAACGAAATTAGACAGACAGCCCAAAAAATTGAAGAATTAGGAATGGATGTTGAAGATGGCGGCCAGTGCCTTAGCAAACACTCGTGGTTTGAGGCATGTTGTTTGCACCCTGCAACACTGCAGACAGCTTACCTCCAGTATCGGGCCCAGTATGGCCAACATGCAGTTGAAGGAACTTTAGATCAGTAAGTAAGCTGATAAAGTGAAGTTATGTTTGTTTTTAGCTGTACAGTGATAACCAAATAGGTCACATTTACTGAATTAGATCTACATAGAGCATGTTACCATTGTTTATAGAAATGGTGACCATGTACATTCTAATACATTTCCCGACGGGCAAGATACTACACGCCATTTTTCATTTTGCGTCATAATTTTCACATAAATTCAAAAGTAAAAACAAATTGCTGTACAGCTCTTGAGATGTTCACCCTTTCTTCATATCAAAAGTTGAAAAAATCAGACAGTTCAAACTTTATAAAATAATATAAGCTTGATTGTTTTCTTCCATTGAGCTGCGTACATACTGCCTGGCTCTTTTTTAAACACGTGATTTCACACGTCACATGGTCTATACAATGCAATGTACACATCACTAAAGATCATGTCTTTGGCAAGCACAAAGTCCAAATATTGCTAACCCTTGCTTTGTACGTTGGAGGGGGACATAACCACCTACTTTCACTTTCTATCTAATTTCACGCTTGTTTTTTACCGATTTGTTGCAGAAAGTTTCGTCACACTGCTTATCGCCAGGTCGTGCGATGGTGTTGGGGATATTTGGGCTTCCATAACAGGGTACCCCTTCCATCTTGCGTGATGGAAGCTATTCGAATTACATATCCTAGTGCAGATGGTCAGTACAAAGGATTTAGTTACCCCCCACTTGATTACATTTAGAACCGAGACAACTTAATTCAGTGCAGAGAGTTACTTATTTAATATCAATGCAAAATGGTCATTATTATTAGAGGGTGTGTACAACATTGTTAAAATTGAAAGTATAAAACATACAATGGAGTTTTTCACTGTTTTCTAATGACTCCGTAGACCGATTGAGCTTGCACCTTCACAGGTTTGTTATTTCATGTATATGTTGGGTCACATCAAGTGTGGATACAGGTCTTTGGCAATTACCAATGTTGTACACACCCTTTAATGCAGCAATAACAATCAAGAACTAAGTAAAACAACAACACTGAAAATTAAAAGAACAACAATTTTGCACATCTTTTTATGTGCTGCTACCTTTAGTGGTAGTTATGTTCACCAAATAGTTAGTTTCACATGTACTGAAATCTCATACATCCACTCGGCCTTGTTTTGGTCTGCCCGAGTACCCGTAACATATATATTATGATCAAAAACCTTCACTGTAAGAAACCTCACTTAGACGAGACTGGATGAACCATGTAGATCCCTTAAAAAATTGAATGTGTTACATGTAATTTGTTCACTATTACATGGGTGTTTATTAAAAGATGCCCGGTCACGAATATGTAATACACATGATGTTAATAACCTTTTGATATATCACATTTATATTTTCTTAACTGTTTTGAAGTCTTTAAATAAACAAATACACAGTTTCTAGTTGTTGGTTTTTTCCAGACAATCATTTGTACGGAGTGTGGTACCCTTTGACGTTCAACCTTAAACTCCCCCATCAAACAAAACCATAAACTTTTAGTCAAGACTTGTTGGTTGGTTGCTTGGCTTTTCTTTGTTTTCGTCTTTGGGTTGTGTCCTGCTCCTTTGTTGCAGGTATTGCAGGTGTTACATGCAGTTGTCCCCTGCCAACCTGTGGCGTTTTTGAGGCGAACCTTGAAACGAAGTCTCTTACAGCTGTTTTCTTGTCCGGTCTGATGTAGGTGGATGTTAATGGTCCTGGATCGCAGAATAGCTGCAGGTAGTCTACTTTTGATGATTTGTTGCTTTGTTGGCAGAGGACAATTGCGTGTTGCATAACATGCTTTGTGTACACTGAAAATGATTTTAAAATAATAACAGTTTAATAGATGGAACATTATAAAAGTATTGTTTATGAATATATCCGGGCCACTGGCCAAGGTGAAAGTAAGGATGCTTTAAACCAATATCACATGTAGATGCAAAATACTTTGGAAGAATTTCTCCTTAGCCTAGCAGCAGGTCTATTAGATTTCCCAAAAGTATAGAAATCAACAAAGTAGTGAAAAGTTTGATATGACTTACTGTATGTGCTGTTTACCAGTATTTTCTTCACAGTGAAGCCCTTACTGTCTTGTTTGGCTCTTGGGTGCACAATGCAGTGTCTTGGTGACCCACTTGCAGTTTTGGCCTGCTCCCGTCCTGCATTTTCGTTGTAATGCAGGGCTGCTAAGTAGATTCTTATAAAACATAAACAATACAAATAGTTGAAAAACTCGAAAATGTTGAAAATGAAACAAAATGAAACAAAATGTTGATAGGTAGGATATGGAAAGTTGGATGATCTTTTTTGTCTATACAGTCGGATGACTAAATGCCTTCATCAGACTGCAGGAAAGAGCTGTTGGGTCTCAAAAGATTATTTTTCATTTTTTAGTCTGGAATAAACACACAAGGTGTTTCCGTAAATTAGATGAAAAAACAAAATCACTCACCTGCTCAACATTCCAGCATATGAATACACATACATCTTCGGGGCAAACTGATTTATGAGCGAGTTGAATGATCCCACTTAAGATGTCTGCATGTGTGGTGAAAGCATTCTGATGTCCTTTCGAAGCATGTTCGAACACAGGATTTTGCTAACCTCCTCAGCAGGTATAGTTCCTATGATAGTAAGTGTGGTATAGAAATACAATCTTAAATAGAAGGTCTGATGGTGTACAACTAGTTGCTAAAGAACTGAGGTTGATATTGTAAACCTATATAAATTTGTGTGTGCAGTTTCCTGCTTTGTGTGCACAAGTGATTTGGTTTTAGGTGGAGGAAGGGAAACAGTATTTTTTACAACAGCTGATAACTTAATGTGGTCTATCTTGGAATATTGTGTGCCACCAAGACAATGTGTATGAATTTTTAATCACCACACTGTAGGGAAGGTCTTTTTTTTTGTTCATAGCATTAGAACCAATTCATTGGAACATCACATGTCTTCACACAATAGCTTGACACTCCAGCAATCAATGGCAAATCAAAAGTACAAAGTTAGACAAAGTAAATCCCAACAATGTGGTAATCTTACCTGGTTTCAGCCACTGACGTGGTTCTAGGGGGCCATGTGCACAAGCAGAAAACAGGGGACTGTCGTGGGTATGGACATTCATGATATGATCCATCATACTGTCAAACTTAGCCAACATCAAGTCTTGATCCCCATTAGTCGTAGAGGACGCTACCCAATACACATTATTGGTGATGCCTTGTACCCAACATTTTATAGTGTCGCACCCTTTTAACTTGCTGACCTTGAGCAGTTTCTTCTCGAGCCCTAAACAGAATCAGATAGAAGCCTTTTGGTTTTAAATAATTACATCACAGGGTACTACTGGTAAATTTACAAGGAAAACATTTACCAAAGGGCAAAAACTGTACATGTATACATTTACAACATCAATTCACTTTAAGGTGCATAATTACCTTACAATAAATTGAAGTTTCCAATTATTTATTTTTGTATAAATTGGGACTGACTTCTTGACATTCTTGCCAAAGTGACAATGTTAAATAATAAGACACTTATGGGAGTTGTTTATATGGATGTCATGGACAATTGAGCTATCGCACATCAGGTTTTTCAAATGTGAATAATACTTACCTTTTGCTACATGCCACACATCATAGTAGTGGGTAACACCTCTAGGTACCAGCTGCTCCCTCAAGTACTTGGCAATCTGCCGATGGCGATCAGTCACAATAGAGGACACAGACACTTCTTGGTTGTCCAACCACCTAATTGTTCTGATCAGCCCCTCTATCTCCATCAAATTTGACTTGTTGCCACACTCATTCTTCTGCAATGTTACACAACAACAACAAATATTCATTTTACAGCATAATCCCCTGAGCATTAACAGATTGGTTTTGATGTAATCTCTTCACTGGAAAACTATAACATCTATTGAGTTTGGTTAACCAAATCAAAAGGGATGCTCTCCATGCTCTTCATATCCAATTAAATATTTTAGGAAGGATTGTGGAACTCTCATTACCTGTACCAACTCGATGTGCAGCACTTTGTTGTGGTGCACATCAAGAGTACTGTATCAGCCAAACTTTGCCGAGTGCCCCATGCTGTCAGCCCTCATAGGAATTGTCCTCGCAATGTTAATACTATTTGCTCTTGTTGAGTCATTCAAGTTTTTGCAATAGCTGGCTGTAGGTACCTGCAATTTAAGATTTTTAAAAAACGAAGAAAAAAAACGTCTCACACAACTGTACAGAAATTTAAAACAAAACGAAATAAAAGTAGGGGTGGACTTATATGAAACTGGAATTGAAAGAAATCATATGATATTAATTTAACAGAACTTGTTGTCTGACAATTAATTACTTTAATGATGATGTCGTATGCTATGTCGATCTCGTGATACAGTCCGTTAGCCAATTGATGGCTAGGTCCCCAGCCTGGTGGAGAGCTGCGATTCCACCGTCCAGGCAGGAGAGTGGGCAGTTGTCCACCATGTGGTGCATCGTCTGCAGCTCGCCACAGTCGCAGAGTGGTGATGCGGCATATCCCCACTTGTGGAGGCTGCTGCGGCATGGCCCCGCATCAGTGCGGAACCGGTTCAGGAGGCTCCATTGGCTGCGGGGGAGATCCATACCAGGGGGCTGGGTGTTGGGGTCGGTTACCAGGAACTTGTGTGGGACGTCGGTTTGGTCCCACCGTTTCCGCCACAGGTCTTCTGCAGTTGTTGAGTTGTCCGGGAGGTTGGTCCAGATTGGGTTTCTGGACTTGAGTCTGGGCCTGGGGTGGACATCAATGTCACTGAGCAGAGGGAGCTCGGGGTTGGCTCTGATCTTATGGACCAGTCTTGAGGTGGCAGCCTCTCGACGGATGTCTGGAGGGACGATGTTGCTCAGAACTGGGAGCCAGTGAGTCTTTGTGCAGCGAACGGTACCAGTGATGGTTCTCATGGTGTTGTTCAGCTGGACATCGACTAGACTGGTGTGTGCAGAGTTCCTCCAGACTGGGGCACAGTACTCGGCCACTGAGTAGCAGAGGGCCAGTGCTGATGAGCGAAGCACCTTTGCATTTGCTCCCCAGGTGGTACCGGCGAGCATGTGGATCAAGTTATTTCTGGTCCGAGTTTTGGCAGCTACTTTCTGGAGGTGAGATTTGAAGGTCAACATGCGATCCAGGGTAACACCAAGGTATGTCGGTCTTGGATCATGTCTTAGGCGCGTCCTGTTCAGGACAATGTCTAGCTCTTGGCTGCTTCTAGCATTGTGCAAGTGGAAGACACTGGATACTGTTTTGGCTATGCTGGGCTGGAGTCGCCAACGTTTGCAGTATTCGGTGATCTTGACAATGTCTTCGTTTATGGTGGAGTTGAGGTCTTCAAACTGTTCTGCTTGGTGGGCAAGGCAGATGTCGTCGGCATAGATGAACTTCCGACATATGGTACCTGGGAGGTCGTTGGTGTATAGGTTGAATAAAATGGGTGCCAGTACAGATCCCTGTGGCAGGCCATTCTTCTGCATTCTCCAGGAGCTGCTGGTGTCTCCCATGTGGACACGGAACCGACGTTGTTGCAGCAGCAGTTCAACTGTGTCAACAGCCCAACGTGGAAGGACTTTGGATATTTTGACAAGCAGGCCTTTGTGCCATACTGTGTCATATGCAGCAGTCAGGTCAAGGAAGACAGCGCCAGTCTTTAAGCGTTGCTGGAAGCCGTTTTCGATGTATGTGGTGAGGGCAAGGACTTGATCTTGCGTGCTTCTACCCGAGCGGAACCCTGCTTGCTCAATGTGCAGTACTTCCTCTACAGCCGGCTTGATGCGGTGGAGGATGATTCGCTCCAGAAGTTTGTAGCACATTGACAGAAGTGAGATCGGTCGGTAGCTGGAAGCCAATTTCAGATCTTTCCCTGATTTGGGGATGGCAATAACTTTTGCAGATCTCCAGATTTTGGGGAGGTGCTTTTCGCAGATAACCCGTGAGAGAAAGAGTGCTAGCCAGTTCCTTGCTGCAGGTCCCAGATGTTTCAGGAATTCAGGGTGGATGTTATCGTATCCTGGGGCTTTCCCGCACTTCAGATCTTTCAAGGCTGTATTCACTTCTTCGATGGTGATTGGAGTGGGTGTTGTTGCAGTTCGCTCTTCTGTTGGTGACTTCCTGAAGGACCGCCACTCTTGTGTTGTCTCACGTTTGACTTGTTTGTCAGTCGGAGCTTTACCCACTTTGATGAGATGGCTAGCAACTGCATTTGGTTTGACTGATGGTCTGGTTGGGTTAGATGATTGCTGGTTGGAGCCAAGACGGCGGATGAGGTTCCAGCTTTTCCGACTCGAATGTGTGAGGTCCAGGGCACTGGTAGTATCCTCCCACCTTAATCGGCGGGCGTTGTCAAGACACTCAATCAGGTGGTCGGCAATGTCCGGGTCACCCGAGCTGGTGTACTCTTCAAGGAGTTGCTGGCATTCAGAGTCCAGGCATGGGATATAGCTCGGCCGGAAGCCTCTTGGTATGTTGGCCTGGGCTGCTTTGAAGATTGCTTTGGTGAATGTAGAGTATGCGTCAGTCGCTGGGATATCCTTGGAGGGGATGCAAACGACACTCTTCTCAAGCTGTTCAGAGAATTTTGTCCAGTTTGCCTTGCGGAAGTTCCAGCGAGGTTTTTGTGTTGATCTGATTATTGGAATGCGTAATCCGACATGGGTCACGATGGGCCTATGTTGACTCCTTGGAAAGTCATCTAGTACCTTAACAGAAGTTTGTAGGGGATGGCCGTCATTGGAGGTGACCCAGCATAGGTCGGGTGAGTAGTCACGGTTCCAGCGTGCAGAATGGAATGAGCGCTTTTGTTTCAGGTCAATGACTAGGCTCAGATTCAGTTGAGAAGACCACTCCATCAGCCAGTCTCCATTGCTGTTTGCCTTATCATAACCCCAGGTAGCGTGGTGGCTATTGAAGTCGCCCACATAGATGGCTGGGTGTTGATGAGCTGGCAGATCAGTGTTGGTCCAGTCGATAGAAGGTGGCTTGTAGACATTGACAATTTTGTAGCTGCCTACGCGGATGGTATCAAACAGTTCTTCTGATTGAAGGAGTTCAGCATCAGCTATGTCAGACCTGACATAGGTAGCTCTCCCGTACTGTTGGTGTCCTGCGAAGGCCACAAGGTCGTAGTTTGTGATCATGAGTCTGCTTCTGGGGACGTCAGCACCGGCATGTACTTCTTGGAGGCAGATGACATCAACTTTTTGTGTGGAGCAGATTGTTGCTAGGATCTCACGCTTTGCAGCAGAGATGCCTTCGATGTTGAGCTGGAGGATTCGGACAGCAGGGCCAATATCTAGAAAGACATTGTCTGCTTCTTGATGTTGGAGATCGGCGCCAGGATCCATTTCAGGATTTGGCAAGCGGTTTGGATCATCAGTTTCCCCAGGTAGGCTTGTAGGCTTGGGTACTCACAGGGGGTGCGACGAGAACGCTGATCCATTACCCCCTAATTACTTTAATTAATTAATTTTACTCAAATTTTGTTGCAGGTGTATTGAGAGAGGCTACCATCCAGTTTGTAATTATCATTAATGTCTACTTTAATACTCCTACTATGAGTGGCACTGCTACGTCATGCCTTTAATTTTTATGGGTGGTGGTGAACATACAAATCACAATGATTTTTATTGACAAGGATTGTTACTCATTGTCCCTTGCATTCAGTTATGTCCATAGGCAATTGTCAATAAACAAAAGTGGCAAAGTATTGTTATGTATACCTACCAACTTTGATGATTGAAGAATGTTGAGTAGCTGTATGCAGCAACATTAAAACTGGTCAGAGCACGAAGAAACTTCTTCGGAGAGCAACCTGAAGTCAGGATAGCCCCAGAGAGGAGGAGGTTCCCTGCAGATATCTTGCCAATCATCGGCTGGCTTCGCCATGACCTAACAGAGCAACATCCTCGTTGATGACACACTTGCTTTATAGCAACCATTGTGCCACCCAATGGTCGATCCAGGCTGACACTACATAGAGTACTGCTGCATGCAGACAACTCTCAAAGAGTTGCAGCAGGCAGGACTGGAAGACGATAAACTTTGGATCATCCAGCACATCATCTGTAGTTTGCAGAGTCTCAGGCCTGTAAATATATTCACACTAATTACTCTTTTGACAACAACTAAATGTTGGTACAGTGTACATCTACTTAAATTCCAAAAAACATGTGCACATACAGATGTATTTACCAACAACCATTTTTCTAGCCCATTAGTCCTAAAATAGTTAATGCACACAGATGAACATATTACAGCTGAGTGAATCAGCTTAAGTACAGCTTTACAAATTAAACTCGGTATAACTATGGGCGGCTTTTTATTTTGAAATAAAATTTAACCTTGTCTGAAAGTTGCAACATTCTATTGCATCTGGTATTTTTCATGTCCACAATAAATTGGTTGTTACAAATAATATAGTAGTACGCACCCAGTAAAGTTGGAATCGGAACTGTCATAACCAGACGGGAGGTAGTCACTGTCCGAGATGTGGCTATCATGAACAGGACCATCTGAATCAGAGTCAACTTGAATGGAGCTATCTGACATGGGGTCATCTGGCTCAGAATCAACTTGCATGGAGGCATCAAGCACTGGTACATCTTCAGCAGGGTCATGTGTTACATCATCCAACTTGCTTTGTTGAGGTAAAAGACTGAGGGGCTTGCATTTGACAATAGCACATTCTATTTTCTTGTGACGGCCAATGCGGTGAACCTCGATACCTGAATCGTCAAAGTAAGTATGCAAAAATCATTGAAAATGTAATCTGCCTGTATATGAACATCATGTACATGTACATAGGATTACATGTATGGGACAAATAAGATAATGGGCTACTTATATTGCTTCAATGATGCAAATTCAGTAGTAAAAGGCTAAAATTTATTGTATGAACAAAAAGGAAAAAAGTAAGTTGTGGACACAACTACTGCAGTACTTAAGTTTTTGTTTACCTTTTGATACTGGATGAAACCTTTTTGGGTTTGTTTGTATTTTCTTGGATCTGAAAGACGTCGTACGTGGAAGATCCCCAGGCCAGATGTTTATCTTGGAGACGTTTCTGGAAATTGTGCAGCCCCACCTTGAAACTGTTTGAGTTGATCGGTCTTTCACCTTCCAGTTGAAAAATTAAAAAAAGATAATCAATCAAAACATGTATGCACCAGAAATGAAATCCATCTATTCTGGGTGACTGACAAATTCAGTGGTTAATAAGTCTACATGGACATACCTCTTTAAGAGCCGGAACATTTTATTCCAAATTGTCTGTGGTTTCCTCCACACCATCACATTCACATGGAACATCCTAACAAATGAGACAAATTACAACAAATAATCAATTTTATGTGTGAAAAAATTTACTCTGAGTTTATTCCGACGAATTCAAACAAAAACTAAATAGTATTTCACAGAACACACGTTGGTATAATGCCACTATTTAACTGGAATATTAAAATATTTTAAACCATCAATGTGCTATTGCTATCGCGATATTGTAAAATGTGTTGTATAAAAACTAGTATTATTATTAATGAAACCTAAGTGTATTTTGAAGATGCATGAGCTACGCTACTATGACTTTCCATTGTTTTCCTAACAGTTGCTAATACAGATGATTGTAAACTGGTCGTGTTATGCTATATTCAATGGCAAGTTTATAACGGATAAGTAAGCCTTACCTTGTCAGTTGAACTGCAATTTCCAACACTGCCTGTGGTAGGAGTGACAACACTTACACTTGATAGTCCTGGTTTATTGTACCTCGTCTCATATTCTGAAAGGGCCTCTTGCAATATCTAACAAATAATCAACAACAAAAAATGTGACCAAACAATCAAAAGAAATGTACATGTAGTAAATATACGATGAAATTAACCTGAGAAAATTTCATTTCAAAGGGTGGTCGCATTTTTAGATATAATCAAAACTCCAGAGCAAATTTGTCCAAGCAGGAAGAATAATCCCCCAAAAAAATTAACATTACCATGGTGACGTTTCATGTCATCTATGATCTATTTAAAATTGGGGGGATAAAAAGCAATATATTTTTCAATATAAACCATTTAATAAGTATTTTGAAGTGAAATATTTCTCAAAATGCATTATACTATCCAAAGCTGCTGTGATTTTTTTGTCACGTAAGTTTTTATTGACAGTTTTTTAATAGAGTCATTACTAAACGTACATGTGCATACAGAGACCCTTTATTAATATAAAACTCAGACAAATTAAAAAAAATGTAAAACCTGAACCTTCAGAACTGAACGTTTAAAACCATTTAGAAAAATGTATTACAGTAAGTTGAAGGAAATTTATTTCTCCCAACTACACTTAAGGTGCCAGGCAATGTGGCATGTATTACTATTTTTTTAGTAATAATAAAAACTAATATAGTCATAAAAACAACAGACAGAGCAACAACATGTTGTGTTGGGATTCGTTGTGTTCATGTGTTTAGCGCATTATCTGGATGTGCACAATTAATAAGATTGCGCGAAATTTTACGCAATATGATTTTAGAGCTGCCAGTCTGCAGAGTGCAAACTTCAGATTGCGCAAACAGTAGAACACGGTATTTACACACAGAACGCGCAACAAACAGTCCCGTCGTCAAAAAAGAAAAAACGTTGAATTACACCCTTTTTACAAAGCACCATAACGGACAACACCACCCGAGTACTCAAACCCAACTGAGTTTAAAATATATTTTAAGGGTCCGTGGTTAATTTTAGAGCAGTTTTACGCCCTGTCATTTTGTGTGCATACCAGAATCTAGTCCTGGCTGGGGGAACGGACCGGGGACATTTTTGTTTACACACGTTACGTTAGCCTAGCTACCACTTACTCGTCTCTTCTCCCGTTTATCGTACACTTCGCTTGAGCGTTTGGTCCTTTTTGGTGGCCGGCTGGTCGTCGCAGGAATGGTTGGTGCCTTTATGGACGGTACAGCATCCTTCTTCAGGATATAGTATGATTTCAATCCAAGTTGTGACTTTAGTTTGGATTGGGTGTCCTGACAATCATCAGTGAAATGCGCCTTACAAATCAAACCCCACTTCGATAACTTGAAGTCCGACCTCGTTGTCTCCACAAACCTCAACCACTGCTTCCGAACTTGCTCGTTTTTGGGAAATTCGAAGAAATTTAAGTGGGGATTTTTGTTCGAATTCCTTGTGCATCCACCAACAACACACGCTTTTGGCATTTTTCCTCAATAGAAGTATTTTTGCCGATAAAAAGACATGTACGTCTAGCCCCACTATTTTATAAAAAACAGCAGACAGCATACGCTTTACGTACAGGTCAAAGTGCAACGTTCAGGTCGTCTCTACGGATATACGTCATACAATCAGCTTTTTCACACAGCGCCGCCAGCGGTCAATATGCTGAAATTTCTTTGAAAAACCGCGGAAATTCGTCACGTAATAGTCGTTTTTGTTTTGGAATTTTTTATTATTTCAAACTTCCAATATAAATTTTGTTTTGCTAAAAATGGTTCGTACATACATTGTTAAGAAGGCTAAATGATTCTTGTTGCTTGGAATACACCGTTCATATCCATCTTTAAGGTCGCAACTGTTGAAGTCCCCCGTGATTAGTTTTACTGAGTCAGGTGACTGTGTCTCAAGTTGTTGCACTATCTCATGAATTTTAGCAGATGCAGTGGTCACATTTGCTGTTGGTTGTATATAAACAATGGTGACGAACAGCTGGTTGAATTCTCTCGGTAAATAGTAAGGGCGTAGACTGACACTTAATAATTCAATGTCTTCTGAGCAATAACGATGTTTTACAGTGATATTGTTACACCAACGTTTGTTAATATAAATGCACACTCCACCACCGCATGATTTTCCTGACGCTGCAGTTCTGTCCATCCTCTCACATAAAAATCCATCAATATCAGTAGAATGTGTACTATCTGTGTCCTTGAACCACGTTTCACTAAAGCACATCATGCAACTCTCTCGATATTCATAACGGAATTTACAACATGCCTGTAATTCATCGAGTTTGTTTTGAAGAGATCTACAGTTACCTGTGACCATAGATGGTAATGGTGGATTGTGCTTACGACGTCTGAGTCGTACCCTCAAACCTCCTTTCTTGCCCCTTTTACGGCGTTTTAGGCAGCTACAGTCCTCCGGTAGATCACAAAATGGCGACGTGACCTGTGACCTGAGTTTTAACAGTGCGTCCCGTTTGTACACGATGGGTACTGCTCGTGCATTTGTCGTGGAACTGCCATCAGGGTGTGCATAAATGTCATTAAAAACACCACAAATTAACATCACGACGAAAAACCGCCAGACGATTATTGCACTTGAAGACATGATACTTAAATCAATTCAGACCAAAAATGACGAAGGACACAACGAAACGGTACAAAATGAAGAAAACGATAAAAATAATACAGAGCAAAGTGCAAAGACGAGTGGTCGCCACGGTGCAGCGCCCTCTTAACTGCAGCTACTGAAGCGCGTGTTGCTCGGTAGATAACTCTTCCTGGCTTTGAGTTATCCTCCAAGGCTCCAATAGTAGCAATAAATGTATGAAAGGTTTCTCTCTGAATCGGGAAATGCAGGGAGATTTCCGTGTCTCTGATCCGAGACAGGTGAAGGTTCTCCTTCACTTTGACCTTCAAGTCAATCTTTAACAAATTCAGGGCGTCTGACACTTCGCTCTCGGATGACGTATCCACTACCTCTGACTTGGGCCGCCACTCATCGTACTTCTCATCCCAGCCAATGTAGTGCACCTTTACCTCTTCTTCTCCAGATGAAGATTTTCTTGCATCAACGACTTCCAAACGAAAAAGTTTGGAAGTGGACCACTTTGTTTTAGGCTGAGTGGACCTTGTTGATCGAGTGTCCAGTTCTGGTCCGTTGTGGATGGCACGGTAGTCCACGTTTTGCTTGTCCCTCAAATTCATAACCTAAAAAAGTAAAAATGAGAAAATGTCAGTTTCATCTGACATGTTTTATGTCTTTGCCAAGAATCAATCAAATCGATCACTACTGTTCAGAACCCATATAGTTCTAGGGGTACATCATGTAGGGCATGTAGGGTTATGATCATCATAACTATCGCTGGTGATGTTTTTTCTCTCTAATTAACGAATAATGTCATCCTACAGGAAAGCCATGCGGGTCATTAACAACAAACAAGTAAATCCGACGCATCGCTTCCATTGTTAAAATGGTATAGCCCAATGCACAAGTTAGCGTCATGAACATGGCCGGTGGTTCTTGCAGCCTAAAGTTAATGTGTTTTAGGGTCCAAATTCGACACTATTTTAAGATCGAATTTCAAAATAAAAAGTACCCAGTATGTTCCTTGATTCTTAACTAACAATTGAGTAGTTTTTCAAAGACTTACCAGTGACGTAAACCCTCGAATTCAGTCCTCGAAATCTGATGACGAAAATAGCTTGCGATCATGAAACGTGTAAAGCAAGGGGGATTGCATAACATCGGCGGATGAATAGAAGATCGATCGATCGTTGTCATTGGTCTTATTTTCATCTTAGAAAGTACGGTGGTTTTTTTCTTCCAATCAGAATGCTTCTTATATCACAAGACAGCCAAAGACCTTTTCTATTCGATTCCGTTCGACCTGGTATAATTCGACACTCCAGTAAGAATCGGCGCTGGATGAAGTAAGTCTGGAGGATCGAAAACTGCGCGCTCCCACGGGAAAACCAGTAGATCTTCACATTTTGAAACGCAAAAGTACGGCGGTTTTTTATTTAATAAAAATTAAACATTACCATCATTATCTTGCCAATGAAATTCTCTTTTTAAAACAGTTAGACCCTGTAGAATCACCCACGTGGTTATCAAGATATGAGTAGAAACGTGCAAAAAATGACATTTTAGAGACGTGTTTTGTTCAGGACACGGGCGTTTACGGGGGGATAAGCTTAAGTGAACACCACAAATTCATATGACAGAGTTATGTTCGTACAACTTCCGTGAAGTAAATTTACACCCATATCGGGCTCATCGTACATCGAACTCCCGAAAGAAATTAGAGATAAAAATGCGTGCGTCAATGTAAAAAATAAAGACAAGCAATGTCTACGATGGTCATTAAAGCGGCTCTATTCGTGCAGGCAGTCCATCCGGAGAGAACGTCGTTGTATCCCAAAGACGATGGGTTAAACTTTGAAGGTATGTTTCCAACGCCAGTTAGTCAAATTGAAAAGGTAGAAAAATTAAACGGTTTAGCCATCAACGTGTTTGGAAATGATAATTCATTTTATCGACTCAACGATCAAATGCTTTATACTCAGCATACACTCTATTTACCTGTAGTGATATGGAGCGCATGGTGGGAGACAGTATTCCATAATGTTTACATCGTGTATCATTCCATGTTAAGTGCAATGTACGCACGTGATGGTCGATGCCTGTGTCTGTGTGAGCATGCGCAGTTTTCTTTGGGGACATTAGGTTGCTACAGTAAAAAGTTTTTGGGATCAATAATTTCAAGGGTAGGAAATTTGGCTGACCAATCAGGGCAGGGCTGGACATATCATACGACTTCAGGTGGGTCAAAATTCTGACCAATGGGCTTTTGTTATGGGGTTGTTAGCCAATGGGGTTCCAGCATTATTGGCGCCAATAACACCACCCCTGGGAAAAGTTTTTAAGTTTTAGCGTCACTTTGTCACAGCTTTTTGATTGAGCAAGTTCTCGATAATTAATTTAACATTGTCTTACGTCGTTACTAACGTTTTGGTTGAAAACAAGCATACGCTTGTTTATGTGATATTGTGGTCGGAGCTTTTGGGAGAAGTTTGTGAGCATTTTAGCAGTTCTCCGCTCTGTTTTTTGGCGTTGAAGACCCACGTTTTTCAGGAGGAAGCGTCAGCGCGGGACGGTTAACTGGACGGAAAACTTTAATAACTAACGATATTGGCGGAGCTTGCTTGGTCCAACAATCCAGCGCTCTCAGTTTTGACGGGTCGCCGGTGGCACGACAGAAAGGAGTGTCTTCGCCGCGTGAGGTGGCGAGTTTTTCGACGGAATTGACTGAATAATTGCACTTTGTGCGACGTTGACGAGTTGAGCCGTAACTAAGTTAAAGTTGAGGGATGCCGCGTCCCAAGCGGGTATTAAATAGGCCTGCCCGCCTCCAAGACAACATGGTGACTGCACAGCCCCATTCAGCTCCAAAGCGGGCGAGAGCGAACCCGCCGCAGGGCCAAGCGGCTTCGACGTCAGCAAGCAATCATCAGGGCAGTAACCAGGGCAACGTCCAACAAGGTGGTGAGTCTGCATTATCTCAGGGTGACGATTTGGATGCCAGTAATGACAATGTGGTTATCATTAATAATACTAGTAATGTTGGTGCTAAGGCTAGTTCTGCTAGTAGTACTACTGGTACTACTAGTGGTAGTACTAGTAGTGCTGGTGATATTACTGATAATACAATTGACGTTGGTGGGAGCTTAGTATCACCAGGGTGTAGTGGAGTTCAAGGGTTTGTTGTTGGTAATGTGGGCGTAGTTGCTGACCCAGCTGCGGTTACTCAGCCGCAGGTTGCCAGTGGCTTGGTAGCAGGTTTGGGAACGTTGACGACTGTCCGTAGTATGAAAGCGGGGACTCCGCTTGGGTTCTCTGTTCCCACTTCCGTTAAGCAGAAAATATGGGGTGGGGAATTCGTTGATTTGGCCGGGTTGTGAAGTGATAATTCTGTTCAGTTGCTGTCTTACACTCATAGACAGCAAAGTCAAAATACAGACTTAATTTTTGCTTTAGAGGGGGGCCAAATGGTTCTTAGGCCCGCAGCGCAGCCGAAGAGGAAAATCGATAGTTTGGATAAGTGGCTGTCAGCTTTTCATGTTTTTATGGCGATATTTATCGAGCGACATCCAGGCCGGGCCGGGGAGTTGCTTAAGTACGCTGAAACAATTCGGCTGGCATCTATGCAGTTCCCTGGTCACGGTTGGCGTTCGTATGATGAACAATTTCGGCTGCGCCGTGCGGCGGATCCAGCTAGTTCTTGGGCGGATATGGATATTGAATTATGGGTAACTGTGGCGGCGGTGGCGGCAATTGGGCCTAACCCCCGGCCTTTTGGTGGTAATAGTACTAGTAGTGTTAATTTTAATAACTACAACAATCGTTCCCAAGGTAATCAGGCCCAGGGTAACGTTAATCGATTAGCGGGCACTTGTTTTGCTTATAATAAACCCCAGGGCTGTCACTTTGTAGGCTGTAGGTTTGCGCATAGATGTAGTGGGTGCGCGCAATTTGGGCACAGCGCAGTTTTGTGTCGTTCAGTGGGGCAGGCGCGGGCTGGCCGCTTGCCAAATTCTGCAGGCAGTAGTGGTACTGGTAGTGCGCATAACGGTGGTGGAAGACGAAGTTTCCAGCGCCCTGCGGCGGCAGTTGGGGCACAACAGGCTCCTCTGCAGGCAGGTGCGATGGTGCTCAAGGGTAAGCAGAATAATTTTCGTTCTTCCAACTCCAATTAAACTGCGTTTTGAGTGCATGGATTGAGCACTATCCTGATAGGCAAGCAGCGTGTACTTTGCTTGAGGGTTTTACTCATGGTTTTCGCAGGGGGTATGATGGACCTAGGTTGGCTCGGGATTCGGATTGCCTCCAATCTGCAGCTCTTCGCCCGCAGTCTGTACAAGATAAGCTTAGCAAGGAGAAAAGTGTTGGGCGTATTGCTGGCCCCTTTTCAGACCGTCCTTTACCGCGGTTGCAATGCTCGCCCATTGGCCTTGTTGCGAAGCATGAGCCAGGTTCATTTCGGCTTATACATCACCTTTCCTTCCCAGCAGGGGGTTCCATAAACAATTTCATTCCGAAAGATAAGTGCGTGGTGCATTATGCTTCGTTTGATGCAGCGGTTGATCTGGTTATGAGTGCGGGCTACGGTGCGTGGTTGGCTAAATCCGACATTAAGTCTGCATTTAGGCTTTTGCCAGTTCATCCTTCTGATTATGAATTGTTGGGATTTAAGTTTGAAGGGATGTTTTATTTTGATAAGTGCTTGCCAATGGGCTGCTCTATTTCTTGTTCGCTGTTCGAAATGTTCAGTACCTGTTTTGAATTTAGGGTACAACAAGTTACTCAATCATTGTGTGTTACTCATTATTTAGATGATTTCCTTTTTGTTGGTCCTTCGGCCCAATGCTGTGAGCATTATTTGACAGCTTTTACCACGATTTGTGGTGATTTAGGTGTGCCTATTGCACTTGAGAAGACGTTAGGCCCAGTACGTACACTAACTTATCTTGGCTTAGAAATTGACACAGTGACTCGGCAGGTCCGTGTGCCCTCAGAGAAGGTCCAGGCGCTGTGTGAACAAATTCATGGTGTCTTGGGCCAGCGTAAGATTTCTTTGGTGCAAATTCAATCCCTTGTTGGGTCATTGAATTTTGTATGCAGGGCAATTTCCCCGGGTCGGGCTTTCCTGCGACGGTTAATTGCCTTAGAAAAGGGTCTCAAGAAACCCCATCATAGGGTGCGTATTTCTGCTGGGGTTAGGTTAGATTTACTCATGTGGCTCGATTTTTTTGCCCATTTTAATGGCGTGTCTCCATTTAATAATTGAGACTGGGACAATGCAGTTGAGCTCTTTACAGATGCAGCAGCATCGATAGGCTATGGGGCATATTTTCAGGGAAAATGGGTGCAGGGTCGTTGGCAATCTTGTATTATCAAAGATCCACCATCCATCGCCTTCCTTGAGTTTTTTCCACTTGTGGTGGCTGTGTTGTGTTGGGGCCCATTGTTAGCGGATCGCGTTGTGCGGTTCCGTTCGGATAATATGGCTGTTGTTCATATCGTCAATAGCCAGACATCTCGGTGTGATAGGATTATGCATTTAGTGCGCTTGTTTGTATTAGAATGCCTTCGTTTTAATATCAAGTTTAAGGCGGTGCATGTTCCGGGGGCTTGTAACAATTTGGCTGATTCTCTGTCACGTTTTCAGATGGACCGATTCTGGGCGGCAGCCCCAGACGCCGATACACAGATGACCCCGCTTCCGGGTTTGCCGACAATTTGGTGAACGGGGAGATTGCTAGATTGTTGTCGTTAGCCTTTGCACAGAATTCCCACCGAACTTATTCCACGGGTTGGAATGCCTTTTGCCAGTTCACGAGGGAAAAAGCGCTGAACATTAGGTTACCAGTTTCAGCATTACTTATACAAGAGTTTATTGCTTGGCTTTCGCTTCGGGGCTTATCATCTTCCACTATTGTCACTTATATCGCTGGGGTTGCGTTTCATCACAAAATGCATGGGCATGCTGATCCAACCAACAATTTTTTGGTTGCCAAATTATTAGAGGGTTGCTGAAGGGATAAACGGGTGTGTGATAGCCGTTTACCAATAACTCTCCCGATTCTAAATCTTTTGCTGGGGGCCTTATGCCACATTTGTAGTTCGTGCTTTGAAGCTGTGGTGTTTAAGGCAGTCATGTTGTGTGCATTCTTTGGGTTTATGAGGGTGGGTGAGTTTACGGCTGAGGCGAAAGGTCGGGTTCAACATGCACTACTGGACATTGCTGATATTCAATTTTGTCGGGAAGGGGCTAAGTTGGAGTCAGTACTTGTATCCTTTAGGTCAAGTAAGAATAATCAATCTGGATGTTCACAGGTTATCCGGTTGGTTTGCTCTGAAGATGGTTATATTTGCCCAGTACTGGCCTTGTATGAATTTGTAACGGTTCGCCCAGCGATTCCTGGTCCGCTGTTTTGTCATTTTGATGGGGCTCCCTTGACACGCTATCAGTTCAATGCGGTGCTGAAGAAGGCTCTTCGATTTTGTGGCCTTGGGGATCAACAATATCGGGCTCATTCATTTCGCATTGGTGCGGCTACTGTTGCCTTTCATAAGGGGGTCCCAATTGATGACATAAAGCAGATGGGTCGTTGGCGGTCAGATGTTGCTTTGACCTATATTAGGCCGGCGGCCTTATGTGCTATGCCCGGTATCGCCTTGGGTTAATCGGCATGTATTTTCTTTTCGATATTGTGAACAGGTAGCGTATGGATAGTAGGGGATTCGTTGGTTCGATGGGCACAACAACCTTTAGGAGTGGTTCCACAGGTGATATGGCGAGGACGAGGTGGGGCACGCCTATGCCAGCTATCCTCATTGCTATCATCAATTCATGGCCCTCCACCAACTATAATAATTGTGCACCTGGGAACCAATGATTTGGTACAACTTAATGTTTTTGCCATTAGGCAGAGTATTGTATTTTTCATTGATGAGTGTAGAGCGGCTTTTCCGCAAGCTATCTTAGTTTGGTCCGATATTCTCCCAAGGTTTTTTTATTTTGGTGCGCATTCGCAAAGGGGTGTGGAGCAGCAGCGAAAAGCCATTAACAGGTGGGCAAGGACGTATAGTCACAGGGTGGGGGGTCATGTCTTGCGCCACCCGCAGTTTGTTTGGTCTGATCTTTCTTTGTACAGATATGATGGGGTCCATCTTTCTGCGACTGGCAACAGGATTTTTTGCAGTAATATGGCACATTGCATTAATAGTTTTTATGGGTAGATGGGTTTTTTATTGAGCTTGAGCCTCTCCCCCCTTTTTTCTTGGGCCGCGCCTTGCGCGTTTGGCAGTTTTTGGGAGAAAAAAGGACAAGGTCATGTAGGATTGTTATTATTAGTAGGTTAAGTATTATTTAGCATGTTCTGTTATTAAGTGCCAAGTGTATAACATAGTGCCCTAGACGAAGTGTGTTCTAGTGCAGCCGTACATTTTGTCTAATTTTGCTGTCAATTATGGGCGAGGTAGTCCATTGTTTTTCCTTTCTAGTCCGGACGAGGTGTCCATTGTTCTGTTAATTTGTCGGGCGAATAGTCATTGTTTTCTTTGACTTCTTTCTCTTTCTTGTGGTATACGGGCGAGGTAGTCCAATTGTTATAGGGCGAGGTAGTCCTTGCTGACGAGCAAAATATTTGTGTTGTAAGGGCGTGGTAGTCTTTGGTTAAGTTATTGGTTTTGTGTGTCTGTTTTAGCCGGTTTGCCCTGTGTTTGGTATCCGGCTCCTTGCCAATGGGTTGAGGCATTTAATTTCTAGTTTTGGGAGCTGTGGCGGAAATTCAAATCAGAAGTGTCCTGATAGTGTTTTTGTTATAATGAGTATAATAACTCGATATTCCCATTGCACGTTTCTAAACGAGATAAAAGTATAGACAGAATAAATCTATTAGTGTTTTCAAAAGATGAAAATAATCATTACATTTGGGTAAAACATATTTCGAGGTTATTAGGTAGTCAGGTCAGTAAACACGATGGTAAAAAACATTTTTGTTTATGTTTGCAACATTTTTCGACGAAAGAAATACTCGAAAAGCACGTAGAATACTGCGAGGGTGTCGATGATTCACCTCTAATGACGATATTGCCGAAGCCCGGTAATAATATATTAGATATTAAAAACGTACAAAAGAAAGCCTCACCCCCGTTCGTCATTTACGCCGATTTTGAGAGCATTCTCGTACCTGTTGAAGAAACGAAAGGAGACTCCACCACGATCTACCAACGACACAAAGCGTGCGGGTACTCGTACGTGATGATAGGTGCCGATGATGGGAACATTTCCTATTGAGCATGAAAGATTCCCTAGAAACCATCAACCATTCGTTAAAATGCCTGCTCCGGCTAACCATGAGCGATGACGTTAAAGGCACGAGAGCGCCAGAACGTGTTGGTATTGGGATAAACCGTTAGACGGCGACTCCGTGAGAAAACATTGCCATACGACGGGAAAATACAGAGGAGCAGCGCACAACGCCTGCAATCTCAAACAAAAAGCTATACTCTATAAAACGAAAGTACCGGTATTTTTTCATAATCTAGAGGGCTATGACAGCCATCTCATCTTGCAAAGCGTGTCCAAAATGGACTGGACCATAAGCGTCATTCCAAAAACCGATGAAAATTACATTTCATTTATGTTGGGAAATCAGTTGACGTTTTTACATTCTTTCAAATTTTTAGGGTGTGGGTTGGACAACTAGTCAAAGCGTCGCCAAACCACGAATTAAAATATTCAAACAAAAAAAGTGCAAAATAAGGTACAATGAAAATTGTGTTTGGAAAAGGGTATTTACCCCTACGAATATATGGACCCGTTCGAAAGGTTTGAAGAACATAAATTAACCCCGAGAGCAAAGTTTTATTCGTCCCTATCCGATTCGCACATTACCGAAGCCGAGTACGAAAGAGCCAAAAAAGTATGGAAAGCCTTTGGCTGTAAAACCATGGGAGATAACCACTGTTTAAATCGGATCTGAATCACGATGAGAATTTATCACTTTTTTTAACAACTTTTAGTTTGCGGAGTAAATTTCTGGACCCGTGCAACGCTCATTTGGAGTTTAAAGAACATAGAGCCTAAATTGGGCAAGATCTGATTTCAAATAAGAACTCTAGCCATATAAGCGTGAAAGGGCAGAAAGTTCCGAATAGGATTTTGTACATGTAGCTCTTTGAGATTCGTGGAGTTGATAGCGGAACGAACCTCATGGTTCTAGAGGAGAAGGAATCAGATCGGAATGCTGGTGGTATGTAATGTTTAGACAAGTAAAATTGTCAAGGTGATTTTTTTTTTTTTTTTAATGAAAAGTGAATTTCGGTTTTCAATTTGACCCACCGACCCACTATTTCGAGAAAAAAAACATCGAAATTTTAGGACATTGAACATTTTGAATACATGATCTTTACTATTGAATAATGCGCACGTCATGTGTTAAAAGAATAATGTAAAAATAAAGTGTTTGTGAACTTACTTCTTCGTTTGTTGAAAGATCGGTCAATGTTGTTAAAATCCGGGAAGTTCATCGTGAGCACGTTGGATGTAGATTAAACTAAATCTTAATGATCAAATTTAAACTATCACACTACAAACTCAAACAGATACTTATTGAAGTGATTCTCTGCTCGTTATAATTGTGGATATTTTCAGCAGTGTATGGAACAGGTATACTTAAATAGTTCTCAGATGATCTAAACTAAATAGGTCCCGTGTTTGATGCGCCCAAGCAACCTCGCGCTGTGATTGGACATCACTATAAATAGATGCTATCGGGTAGCATCTTTTGCACGCACATATTGGCGTTGTTATAAACAATAAACAACCACCCTTCCAAAAGGCGGCCAGAGGTCTTTTGACTACCAGACAAAATGGAGTTCAAATTTAGTCCTTTGCAATGCAAAGCTACATCTCTTTTTAGTCCTATTCGTGATCATGCCATATCCCCGCTTCGACCAAATTTGTTTCCAATTTCACCGATCAAGCAACACATGCAGGCCTCAGCAAATATGCCCAGAAAACGGCTCTTCGATCAGGACACCTATCAAGCACGCGGTACTTTGCCTCAAAAACGGGGTAGAAAGCCATTGTACGAGAAACATCAGAACCTTGTCCAAGCTGTTGGTGAATGTCTTCTCGATCATGGTTTCGCAGCACATCGGAGGAGATCAGAAACCTGGTCATCTGTTGGTGTGACAGCACAGAGATTGACGAGTGAAGTTTCCAGTAGGCCTAAAATTTCCGACCTGCCAAAGTCAATCAGTGAAAGCTCCATCAAGCGCTTGTTTGTTGCACCCCATAGCAGCCGCCATGCAAGCATTCGATACCATGGTGTTATTGATGGAAAAATTGGCGTAAAGGCAAATGATGTATCAAAGGAAAACCGCAATTCTCATTTTTGCCAAAGCTCTGTGAATTACGCTCTTGAGATGGCCACTTGTTTCGAAGATGAGGTGTCAGCATGGTCAGTATACGACAAAAACAAGCTACTTGTAGGAGGGGGTCCATGTGTGGATAGAAGGATGTCGTTTAAATCTTACTTCATGAGGAATGACATGGTGCATTATCCAGACCATAATTTTGCAACTGGGTACAAAATTATACCAAGCGGGTATATGCAGCTTCTCCACCGGTCACCATCAAAACAACACGGCAATACTTCATCTTAAGAACCTCCGCCACCAGGAAACCAGTCTCAGCTACCCACCTCAAAATATCGACACGACAAGCAAGGCCGTCTTTACTTCATCTATCCAAGAACTGGTCCACTTTCCATCTATCTTAGAGGCAACAAGTTTTACAAAGCGTCCGTCTACAACCACCATGACCATCTCAAACATCTAATTCAAAGAGTGATTGAAAAAGATGGGAAGTATGCTGCCGTCATCATATCAGACAATGGGTCAGACTGGAAAAAGCACAGTTTGAAGGTAGTCCAACTGATTGGACGACTTTGGCGTAATTTGAACCTCGACTACTTGTGTATTGTGGCATATTCACCGGGAGACAGTAGATTCAACATGGTAGAACATTCCAGGGCCCCATTGACTATGTGGTTAACAGGGCTTCAACTACAGGCTACTTTACCCGGAGAGGAAAAGACTCCACAGGAACAAACAAATTTGACTCAAAAAGAGAGAGCAATCAAAGAGGCCGTCATTCTCGACACGGCGATTGATGACGTCCACCGCTGCCTTGAAGGAAGAGTTTACGACTCGTTCCCACTGAACATAGTCCCCGTTCCTTGCCGCTCAAAACAGAAAACAGATGAGGCAAAAATTGAGGAGCTTACCAATGCAAGCCTTCTAAAAATTCAGCGAGATGATGCTCTGAGCAGCCTTGCAGGGGAGTTTCAATTTCTCTCCCGTCACTCCATCCAGCGGTCGTTTCAGCTGGAATTTGTGAAGTGCGAATCCTCTACCTGTGCTCATTGTTCCCAGAGGCCGATTCGCACAAAGAAGTTGGTAACTTTTTTACGTGAGTTTGCAGATGGCAACAACTTCACCCCCAAACCATCCGAGCAACATCCAGGTCACTTCATGACATGGCATGAGATGGCTCTCAAGGCGACTGCGGGAACACTTCATTTTGCAGACTTGGACGAGGGTCTTGAGTCACCAGTTTCAGGGGATCGGCGCAGGTGCAAGCAAGGGTGCAAGAAGTTTTTTCAGAGCGCTGCCGACATGGAACGACACGATCGCCTGCTCCACAAGTTCAAGACAACCTGAGGAAGGAGAGAGACCATCCTTCAAACAAAACAAAACGGCTCTTTTCAGAGCCACACAAATTCAAAAAGGAGATTTAACCTTGTGCGTCTGAATAAATAAAAGATGAATTTTTATCATTTATTATTTCCAACTAATATTTATGTTTTCAATTTATCCCAAAATCACAAGACGAACTATTTTTCTTCGAAAACTAAAACGGGTGCTTTCCAAATTAATGTTGTAGCTTTCCAGGAAACAAATTGATAAAAACAAGATTGTCCGAGCGTAACCTTAAAAATAGAGGGGACATTCATCTTTAATGATGTCCATTTAAACGTAAAAACGGGAGGGGTTCTGTTATTAAAATGAAATAATCTGTTTCAATTATATCTAAACGAAAATCTTGAACAAAAACAATCTTTATTGCAGTCCTTTAACGAATGCAGTTTCATTTTCTATACAATTCAAATAGATGTACTGATTGAAACTCAAATCACACCCGAATTTGTACAACCTATTCTTTATGTTCCATGATAACATAAGTTGGGAAACATTCCTAATTGGAACATACCAAAAACTGAGGTCGTCTTGGTCTTGAACGTTCAAATCCATATACATGTACACACCTGACAAGTGTACACACGCACTTGGTATTACCAACGCCTGGCAAAGCCAAACAGCAAGTACATGACCGCGCCAAGTAGGCCTACAAGACGTAAACAGGTTTGCTACTATCTCGGGTTATACTTCATCGTTTTTTATGATTAAAAGTATTATATGTAGTACCTTTTGGCTAGCATTTTAGGTATAACAAAAACAGAGGGCAGTAATAAAGTGTTTGGACGTTTAGTTTTGAAATTCATAATCATAGTCAGACATGAACAACTGCAGCCACAATCCCAACACAATGGAAAGTAATCCGATTATATCCCTTTTGTTCGGACTCCAGAGGATCAAATAAGCTCAGCGCACTGATGCGTTGCAAATACTATCCTCCCAACCGTTTCCCAAATGCTACTGAATTGTTTCTTACTTCAAACGTTTGTCAACCGTTTGACAGTTGCTGAACCGGCCCTAAATGGACCCCGCGCCTTACATTATGTATTTAGATGCAAATAATTTGTACGGTTGGGCCATGAGCCAATATCTCCCGACCGGATAAACATCCGGATAAAATAAAAGAGATGTTATGATGATGAGAGAAGATGCTGCGATAGGTTGTTTTTTTGAAGTAGACTTGGAGTACACAGTGGTTTAAAACCCTATTTGATTCAGACATGAGTAGATTATATTGATAAAACGATCAAATACTTCCTGAAAATCATCAGTGTGCAAAATACATTAATTAATTACGCGTTGGCGCCTGGAAATTATGTGGTAAAGAAAGAGCAATTACCAAAAAGAACTCTTGGATGACAAACCAATGGGTGAAACTCCTAAACTTGTCGCTCATTTTAATCCCAGAAAAAACTACGTGCTTCATTATAGAAATTTACAATTCTATTTAAAACATGGAATGAAATTGACAAAGATCCACAGAGTGATGTTGCTCGATCAATCTCCCTGGATGAAGCCGTAAATCGACTTTAACACCGGTCTACGTACCAAAGCGACGAGGGACTTTGAAAAAAGACCTTTACAAATTGGCCAACAATTCGGTGTTTGGAAAGATGATGGAAAATAAACGAAATAGGGTAGATGTTAAGATACTCAAACGATCCGAAACAAAAAAGACGTTAAGATTGATCGCCAAACCGTAGTTTAGCAGAACGGTTCCGTTTCCAAACGAACTAATGGCGGTGCACAGCTTCCCCACGAAACTCACGTTAGACAAACCCATCTACATAGGTGCCAGTATATTAGATCTGTCCAAGCTGTGTATGTTTGAGTTCTACTACGACTTTTTGAAAGAAAAATATGGCAATAATTGTAACATCATCTATACCGACATGGATAGTTTAATCATTAGAATAAAAACTGAAGACGTCTATGAAGACTTTTAATCAGAATCGGATCGTTTTGACATATTGAGTTTTCGGCATACGAACACGCGTTGAGAGGAGGCACGCTGTCCCACGAGATGAATGGAATTTGGAGCCTCAAACATAAACTTGTGACGTTAAAACAAACGAAAAAGTCGTGACATAGGACAGTGTCGGTGGTTAAATCAGGGAAAGACAACGAGGTGCCTCAATCGAGATTATTGTGCGTACCACCAATCTCAAGTTTAGAGCAAGGGGAAAACACCCCCGCACCCGTGCGAGAGATGCAACAAGGGAACGACCAGGGTCCAAAAAATGTTGTAAATGTAAAGGTAAATGGAAAAAAAATTGAACCATGCGTATTATTCACAGAGAGGTTATCAAAAAGGCGTAGGAGCCGTCGAAGCACTCAACGGCGCGACTGGTGTGTCAAAACCTAAAATTAAAGGGTGGTTGAAAAAACAAGCCTGATGGCAAATCTATTTACCCACCCCGCAAAACATCCCCAGACCCACGAGCAATTTATCGTTCGTAAACGAACCCAATAAAGTCCATCAAGCCGACTTGCTTTTTTTACCGCAAGACGAGGTAAAACGAAAAACCTATAAGTACGAAGCCAGTCGGTATAAACAAGCGGAAAACGTGGACTCGTAGATAAATCGGCCACCAAAGTCGCCGAAGCGTCTCAAAAGATCTATCGGCGTAGTCCGTTGACGTGGCCAAAGTTAATCAAAGTAGATCCCGAAAAAGAATTTATGGCTTCCGTCATAAATCTCAAGAAAACTCAAGTACAATGCGGTGAAGCCGGTAATCATCGCGCGCAGGGTTATGGTCGAGTGATTTAATAAAACGCTGGCGGAACGTCTATTCGGCCATCAGTACGCCCAAGAACTCAAAAACCCCTCCGTTCGATCGAGAGCGTGGGTAACCCAATTACCCGACGTCCTCGAGTCATTAAATAATGAAAAGACTAGGCTCATAGACCTAAAACCCTCTGCCGCCATTAAATTGAAACGAGTTCGTCAATCGCCAGCCACAGATTATAAACGTCCGGTTGGTAATAAAGAAAAGATTCTTCCCGTAGGAACCTCGGTAAGATTTCTGTACGCTCCTGGTGAAGCCGAGGCCGACACACGGAGGCGAGCCACCGATCTTTGGTCAATCAACGGCTTTACGATCAAATCCATGCAAATAAATGCAAGGCTACTGCAAATCCCCTCACCTCCAACATCAGTGAGAACATCAGAGTGAATCTCTTCACCAATAACCTATCTAAGCTGTTCACACTTGCCGTCACCCAGAGTCACCATCGGATGCATCACCACTGACTGATAGACGTGACAGGATTTCGACGCTAGTTGTGACATCATCAGTTCTTGATGAGGCCAGAGAACACCTTGGGATGAGTGTTATCCTGTTGAACCATCTATACTTAAGGGTTTTACACTAATTAATTACCCATTGTCATATTTAATGTGCTCTATATATCATCAACTGGTTCAATTGTCTCGAATTGCCACTAACTAATGTGCCAGATTGACTGTTCCATATAAATTTTGTACATAGGTTGTATTCAAGACACCTTGATAATCACCTAGCCATGGCATATAAAATAGGTGAAATCGAGGCTCTTCAAGACCAAATTAATAAATTGAATAAGGATTTGGAGGCTGCAAATGAAATCAAACAGAAAACTAGTTCACCATCATTCTTACTTATGCCTGCCCAGAGAAAGATCAAATCATTTACGGGTAAAGAGTCAGATATATCTATAGAAGATTGGTGTTGTGATATTCAAGCATCAATTGCTTCAAGACCCTTGTCTGAAGAAGATAAAGTGCATTTCATGTTTCAACACCTTGAAGGCGCAGCCAGAGAAGAAGTTAAATTACGCCCTATAAAAGAACGTAGTACTGTAGATGATCTGCTTAAGATTTTGCATGATGTTTTTGGTATTAAGTCAACTGGCGTCCAGTTGCAAAGACTCCTCTTTGAGTGTAAACAAAAACAGACCGAAAGTCTTAGGGACTTTTCCCATCGTTTGATGGAAATATTTAATAAGGCTTCGAAGAAATGCCCACATTTAACTTCCTCTAAGGACAGGTTGTTATGTGACCAATTTTCTGAGGGTGTTTGTGATAATATTTTACGTAAGCATCTAAAGAAACAACTAAGAGATACCCCTAAGATGTCATTTTTACAGCTCCGCAAAGAAGCGACTGAATGGGCAGAAGAGGAGAACACCACTAAAGACAAGGAGGAGGAGAAGGTCATAGTTCACGAAACCAGAGGGACATCATCTCCTACCCTAAGAGTGACTCTTACAGAACAAGTCCGCCAACTTACAACAGTAATGGAGGAACAACAAAAGCAGATCAACATCCAGCAAACGCAGTTAGCAGAACTACTGAAGTTGTCGCAACGAAAGGGTAAGGGCACTTATGGCAACAATTCTCCATCTATCCCACATTGTGACCACTGTAACCGTAGGGGTCACCTAACTTCAAGCTGCTTCAGACTTCAACTAAAACAAGCTGAGGCCAAATTGGAAGACTACCGAAAGGCAGCAGAGGCAACCCGTGTTACTACCCCAGCGTCAAACTAGAGCCTCCCACTGCAGAGAGCCCTCAAGTGGAGAGGACCCAAATGGGCTCATCATGCACCCACTTTCTCCGTCACCAGAGAGATTGACACGATCGCTTTGTTGACAAAGACAGATGAACCAATTGCACAAACATTTCGTCGGATACCTCCGAATCAGTTCGAAGAAGTTAAGCGGCACATTGAAGATCTACTTCAGGCTGAGATTATCCAGGAGAGTTACAGTCCGTATGCAGCGCCTGTGGTTTTAGCTAGAAAGAAAGATGGTTCACTGCGCATGTGCATTGATTACCGTAAACTTAACGCAAATACAAAGAAAGATGCATTCCCATTGCCACGCATATTAGATTCCATGGATGCCCCCATTGGTGCAAAATGGTTTACCACATTAGATCTTGCCAGTGGGTATCACCAAGTAAGAGTGAAAGAGTCTGATCGTGAGAAAACGGCATTTATAAGTCCATTTGGCTTGTATGAGTTTGTTAGGATGCCCTTTGGATTATGTGGAGCACCCGCAACGTTCCAAAGACTTATGCAAAGATGTTTAGGCGATCTCACTCAACAGATGGTACTAGTATTTTTAGATGATATTTTGATATATTCACATTCATTTGATCAGCATCTTCAACATATTGACCTTGTATTTAATCGATTGAAATGTCACAATCTATAACTAAAACCTTCCAAATGTCATTTGTTCAGAAGCCAAGTTTCCTACCTGGGACATGTTCTTTCAGCAGATGGTATTTCAACCGACGACAGTAAGACTAAGGCTGTACGTGAGTGGCCAGCTCCGACATCAGTGAAACAGCTAAGAGCCTTTCTTGGATTTGCCAGCTACTATAGGAGGTATATAGCAGACTTTGCCAAGATCGCTAGAGAGTTGCATGCCGTGGTGGGCGAATGTCAGAAGAAGCCTGCAAGATGTTTTCGAGCCAGATGGAGTGACAATTGTCAAGCAGCCTTTGATTTGCTTAAGAGTAAGTTTGTTTCAACGCCAATACTTGGGTATGCAGACTTTACTAAGCCATTCATTGTTGAGGTAGATGCCAGTTTCGATGGTCTGGGGGCTGTTTTGTCACAGGACCAATTAGATGGAAGACGGCATGTGATTGCCTATGCCAGCCGCACCTTGCGATCGAGTGAGAGAACAATGCGTCAGTACAGTTCTATGAAGTTAGAGTTGTTAGCATTGAAATGGGCCGTAACTGAGAAATTTAAGGAGTATCTTTATGGCAGTACTTTTGTGGTATGGACTGATAATAACGCTTTGAGTCATTTGAAAACGGCTAAACTAGGAGCAACAGAACAAAGATGGGTTGCAAGTCTTAGCAGCTACGACTTTACCATATCCTACCGGTCTGGTCGAGAGAATCGTAACGCTGATGGTCTATCTCGCCAAACCCCCCGAGATATCGTCAGTGATGATGGTGAGGAAGACCAGTCGTCAGAGCAACCAGTAGTCTTATTAGAAGTTGTAGCAAGTGTTGTTGAACAGAATGCACCTCTATCCTCGCCTGTTGAGTTACGTGCAATCGTTGCTGAAGAAGTGGTCGAGTTAGCAACAGCCAGAGTTCACTCACACATCTTGTCAGAGATATCAGCATTTCCATCTTATTCTACATCAGAGCTACGTCTGTTGCAGTGCGACGATACTGTCATCCAAAGGTTTCTGGTGTATTTTAAGGAAGGAAGACGCCCAACTCCTGATGAGAGAAAAGACGAGCCCAATGATGTTTTAGCTCTCCTTCGACAGTCCAACCGTATAGTGGAAGAGGACGGTATCTTGTACAGGGAGCGCATCAACAACAACTTGAAGGTCAGACAATTTATACTTCCTTCATCTATGAAGTCCACAATCCTCACTGCATTACACGATCAGAATGGACACCAAGGTGAAGAGCGCACGTTCTCCCTCGCACAACAGAGATGTTATTGGCCAAGAATGTACAATGATGTTAGAGACTGGGTGAAACATTGTAAGAACTGTGCAATTGCCAAACTCCCCTCTGTAACACCACGAAACCCTCTTGGGCATCTGTTGGCTACACGACCATTAGAAGTAATTGCAATAGACTTTACAGTAATAGAGCCGTCATCAGATAAAACACAAAACGTCCTTGTCATCACAGATGTTTTCTCAAAATACACCGTCACAGTAGCAACCAAAGACCAGACAGCCGAAACTACAGCTAAGGCTCTTGTAAAAGAATGGTTTGTCAAATTTGGTGTTCCTGAGAGAATCCATTCTGACCAGGGGAGACAGTTTGAATCTAAACTAATTCAGCAGCTATGCTTGATGTACGGAATTCGTAAGTCTAGGACAACAGCTTACCACGCTCAGGGGAACTCACAATGCGAACGTTTCAATAGAACCATGCATGATCTTCTACGAACCTTAACCGAGAAACAGAAGCGCAATTGGCCAAAACATCTGAATGAACTAATATATTGCTATAATGTTACAGTTCACTCATCCACAGGGTTCTCACCATTTTACCTGATGTTTGGACGGGAGGCACGTCTCCCAGTAGATTTACTACTTGGCGCCAAGGAAAGTGAGCGCACTGACTGGGTTGCCCTACACCAACATAGACTCAAAGAAGCGTACCTGATAACACAGCAGAAACTAAAGATGGCTGCAAAGTCTCGTAAAGAGGTATTTGATAGAAAAGCTAAACCATATACCTTTAAGATTGGAGATTTTGTGTACCTTAAGGAACATAAGTTTGCTGGTCGCCATAAGATCCAGAACTTATATTCATCACGAGTTTACGAAGTTGTTGACCAACCAGACCCAGACAATTTTGTGTACTCAATCAAAACAACTGATGAACCTGCCGAAACTAAAACTGTGCATTCTACTGAACTCAAACTAACAGTACAGGGTAATGACATTCAGTTGGACACTGAGCCACCTGTTAATCAAAAGGAACATACAGAGCCTTCTCCAATACCTGAGGCACACTCTGATTCTTCTTCCGACTCAGAATATGAAATAGCAGTTCTGTTTCCGAAGCAAGGTTCTTCTTCAGAAGAAGTGATCGAACAACCCGCTGATGCTCTACGTCGCTCAAAGAGAAGTACTAAAGGAAAACACAGTAATCCGTTCAAACTACCACGTTCAGTACTTACTCAACAGCAAATTTCAAATAAGCACGAGTCATCATGTAAGATTACATTAAGTGTTGATTTAGGCAAAATCTTATTCTGGATACTGGTGATAATGAACGTGTATTGTTTCTTTCTAGCGATAATGGAGAAATTGTTACAGTACGGTGTATTTGTAGCAATCATAACTATGATATTAGTTGCAATTTTCCCCCAAAGAATTGACTCAGTTTTTGTCAAGATTGTGGGCTGGCTTTGCTTGGTGCAAAGTTTACTTGATGGTTAGCAGATCAGAGATGGGTATACAAGGGACTTAATTAATTAATTTTTTTTTTGCAGTTTTGCGCAAAAACAATTTTTCTGCAATTTAGCAGTTACGTTTTAGCCATGTTTGAGAAAACCTCGTTCCTTCTGCGACATGCATAAGGCATGGTAAATTTTTGCAAGCTATTTTGCACAAGATAATTGTTTCAAAAATTTACTGACAAATTTAGTCCCTTGTCTTGAAGCTCTTCGGATCTTGACTGTTTTCCATCATCAATAAGGGGTGCAGGAATCATTGTAAATAGTTGGTTAAACATGGTGGATGTAGAAAAAAACTCCATGGGTTAACATACTTATTTCATTTTGTGAATGTATAAAAAAAAAAAAGAAAAAAAAAAGTCTGATTGTAATCTTATTTTGTGATGTATAAACTGATATTGAAGAGTTGTATAATTTTCATGTGAGAAATATGGTGTTTAAAATTTTGCAGCGAGAAAGATGCGCGCCAAATTTTTGTCGTTTGGGTGTGTGTAACCAACTGACTTTTCTTGAAAATGTGCTGACTCTTGCGAGATCATAAATAATTTTATGTGTGTATACATGTACAACTATGGTAAAATTAAATGTTGACATGTATTTTGTCGTTTGGGTGTGTGTAACCAACCGACTTTTCTTGAAAATGTGCTGACTCTTGCGAGATCATAAATAATTTTATGTGTGTATACATGTACAACTATGGTAAAATTAAGTGTTGACATGTATTTTGTCGTTTGGGTGTGTGTAACCAACTGACGTGCTTAGCCAGCCAGTCAATTTGTTACTTTATTTCCTTTGATATGCATGATTAAGTTGACTAAGTTATTTTAGAGAACATTCCAAGGAGTTAAGGAATAACTTGTAGTTCTTATGTAATGATTCAATTTCTAAACAAATACTCGGTCAGTGAACCATGTAGGGTGTGGCTCTGGTCTAGCTGAATACGATGTGTAGTGGTGTAAAGCCATTCCTGCACCACCAGCCACAGCGAGAGGAGCTATACTTCCGTTCTTCCGTTCTTTCCGTTCTTCAATTTGAGTTGGTTGCTTTGACTTCAGTTTAATTGAAAGTTATAATAACATTTCAATATCGAGCCGTAGCTGTACCACTAGACAACATACATAGTGAGAGATACTTGCTACAAATATTACAAGTTCGGTGAGTTGAAAATGTGTATATTTTGTATGTTTAAACATTAGTACAAATCTCCATTTTATATGAATCTCGTGTCATGTAATAAACAACTATTTGTAAGCTGAATGTTTAAAAGTAAAGGTTCCATTTATAATTATCTTAAGTTGAAAACGGATTCCCTTGCTGGGGATAGCCATTTTGGTTCTGGCATTTTGAATGATGTGTGTTAATTAACCCACATTTGTTTTAGCGGTGACACAAAAGCCACCGTTATTTGTACAAAATATTTGCCCTTCAAGGCGTCTTATTTATTTATGTAATTAATTTACAGTTTCCTGCAACCTTGAAGCCTAATAGTCTGCCTTGACGTATGACCCCAGACCTTGGAGTCAAACCACTTTTTATATATAAGGTACGGGCGATATTTATACGTGTTCATTGGAATTCATATTTTATGTAATTGTCTTTAAAATACATTCAGGCATGTAATTTAAAGGGGGTGTCTCGTCACGACTAGGGCATGCTCTGCGGCGGTGCACTGAATTGCGAATTGTGGACACGACCCTTCGGCGCGAGCTGCTGTGCGGGCGTGTGCGAGCGTGTGCGGCGAGACAAAACCTTTAAGTTGGTTTAAAATAACATTTATTTGTGTCGATAAGTTATATACAATTATTATAACACGGTTTTATATATTTCATCTATTTCAGGGATTACCCAGATAACACTTCTCCCTTGTGGTAGCCTTGCAAATTTATATATATTCCAAATTAAATTTATTATAGCCAGGTACTTCATTCCAATAATCATAATCTCGCGTGCATTATACTTTGCATGGACGATTGTTGTGACTTGTGCTTTATTTAATTATTTGTGATGTAAATAGTTGTCATTAAACAAACATAAGACTCAACCAAAGTTGGAAGTTATCCTTTACCATTTTTAGTTCTGTGTTCCCTTCCACTTGGTCACAGACCTTTCACCCGTAGAAAGAGTAAAGATGTTGAAAAAGATGGGTTACCTGTCTGAATTAACGGCGAGTGATCTAGACTTTACCAATTTACAATTGTACGTAGATAGGGATAACTTTGTCGATTTAGAATTTGAAAACCATTTTGATATATATAAATACCACACACCACGGATGGTGATACGTAAAAAGGTTTAGACAGCCCACAAAGATTTTACCAAAATCAAATAAACTTTGTAACGTGGTGTGTTACAGCAGGATGTGGCGTTTCGTATCAACATTTTAATAATCCTAATCCTATGATTGATAGTTTTTATCGGTTTCACGCCTACTACCAAATGAGACGTCTTTTAAAAGAGATATCCGCTCTGACGTCGTTTCAAATTTTTTGGGCAGCTACTGATTACAATATAGATATGGAAGCGTATAATAAGTCATGCTTAGACTTTCACGTTGACCCAAAAAATACTTGGACCCTAAAAGTTGATAAATACTCGGACGGCTTAGGAACCGCCTACTATTGTAGTAAAGTTTATAAACCCGTGCAACGGGTGATTACTCACATGCCACCGTAATGGCCTTTTCCGGAGAAACACACGCGGCAAAGTGGACGGTTGAGTATATCGCGCAATCATCAAGAGCGAGTGACGCCTGGAAAGGTTATGTATTGAACCCAATGTTGTGCGAAGGCCTTACCGATATAGGTTTACAAACATTAAACGACTCAGTGAGAACCTATGCCTACTGCGTCCTGGGTTGTCAAGCTCAAACCAAATCCAGCCTTCTCACATCGGGTACCAAACAAGACTCTATAGCTCAATTTAAAATGTTAGTAGAAGCGAATATAGATTCGCCGGTTAACCTACAACACGCCATTCAGAGGTATCAAGACGTACTACAATACGCTAGAAGTAAAGTAGATTTTACAGAGTGATATGAATTTAAGAATAGGTCGATACGAGGGGTACAATAACATCATCATCGCCGAAGATGATGCCATAGGAAAACACGATGATCTAAACAGCTCAACCCCTGTCGCAGACCCACCCCCATCGCCATCACCTCCACCAACCCCATCAACACCCCCACAACCGCCACCCTCCCCTTCAATTAAAACAACGAGCGACCCCAGTGACCACGACTCCGAAAAGGTAGCGCTAACGGTTGGCATAGTTGCCACCCTCTTGGGGGCTATTGGTGTGTACAAAGTGTTTTTTAAATAATCATAAAACCTAGGCGATCGATTAAAAACCAATTTATTAAAAAATTTAAAAAGGACCAGTTGACGATCGTGGTGTGGGGCCCCCTCCTCATGGTGTGGGGCCCACTCCTCGGGTTCATTGACCTTTGATTTCGTGACCTTGGGGTCATTGACCTTTTAAGATTCCCGTCGACTAACAGTCCTTTTTATACCACTGGTGTTCAGGCTCACCTGGCGCCTTACGTCCGATCTTGGGTTCTTGATAAACGCCAAGAAGTCGCACCAAACGCCCTTGCAGACTCCCACCTTCCTTGGGGCAGCGCTCGAGTTGCGCCCACCGAGGGGATTGGCCCGTCCCACGGACAAGCGCATACTGAACCTTCGTCAGCGAGTCGCCCTTTTCCTCCCAATGACTGTGGCACCGGCACGGCATAGCTCAGGGTCCTGGGCCTTATGGCCAGCATGGTGGATTTGGTGGATTTTTGTCGGCTTTGGATGCGGCCCATCCAACTCCATCTTTAGCCTTTTACCGTCCACGGCACCACCCGATCCGCCTGCCAGTGTCCAATACGCCTTGGCTCTCCCCACACCTGCAATGGTGGTTGGACAAGGACCACCTCACGCAGGGCCGTGTGTTCCGCCCCCCTCGGTCTTCGGTGACCATTGTCACCGATGCATCACTGCAGGGCTAGGGGGGGGGGGGGGGGGGACCCTCCACCCGCACCAGGCCGCAGGGTATCAATGTATCAATACATCAATGTACTGGAACTTATGGCGGTCTTCAATGCATTTCCAGGCCGCGGTCCAGGGTCGAGCAGTGCTTGTGCGGTGCGACAACACCACAGCAGTGGCTTACATCAACCACCAGGGGGGTACCAGGTCGGCCCAATTGTGTGCCCTGACATGGGTACTCCTTCACTGGTGCATCCAACAGGGCATCGCCCTGTCAGCGGTTCACGTCCTGGAGGAGGAAAATGTAACAGCCGATGCCCTCTCCAGGGGCTGGATTGCCCCGACGGAGTGGTCCCTGCTCCCTCAAGTGGCACAGTCCCTTTTCCGGCCGATTGACCAACCCCTTGTGGACTTGTTCGCCTCACGGGCGAACAACCAGTTGCCAATTTATTGCCCAGACCCCAGCGCATGGCAGATCGACGCCCTGTTGATACAGTTGGACGGCCTTCTGGCGTACGCCTTACCGCCATTCTCATCCCCCGGGTAATGACCAAGAGACAGACCATTGCCGGGTGTTCCTCATAGCCCCATTCTGGCCCCGTCAGGCGTGGTTCCCTCGGCTCATGCGGCTCCTGATCCACCGCCCCATGGTCCCCCCACGGAGCTCAGACCCCAGCGCATGGCAGATAGACGACCTGTCGATACAGTTGCACGGCCTTCTGGCGTACGCCTTCCCGCCATTCTCTCTCGTCCCCCGGGTACTGACCAAGAGACAGACCATTGCCGGGTGCTCCTCATAGCCCCGTTCTGGCCCCGTCAGGCGTGGTTCCCTCGGCTCATGCGGCTCCTGATCCACCGCCCCATTGTCCTCCCACAGCACCTGGATTTCCTCCGCCAGCCCACCTCTGGGATAGTTCACCTGGCTCCGGGGAACTCCACCTGACGTGCTGGTTGTTGTCACATGATCTCTCCGAGCAGCAGGCCTTTCGCGCCGGGCTGCGGCGTTTGCCGCCCAGTCAAGACGGGCCTCTACTCGGAGGATCTACAAATGCAGACTACGCCATTTCTTTAAGTGGTGTAGACGGTGATCTATACTTCCCACCGGTGTTTCTGTAAAGGAGGTTGGAGATTTTCTCCTTTATCTCTTTGCCATTGCGGCTGTTCATGAGGGTTTCACCGACGGATCGTCGGTTTCCACTAACCGGGCGATCTGCCAGCTGACAAAGGGTATGTTTGTGTCCCGGCCTCCGGCACGTCAGCTTGTCCCATCGTGGGACCTCCTGGATGTCTTGACGACACTACGGGGTCCCCCTTTTGAACCCTCAGGCAGTGCACCCCTGTTGAAGGTGTCCATCAAGTTTCTTTCTTGCTGGCGGTTGCTACGTCTCGCAGATGTAGCGAGCTCCACGCCCTGACGATGGCCTCTGGCCACATTCGTTGGGAACCAGGTGGCGTTCGTTTGATCCCCTCTGCCGTGTTCCTCAAGAAGATCCAATCTGACTCCTTTGACCCGCCAGACATTTTTGTCCCTGAGTTGAAGTCCTTCTCATCGATGACGGCTGACAAGCTCTGGTGTCCAGTTCAGGCACTCAAGTGGTATATCAGTTGCACCAAATCCATTAGCTCGGGACACGACCAATTATTCCTTTCCTTGAATCCGCCCCATCGGCCTGCATCACGCAATACAATTGCTTGGTGGGTGGTTACGGCCATCCGCCCCGAAGCCGGCGTATGGCCAGCGGCCGAGGGTCATATTCATGTGCAAGACCTCCGCGGGGTGTCGTCCTCGTGGGCATATTTTAGGGGTGTGTCACTGAAGGATATCACTAAGGCAGGTCGTGCGGTGCTACAGGCGGCCACCCAAGGGGCGACCACCGGCTGATTCCTTCCGCCTCAAGTCCTCAACCTTGGTGAGTTCATACTTTAACTTACTGCCACTGTGTTAACATTTTAATCATGTTCCTTTGTTCCCCTGCTATTGAGATGACACACTCCAGGTCGTTCGTGCAGACAATGTGAATGTGGCTCTCGTTTAGCGTTTTCGCAACAGCTGGTGCCTCTTCCTTCGGGCTAAGTTGCCATGATGTTCTTTGATTAAGTGCAATAGTTCCGCGTATACCCACCGCCTTTTCCTCGGTGCGAGTCTATGCAATTGTAGTAATTGGCTCTACTTGCAAGTTTTTCCAGGAAAACAACCACTTTTAAATGACTCATTAACAACAAAAGTTATGGCAGGTGTAAGTTCACAAAGACATTTCCTGAGCAAGTGAGTTGGGATCGGGTCAAGATTACACGTCGTTGAAAAAGTCAGTGATAACTTGCAACACTTCTTTTTCAGTGACATGATTAAATGTGTCAAATGAAAAAGTTGTCTGCTGTTCAGGAAGTCGATCAGTGTCAGTAGGTAATAATGATGACTGCAGTTCTGCAGTTATCTTGTTGACTTTCTCCGCAAAGAATTGAGGGAACTGCTCAGGAAGAGGAACTTTACTGTCTTGATTACTTGGAAGGACCTTGGCAGAACGTGGGCGGGTAAGTTGATCCACCTTTCTGAACAGTTCACGGTTACTGCAGTCTTTCAGCTGATTTCTGTGGTGCCGCTTTTTGGCAGATGGAAGTTTATTGTTGTATTGATGACAGGCACTTCTAAAAATCTGACGGCCGATTGCTAGGCCTCTTGGAGAAAAGGCTTTCCTTTCCAGTGCCCAGAGTTCTTGCTTTGCTGTACGGAGCTCGTCATTGAACCAAGGAGAGTTAGGATGACATCTAACTGTACGCGAGATCATCGGAGCATGCTTATCGAGGAGAGCAGAAAGGACACGCTCATATTGATCAATAAGGGTTTTCATATCATTTGATGGAGAGACACACAACTCAGATTGCAGAGTGTCATTGCGAAAGTGTTCAAGATTAATATCACGAATTTTCCGCCTGTTGATGGCGATTTTCACAGGTCTAGGCTTACGTATATGCAGGGAGCATTCAACAGCTACATGATCAGATGGAAGGTAGCTGGTTGAGCCGACATCGCTGACGAAACTTTCAGTGTCACTAGAAAGAATGAGGTCAAGTGTGTGACCACCTCGATGTGTAGGAAAGGACACGTGCTGCTTCACATTGAGGGATGTGATGAGGTCCATAAACTGATATGGGATATGGGTGTAGGCACTGACTGAGACCAAATCAAAGGTTACCACACCCTTTGTAGGGTTTACCTGCTCGAAGCCACTGAACCACAACATACAAAAATGTTAGTGGTGCGGGAAGCAGGAATGCCAAGAATGTATTAAGGGTTCGTAACACCTTGGTAATTGCTCATTTTCTCCCATGGGGTGCTGATGGTTTCCAATTACTCAAAACTACACGCATTGATGACATAAACTAAATACAAAGAAATAACCACAACTCACTCTTTCCCAGTACAGCTTAAAGGTTTCCTCAATCATAATTTTTTAAAGTACAATTTTGAACTTTTGAAGAAACTCATCAGAAGGAAACGAACAACAATGAGATTTAAAAAAAACCATTTGAAACATGAGATCCAATCTCCCAAACGATGCCCAAATGGAGTAGTTTTAAAATTTGTTTGATAGAAATTTTGTTATTGATTGATTTTTACTTTAAAGCTTTGGAACGCAGAAGAAAACACATTTCTATATACTCATCCATTCTCTAATACACTCTTCCCCTCTTGTACAGAAGCATCCCCCCCCCTAAAATCCTCAAAATAATTCCAGAGATTTCCAGAAACAATAGGAGGGGGGTAAACCCTGCCACATATCGAGCATATAATACCAAATTATCTGCAAGTAACATAATCACGCCTGTGGTTTGGGCCATGACCAAACAATGCTCAACTGCAGCTTGGCCTGAGTAAACAGGTGGTCACACCTGGAGTGTTGTTACCTTGACTAGTTGGAATTGATAAAGCCGAATGGGAAACCATGGAGGAAGAAAACTAATTTAGGAGAGCAGAAAAATTGTTGTTCCAATAGCGTCAGTATTTTTGATACAGTGGTCTATGGGGCGCTGTTTGACTTTATTACAAAACTCTTATATATAGACGATGTGACCTGTGACGTCACAGCGATTCCCAAATAACATGCACGCGCATGTTGGCAGGCAACAACATCGCGCAGCCATCTTTGTTTATGCACACGTTGCACACAATTGTATCGGAACGATCGCACGTACAAAATATTCTTTGAATTTCATAGTATTCTTTTGCCTCGTCATGAAGCCAAATCGAGATTTGGTGGATAAAATGGATCCAGAGGCTCGTCAGCGATACTTAAGTAAGCTGATAACGACTTTTAGCTCCGAAATTCTTCCAGATCCATATGTTCTTGAAGCTACAGTTTGGTCAGAAGACGAAACGAAATGGCCGCATATGCAGTATGCCGACCTGTATAATTATTTGATAGGTACACCGAGTGAGTTCACTCATGAGTCGTTGAAAGCGTACCAATCGCTTGAAGCTTACAATTACTTTCTTTGTGGCCATGTTCAACGATGCTTCTTCTATGACGTTCCCTCTTCAGAATTTTGCTTTGTACGGTCCTTGGCCTCCCTGGCCAAAGGCAAAACCCGAAGAATGATTCTGAATTGTACGACGCTTGGGTCTGTCTAAGCAACTCTGATGTAATTCATGCAGCAGCATGCTCTTGTATGGCTGGGTAAGTTTTAATTGTGTGATGAGCTGATCTTTGTTGAAGAAAATATATTTGTGAAAAATATGTCTTATTCAAAAAATATTTATTTGTTTATTATTGGCCATTTGCTCATATTGTGGCCTTACATTACACAACATGCCTTACAGTTAGTTTACATTTTTTCCTCCGTCAAGTATCATAATCCATGGTTTCGGCTTACGATTATGTGTAACATGTTGTAAATTTGTGTAGGCCTTGTCTTTCTTTTCTTTTTCCCCGTCTAACTAAAATGAGTAAACTTGCAGCAAAAACTTTGATTTTTTTTTTTTTTTTTTTTTCTAACCCTAAGCATGGTCCTCCGTGCACCTAAGTTATTGTAGGCTATGTCATTTGAAATTTGTGTATAATTTTGAAAGAAACATGTTCATTAGCTCTTAATAGTTGCTTTCTGGTCACTTGCACTGTGCAGTTAGTCATTTGACCGGCAGGTTAAATAAAAAACTCTGATACAAACAGGTTATTTCTAGATAGTCCATACATGTAAAAAGGAGTTAAGTATGAGTAAAACGTGTAAGATTAACTTTCATATCTCCTTTTCGCAAGTTCCAATTTGTGGCCAACATTCACTTCCTTACATTATTGTTTTTGTCTAATTGTTTCAGATTGGGGGCTGCATGTTCGCATGTTGCAGCCATCATGTACAGGATAGAAGCAGCAGTGCAACTGGGTTACACTGCAGAACCCACAGCAACCAGCAAACCTTGCCGTTGGAAAGCAGCCAAGAAGAAGGTGAGACCATAAGCCAGTATGGCAATGATAAAATCATGGAATTTGTCAAGCTAGCTGCAGTAATGCAATGGGAAATTGAAGTTTCCAAGGGTGAATAATGAAAATCAAACATACAAGAACCCATAAAAGTCAATGAAATTGTTCATGTTTAGCATAGGGTTATCCACCATACTGAAATTTTACTGATTTGTGATATTTCCTTGTGTCAATACTACTCATATGCTGAAGAATAATCATCCTACTTTCTCCCATGCACACATTTTCAATGAAAACAAATATTCATTGAACAAAGCAATGGGCATGTGAGAGTTAAAAAAAAATGAAACTTTTATAATTGTTTTTGATTGAATTCAGAGGAATTAATCTTTCTTAATGCACTTTTGTAAAGGTTCTACCGGCAGCGATTGAAGACATCAACTTCAGTCGTCCAAAACAGTTTGAGACGAAGCTGAGACGGAAGAAGAGGAAGCAGGTGACTCCAGCTGCACTAATAACTGCAGCAGACTGGGATGAACTGCGAGTAATCGCACCACAGGCTGCAGTTCTTACATCGTTGGAGAGTGCCATTGACTCCTCGGAGACGGATTCAGCATCTGATGATGAGGAGGCTGGGCTGCCAGAACCACTAACCAGTTGGTTTAATATTGATTTCCAAGAGCTGAGCAAATTGGAGCTGGAAGAAGTTGTTGCGACAAAAATGTTAAAAGTTAAAAAGGAGTTTTCAATCCCGGCCATTTTAGCTCTTGAAAGGGCTACATTGTCTCAGTCAGACAGTCCGGTGTGGTTTGAACACCGTCTAGGGCGTATAACAGCGAGCAAGGCCAAAAGTTTGTACACGCTTAAAGATTCCACAAACCCAGACCGCCTCATTGCTGACATCATGGGATACACTCCCCCAGTATCTATAAACATACCAGCCATCAATTAGGGCTGTACTCATGAGGAGGATGCAAGACAGGCATATGCAAAAATGCAGAAACAGCTCCATAGAAATTTCGCTATTCTTCCAATTGGCCTGTTCTTGCATCCTTCAAAACCATGGATGGGTGCCACCCCTGATGGTAAAGTGTGTTGTAAATGCTGTGGGGGAGGTATTGTAGAAATCAAATGCCCCTACAGTTTTTGTGACAGCACCATTCCAGAAGCAATGACAGACAGTAATTTCTTTATGGACATTGAAGGGTTGAAAGAGAAGCATGCGTATTATTTCCAGGTTCAGTTTCAGCTGATGTGTATTGATCTAACATTTCACAACGTTGTGGTTTGGTTGTCATAAGGTACTAATTTTACAACATTGTGACAACGTTGTAAGAACGTTAGATTGAAAGAAGGTGGTTGTATAAAGGTTTTTTTTTGGTATTATTTGGAACGTAGTTGATGTGTTCCATGCAAGACGTTGTTAGAACGTTATATTTGGTATTTTATACAACGTTTTCTTTCAGGATCACAACAATGTGATATTAACGTTGTATATTGGTATTAATGTAACGTTGTCATTTTGTCCAAGGCCTCACGTTGTGGCAACGTAGTATGTTGGTGTTTTTCTAACATTATATTAATGTTGCGAACGTAACGTAGTGTAAACGTAGTATTTACGTTTTCCGTTAACGTTGTAGTAATGTTGCAAACACAACGTAGTGACGACGTAGTATTTCGGTTTTCCAGTAATGTTGTGGTTATGTTGGCAACACAACGTAGTGAAGACGTAGTATTTACGTTTTTCATTAACGTTGTAGTAATGTTGCAAACACAACGTACAGACGACGTAGTATTTAGGTTGTCCAGTAATGTTGTGGTTATGTTGGCAACACAACGTAGTGAAGACGTAGTATTTACGTTTTCCATTAACGTTGAAGTATTGTTGCAAACACAACGTACCGACGACGTAGTATTGAGGTTTAAAATTTAATGTTGTGATGAAGTCGTAAACACAACGTAGTGGTGAAGGCATATTATTTATGTTTTTCATTAATGTTGTGGTTATGTTGGCAACACAACGTAGTGAAGACGTAGTATTTATGTTTTCCATTAACGTTGAAGTATTGTTGCAAACACACGTACCGACGACGTAGTATTGAGGTTTAAAATTTAATGTTGTGATGAAGTCGTAAACACAACGTAGTGGTGAAGGCGTATTATTTATGTTTTTCATTAATGTTGTGGTTATGTTGCAAACACAAGGTAGTGAAGACGTCGTATTTAGGTTTTCCATTTATGTTACGGCTTTTGTTGCAAACACAACGTACTAGTGAAGACGTAGGTTTCCTAACATTGTGGTTATGTTGCAAACAAAACTAAGTATAAACGTAGCACTTTGGTAATGTTGTGGTCATGTTGCAAACACAACGTACTAATGTAAACTGGGGTGGGTGGGGTAGGGGTGGGACTGAGGAATACTATAGGGTTTCCATGTGTTTCATATGGAAAGGCCAGTTATTCTCCCCCACACCCCAACACCCCTCTGAAAAAACTATAAAAAAAACATATCAGCGAATAATACCCACACCAACAAAAACAAAACCAAAAGAATCCCCGAAAAGAGGCATACAGAATTAAAAATGTGTATTATTTAAATTTCAAAAAGGTAATCACAAAGATGGGATGGAGCTGGTCGGACCCGGGAACTCCACACTAGATCCACCTATGGTACGAGCATGGAGGAACACAATATTTTATTCCTCCATGGTACAAGCTAGTCACAAGAATGTTGTGATTGTAATACACCGATAAACCAAATTATGGGCAAATTCACCTTCTGCATACCGGTAACTTCGTCACATGAACCGCTGGTTATCATTGACCAGCGTTCCACACGGCATACCAGTTTGCTTCCTTGTATAGCCAGTCAACAAGTCATGTTGTTAATGGTAGGCTGTGCCCAACGATGGTACACGATAACCAACGGTTCATGTGTTATACACGAACTTCGGCTGATGCCATGCGCGACACAGCAACCATCATGGCGCCGACGATGTTTGGTGTCGGTCAGTGATGATAATTTTCATAAAATTCCACCAAAAGGAGGTTGCACATGTTGAATCATCGAGGGAAACTCGCCAAAAGTCTCAAATCGAAAATTAATATCAAAGTTTTTGGCAATGGGGGCTAGGATAACTATAACGTCATCTGCATTGGACTGTACAGCTCAAGTCCGAAAGGAAGTTACCAAAATTAACGATGGTTTCACTGATTGCAAGGAACAATTTCGGTGGTTATTTTTTTTCAGCTGTGTGGGGAGATGCTCATTTTAATACGCAGTCACTCTTAAATAAAATGTAATCATGTTTTAGGGAACAATCCTTCTAAATATGGGTAACTTTCTTGTTGACTCACGTTGTAGACAAGGGAACCGGCGACGCTGGACCATTCCCCTTATAACGATCACGGTGGGATTCATCGAATAAACTCTCAGCGAAATTCAAAGCACGTTTCGTGCTCTGTCTTCACGCCTTTGCTTATGAGAATCTGAACTTCGCCGCAGCCGCCGTCTTGATAGAAACACATTTCATCAAGGTTAATGAGGAGCACTTTAGTAGAAAGATAAGCATGACAAAGAAATAATCTTTATGCCGTACTTCGCTTCCATAGCAACTTCTGTGTTAACCGCCCCAATCCACCCAACCCCACAGCTCTTGGACTGTTTTTCATGCTAATTGTAATACCTTTCGGTAAATCATGCATACAAAAATCATGTTTTCGATTATTTTGCAGAATACAACGTTGGTAAAACGTTGTAGAAACGTTGTTTAGAGACAGTGCATAAATTTGCATAATCATATACTGTATACGTTGTTAAAAAGGGATAAATTCTCACCGTAACTCAGATCCCATTCAAACAGTATTGAAACAAATATTGCGACCGGAGTTGCAAAATTAACTGGTATGCTGCTATGCGGTGCGCTGGTCCTATGGGCTGGTTCCGCGTACCAGTTAATTTTGCAGCTCCGGCCGCCATATTTGTTGCAATACTGTTTGAATGGGATCTAAATTACGGTGAGAATTTATCACTTTTTAACAACTTTTAGTTTGCGGAGTGGATTTTCTGGACCCGTGCAACGCTCGATGAGAGTTGAAAGAACACATAGAGCCTAGTTTTGGCGAGATCTGATTTCAAAACAGAACTGTAGCCATGTAAACGTGAAAGGCAGAAAGTTTCGAATAGGATTTTGTACATGTCACTCTATGAGGTTCGTGGAGACGATCGGAACGAACCTCATAGTTCTAGGAGTAGCGCTGAACCACACCGGTTTGAGCCACTTGCAGCACTGGCCCTTGACCAGCCCGGCCGCGGTGATCGTCAGGCCGAAGACGACGAACAGAATCCTGATGATAGACGGCTAAACACAGACTGGTAAGCCCACAAAATGATGATTCAATCAAATACTGAACGATGCTTTTTTATCAGTTCGTTTCTGCTGTAGGCTATACCATGTAAATTCTACCTCCATGGGGCGCGCATAGCAATCAATACATACATGTACATGCATGTACATTACAGTACAGTACTTCCAACATAATCGAACATGATGTAGACCCACATGGAGCCAAACATACACAATGTATTATGTATATGACTATGATTAGTACTCCAGGGCTATTAAAACTATTAGACGAGGTAGAAGAGTAGTAACTACTTACAGTAGAAATTTTTGGGTAATAACTATGTTTTGCGTTTTATGATTTGTTCAGTTGTTGGCAATAATAGAAACCAGTATTTATAAAGACATGATGGAAATTAATCACTGCTCAAAATTTGAATAAAATCATTATATTTTAGTTTTACCATAAATGCTTTAATTAAGCATTGAACTCGAAGGTTGTAACCCCCTGCGCAATACAAATTTTTGATCTGCCCTTGGCAATAGATATTCCTTCGTGATCTACCTGTCCTTGACCAGCTCAATGGGGCTCTATTTTATGATCAATTTTTGAATTCTCAACTGGTGCAGCCCCAATTACAAAGTGACTAAAATTATATATTTTTTTTTTTTTGAATATGTGTTCGTGTGGACATTGTGTGGTTCAACCTTTGCTCGCAAACTGTATATGTAACTGTAATTGTACATTTTATTTACATACATTAAATGTACAAAGCCAATGTACCATTATTTTCAATTAATATTTTAGAGCAATGTCAGTTTTTGCATATCAAGCAAATTACTTTCGACTGACCAGAATAAGCACCGGTGTTTTCTTCATAGTAACCGCACACAACTGAATAATAAATGACCTTGGTTGACATATCTTATGCACATGCATTACATGTAATTGTTTACTTTTGATTGCCATCTTGTACGGTTATAGTTTTATATCATTTCAGTTTCACGTCGTGTTAACATTAACTTAATCAATATCGATACTGTAACAAAATTTGCAATTGTTCAATAAGTTTTATGTTTATTTTCCCTTTAAATTTGAATTATTTACACATTGGTTACTATTGGTTGAGTTCCCCTTTAATAAGATTTGAATTATTGACAGAACAGAGAGCCCTCTGTTGATCTCATTTGGAAATTTCTGGTCAGATTTCTACCACATTAATAAAAACTACTGGCAGCATGGTCCAGAGTGGACTCTACGATTGGGAGCGGCCGGTGGTGGATGTAGCGTTTTATTTCTAAAATGGCTAAAATTAGCCAAAGGCCAAGTGGCTCGTTTTCATCAATTTCTTTAGGCATTTAGAAGTGTTTGCCTTATTTTATTTCAATTTGTGTCATCCACCACCTCGTCTGTACTGTGCATGCTGTGAGTATTGTTTTACTTTATTTCCTACCCTGTTCCAAGATTTCACCATGCTTGTCCCCTAAAAACATTTTATACTTTGGTCATATACGTTCAAATATATACAGTACCCCAGGGTTTTGGTTGCATAGCTGGGGTACTTTATTTTCATGAAAACTACTCATTTATTTCCATTATTTTGCTGGTTGGCTCTTAATTCACTTTGTTGTACTTAATTTGACTATGTTTTTCTAAGCATAGAAAACTGCCTCCCCTGAGTGTCACGATGTGAAATTTAATTAAATTTACTTAATAATTTTGAAATGCCACGAGGTTTGTTTCCCGTATAAATTCATTTTAGTTGACTTTTGGTGTACCGACTTCAGTATCTAACTTAGGCTCACCCAGTCCTCTGCCATCCCAAACCAGTAATGTAACAGAGAAGCAAAGCCTATCTGAGAATTCTGTTAAGAAACCTGTAGTAGTGCCGGATACTTTTGATGGTAAAACTCAATTTGATGACTGGTTAACTGACCTTAATCTTTGTAGTCAAATTAATTCCTGGACAGAAGAACAGAAAACCAATTACGAGGCCCTGCTTTGCAGGTATACACTGACTTACCAGAGACTAAGAAAACCTGCTATGTAGAAGTTGTGAAGTCCTTACAGGAACGCTTTAGCCCACAAGGTCAAACTGAGCTTTATCGAGCTAAACTTAAAGCTAGGGTTCGCAGAAAAGGTGAATCATTACCTGAACTCACAAGTGATATTCATAGACTGGTACTTAAGGCTTATCCAGGTATTTCCGCAGAGCTTCGAGATGAGATTGGTCGAGATTGTTTTCTTGATGCTTTAGACTCACCTGATGTTAGGGTACAGGTTCGAAGACTCAAACCCAAAACTTTAGGTTCAGCACTTACCTTGGCTTCTGAAGAGGAGGCATTTCTTCGTCTTGAGTACACTAGTGAAACATTGATCAAAAAGGTTGTTGCTAGTACTAGTCAACAACAAAGTAGTGGCAGTGAACTCAAAACTCATGATCAGTTGGTGGAGAAAATTGAAAGACTAGAAAAGCAACTCGAACAGTTACAAATGCAGACCAAGGCTCGACGTCAATCGGGACGAGGTCCGCTAGTTTGTTGGAATTGTAAGGAAACAGGACATAGAAAAGCAGAATGTCCGAACACTGGATCACAAATTCCACAGTCTAACCAAGTCAGTCCAGATGGTACTCGTACTAGGCCCCAGGAAAACCTGAGTCGGCTGAGTACGGGGCCAGTACCCAGCCAACAATAGACAGTAAGGCCCAAGTATCAGCTTGTTATGTACATGGAGTAGTTAGTGGTGTTGATGTAAAATTCCTGTTGGACACAGGTTCATCTGTTACAATTCTACACCCAAATATTTGGGAATTATTACCTCATCATATACGTACCAATCTGCAGACATGTAATCATACAGTTGTGGCTGCAGAAGGTAGCACCTTACGGGTTGATGGTTGTGCTGAGTTAATTATCAGATTTGGTGGATTATGCAGACATCATAAAGTCCTTGTAGCGGAGATTGCCTATGCTGGTATTTTGGGATTGGATTTCTTAAAGAACTCTGGTGGAATTGTGGACATTCCTCAACGTAAACTTAGGTTTGGCAAAGTAACAGTTCCCATAGTTACAGAAGTTACAAAATATCGGTGTTGTCGCATTTCCGTTGCAGAGACAGTTGTGATCCCTACTAATCAAGAGACAATCGTTCCTGGTAAATTACACCTGCGTGGTAAAATAGCACCAGGAGTAGTAGAACCTTCAGGAAGATTAGCCGAAAAAGACAATGGTATTTTGATTGGAAGAGTGTTTGTAAACCCTCACAAAAACTTTGTTCCAATACGAGTCCTTAGTGTGCAACCCGAGCCCACCGTGTTGCATAAGGGTACACACATTGCTTTTTTTCAACCGGCTGAGCTGGTAGAAACAGAACAATCTAACGGCTCAGATGACAATTTAGGTGAAGCTGTAGAAGAACTGCTTAAGCGTAGTTCTACCGGCTTGACCGTAGAGCAGAAATGTAGACTGAAAGATTTGTTAAGTGAACATATCAACACTTTTTCAAAATCTGGTGAACCTGGAAACACAAAAGTAGTATATCACAACATAGACACAGGTACTAACAAACCACGCCGTCAACCGGCGCGACGATTACCTTATCACCAAAGACTAGAAGCACAAAAACAAGTAGATGGTATGCTGAACGCAGGTGTTATTTCCCCATCTTCTAGTCCATGGGCAAGTCCAGTAGTCCTAGTAAAAAAGAAGGACGAATCTATTCGTTTTTGTGTAGATTATAGGAAATTAAACGAAATAACACTCAAAGATGCTTATCCTTTGCCACGAATAGACGACAGTTTAGATGCTTTAGCCGGCTCCAAGTGGTTTTCATCATTAGATCTTGCAAGTGGCTACTGGCAGGTGCAGATGGACCCTAAAGACAAACCAAAGACTGCATTTACTATAGGTAGTGGCCTCTTTGAATTTAACGTCATGCCCTTTGGCCTTTGTAACGCCCCTAGCACCTTTGAAAGATTGATGGAGTTAGTTTTAAGTGGACTCCACTGGAAGACATGTCTTGTCTATGTAGATGATATTCTTATTTTTGCATCATCCTTTGAAGAACATGCATCACGCTTGAGCGAAGTCTTTAAGCGACTGGCTGAAGCAGGTCTTAAACTAAAACCTAAGAAGTGTTCTTTATTCCAAACTGAAGTCCGTTACCTTGGTCATATTGTGTCAGAAAAAGGTGTGTCAACTGATCCCGAAAAGACAGCTAAAGTGCGTGACTGGCCCACCCCATGTCATCTTAAAGATGTTAGAAGTTTTCTGGGGTTGTGTTCGTATTATAGGCGATTCATAAAAAACTTTGCCTTAATCGCTGCACCATTGCACGGACTCACACAAAAAGATGTCAAATTCAAATGGACACAGGAATGCGACATGGCTTTTACATTGTTGAAAGAAAAACTAACTTCTTCACCAATTTTGACTTTTCCAGATTTCTCCTTATCATTTATCCTTGACACAGACGCCAGTGGAGATGCTGTAGGTGCGGTTCTTTCACAAATTCAGAACGGCCAGGAAAAGGTAATTGGGTATGCAAGCCAAAAGCTTGACAAAGCAGAACGCAACTACAGTGTCACCAGGCGTGAACTTCTGGCTGTTGTCCATTTTGTCAAACATTTTAGACATTATCTATATGGTAAAAAGTTCACACTGAGAACAGATCATGGATCTTTGCGATGGCTTTTCAATTTCAAAAACATACAGGGACAACTTGCTAGGTGGTTAGAGACGCTAAGTTCTTTTGACTTTGATATTAGTCATAGACCTGGCAAGCAACACAAAAATGCTGATGCCTTATCACGCCTTGATGATCCATCTCAATCTGCTCATGCTGAAAGAGATTCTGAAAGATCCCAAGTAACTTGTGGCTCCATAAGTCAAGTTTTTACAGGTTGGGACGAGGATGATTTTCGGAAATGTCAACGGCATGACCCTTCATTGGCACCAGTCATCAAGTGGATGGAGAAGAGTCCAAGTAGACCTCCAAGGAGTGAAGTGTTGAGCTACAGTAGAGAAACCAAGGGGTACTGGTATCAGTGGGACCAGTTGGAACTCAAAAACGGTATGTTGTACAGGAAATTTATTTCTGATTCATCAATTGATTGTCAACTAATTGTTCCGATGGCTAAGAGGAGGGAGGTTTTTTAACAAGCTCACAGCTCTCGAACCGGTGGCCATTTAGGCCGGTTAAAGACGTTCAAGAAGATTCAACGACTATTCTACTGGGTTGGCTACCGTAGTGAGGTTGAACGACTAGTCAAGCAATGTGAGGCTTGCGCAAGAAGAAAATCTCCAGCTCCAAAGTTTCGAGCCCCTCTTCAACCTTCTTTTGTTGGTGCTCCTTTAGAGAGATTGGGCATAGATATTTTCGGACCATTGCCTCGTTCAAAACGTGGAAACAGATACATTTTAGTGGTCATGGATTACTTTACTAAGTGGGCAGAAGCATATTCCTTGCGCAACCAAGAAGCGAAAACAGTTGCAAAAGTTTTGGTTGAACAATTTATATGTCGCTTCGGTGTCCCACTTAGAATACACTCCGACCAAGGAACTAATTTTGAGAGTCAACTTTTTCAGTCAATTTGTCAGTTGTTAGGAATACACAAAACACGTACCACACCATATCACCCCCAGTCAGATGGTCTCGTTGAACGATTCAATTGTACAATACAAACTATACTTAGCATGTATGTCAGCGAGGACCAGTCTGACTGGGACGTACATCTTCCATACGCCATGATGGCGTATCGAGCCAGTGAACAGGAAACAACTGGAGTAAGTCCAAACAAAATGATGTTTGGAAGAGAATTATCATTGCCGTTAGATTTATTAGTCAGTCACCCGAATGGGAAAGAAAACAAAAGTCCGGATGAGTATGCATCCGAACTTTACACTCGTATGCAAAAATCCTTTGAAGTTGCCAGAAACAAAATTCAAGGGGAACAGAAAAGACAAAAACAGTTATATGATGCCAAAGTAAAGGGCAATCTCTACTCTGAAGGTGACCGAGTTTGGCTTTATAGTCATGTTCGTAAAGTCGGCCTTAGCCCCAAACTCCAATCACACTGGGAGGGTCCATACCAAGTTGTGAAACGCATTTCAGATGCTGTGTACCGAATAAAACATGTGGAGAAAGGACAAAGAAAAATTGTCCATTTCGATAGGCTAAAACCATGTGTTACAAGCTCTATTTCACAGGAAGTTTTGGCTGAGGACGATGACAGTCTAGATGTCACTACCAGAGAAACCACTGAGAGTGACACCGAACAGATAGATGTACTGAGTGACGGCAATGATACTACTGATGACCACAGAGATGGAGAAGCATGCAGCACCCGAGATGTCAACCCATACCCTACCAGAGAAGCAGCAGCGGCTGGTGGTGGTGAGACGGATTTGAAAATGGAATCCTACCATGGGGATACTACATCAGAAGGGAGCATCGCTAGAGCCTTTACATCGGACCAGGCACAGTTAACATCGGAGCAGGGAGACATACAGGAGCAGATGAGTCAGGAAGATGTGGAGTTCGCGCGGACACATCTCCGGAGACGCCGACGACCACCTATGTGGCTACGAACAGGAGATTTTGTGACATAAATGAAATGGAACAATTGCGACCATTGATATAATTACCAAATAACGAACACTGTGCCTTATTTGGGCTGCAGACCAAATGAGATGGACACTAGAGTGAGAAAGAAAACTTTGTCCTATTATATTTGAAAAATGGACAAAAGAATACCTTGAAATTTGCTTTCAAGGAAGACAGCAATTGAGAAATTCAAGAAAAAGAAAAGCTTTTAAAATAAGCTATGTAGAATGTTCACAAATCTAGTATTCGTAGAAATCGTCAGTTTTTTCTGCCCCAATTTATGGAAAACCTGTGGAGCCTTAATTTACATCTAGATACTGGAAACTGTATATATTTTTGATAGAACAAATGAAAATTTGTCAAGCAACTGTTTTTAAATAATTTTTGGCGCAGAGACGCGCCTTTTCCTCAAGGGAGGGAATTGTAACAAAATTTGCAATTGTTCAATAAGTTTTATGTTTATTTTCCCTTTAAATTTGAATTATTTACACATTGGTTACTATTGGTTGAGTTCCCCTTTAATAAGATTTGAATTATTGACAGAACAGAGAGCCCTCTGTTGATCTCATTTGCTCAGTTTCAGCTGACACACTTTTATGCAAAATCTCAGTTCATTATTATTCATTTAGTCCTTGCTCTTGGTTATGTTAAATTATGTAAATAGAGCGTTTTTAGTTATCTAGTCAGCCAGCAAGACAACTAGCCCACTGGAAAGTGCATGGTATTATGTAAGTCCTTTTCTAAGTGAGCATGGTCTGATTTTTTTAACAATAGCCCCTCAGTGGAAATTTCCGGTCAGATTTCTACCACATTAATAAAAACTACTGGCAGCATGGTCCAGAGTGGACTCTACGATTGGGAGCGGCCGGTGGTGGATGTAGCGTTTTATTTCTAAAATGGCTAAAATTAGCCAAAGGCCAAGTGGCTCGTTTTCATCAATTTCTTTAGGCATTTAGAAGTGTTTGCCTTATTTTATTTCAATTTGTGTCATCCACCACCTCGTCTGTACTGTGCATGCTGTGAGTATTGTTTTACTTTATTTCCTACCCTGTTCCAAGATTTCACCATGCTTGTCCCCTAAAAACATTTTATACTTTGGTCATATACGTTCAAATATATACAGTACCCCAGGGTTTTGGTTGCATAGCTGGGGTACTTTATTTTCATGAAAACTACTCATTTATTTCCATTATTTTGCTGGTTGGCTCTTAATTCACTTTGTTGTACTTAATTTGACTATGTTTTTCTAAGCATAGAAAACTGCCTCCCCTGAGTGTCACGATGTGAAATTTAATTAAATTTACTTAATAATTTTGAAATGCCACGAGGTTTGTTTCCCGTATAAATTCATTTTAATTGACTTCTGTCTTTCCAATTCATTTAGTGATAAATTTCTGTTCAAATTGTTTGGCATTTTAATAACTGGCGGCTGCCTCGGTTTCAGAGTGTGGGGCGCCGTTACAGTTTTTGGCGACCCTGCCAGGATGAACCACCATTATTTTGCTGGTTGGCTCTTAATTCACTTTGTTGTACTTAATTTGACTATGTTTTTCTAAGCATAGAAAACTGCCTCCCCTGAGTGTCACGATGTGAAATTTAATTAAATTTACTTAATAATTTTGAAATGCCACGGGGTTTGTTTCCCGTATAAATTCATTTTAGTTGACTTCTGTCTTTCCAATTCATTTAGTGATAAATTTCTGTTCAAATTGTTTGGCATTTTAATAACTGGCGGCTGCCTCGGTTTCAGAGTGTGGGGCGCCGTTACAATACTCTACAATACAAACCTCAAATCTTGTGTTTAAAAATTTATCTGATTTTTTTGTTTTGTTTTACAGAAAATATCGCCATGTTGCATATTGGCAAGTGGTGAGGTGGTGTTGGGGTTATCTTGGCCGTTTCAATCGGGTGCCACCGCCATCATGTGTAATGGATGTAATCCGCAGGACATTCGCAAACCCCAATGGACAGTATAAAGGATTTTCCTATCCACCACTGGATTAGGCCGATTTCCTGTATTTTATTTCTTGCATTGGCTACATTCACCCCTAATTATATACTTGTCTAGAGGGAGTTACTAATTATTTTGAGCCTTCATAAACCATGATCAATGGCAGAACCAATTACATGTGTATTCAATTAGATAATGCGAAACATGTTTTTTTTTTTGGGGGGGGGGAAGTTGATTAATTTAGCGTTAATGTGAAATAAACTTGTTTTATGTTGCCAAAAATATACTATGGTAATACAGTATGGCTATTTTCAAGGCAGAGAGTTGCGAAGAACCAACAACTATACAACACCTTAGTACTTTATAATAAGTGACATGACACAATATGTATGTGTATTTGCAACCAACTATTGAGTTTATTTTTGAAGTTAAGATATCAAAATTATAAAAGTTGCCTCTTGATGACCGAAACAAATTATTCTAAATCCTGTACATAATTGTTTAGAACTTGGCCATTGTTCTGTTACAATCAACATAACCCAACTGCTAAGCAGGTTAAGTTTTTCTTGGATAGAAGCTAATTCACTTTGCTTTGGGGGTTTATTCCAACTTGAAACTTGTTCGGAGTGTACAGTGTCAATAAATTGAAAAATACAAGAGTAAAATAACAAGAAATGTATACAGGCTATGTCATTTGTCTTCAATAAATAAATAAATATACATGTACAATAAGGAGAAACTTGCGGAGAGGTTGTGGCTCTGAGAAGATACAAATATACATTTTATAATGATAACAGTAGCCCCAAGTCCATTGCTGGTAAGCAAGTAAAAAAAAAAATAAAAAATTACAAAGCGTAATGTCAATTGTAAAAATAAATCCTTGACCAGCATAAGACAGTCTAAAAACATGACATATAAGATAGACTCTTACCGCCCCAACCCCACCTTTAACCTCAAAAAAAACAAAATGGGTTTCCCCTATTGATACACAACACCATCAAAACAAAAAATCTATAATTACAATAGAAAATAAAATAGTCATGGACGACTCCCCCCCCACCCCCACCCCCAGACCTAATAGAAAATAAAATAGTCATGGTCGACTCCCCCCCCCCCCCCGGACCTCTTCAAAATCCCCAAGCATGTACATCTACTGTATCATTTTTTAACTATTTTTGTCATGGTACGTTTTGGGGTCACATGCTGTTCGATTTCCTTCTTTCTCTTTCCTTTTACTTGAACCTCTTTTGTCGCTTTGCCTGAACCAACAACAGTTTGTGATCCCCCTGGTTGCTCCCCTTGGACTGGTGTCGGTTGCGGTCTGCCAACAGGTTGGGTTACCTTGGAAAACCTTGATACAAAACCTGCAACTGCTGCGTCTTTTTCCGGTCGTTTAAAGGTTGATGTCAGTGGGCCGGGGTTGCTCATCAGCTGTGGATGCATAAGCTTAGAGGTTTTGTCGCCATGTTGGCAAAGAACCACTGCCTTATGCATGATTTTCTTTGCATAATCTGGTTTGATTAAAAATAGAACAAAATAAATCAATAGAATCATTACAACAAACTCGTCTTGTCTAGTATACTCCTTACATTGCAAGCACTGAAGGCCCATAGAGTACCAACAAAACAGGGAGGCTAGAAGGATGTACAAAGGCTAGGGGGTTTCAACAGCTTTTTGCTAAGCTTTCACTGTAATACATGTAAATTTACATGTACTATGTCATCAGTGAACTGACGGACGGCCAGAGAACAATCTGTTTTAAGCACACTTAAAGGAGTGTTAACACAATGCATGAACAAAAGAAGTTTATTTAAAGGTTCATAACTGTACAAAGTACATACATGTATATACTTACTGAAAGTGCTATTGACTAGGACCTTCTGGACTGTGTAACCTCCACTGTCTTGTTTTGATCGCGGGTACACAACTGAAAATCTTAAGTCTCCCTTTCTCGATTTGGCTTGTCATCGCACTGCATTCTCGTTGTAGTGTAGAGCTGTTAAGTAGATTCTTAAGAAAAGAAAACATTTTTTTTTAGTAGTACACAATATGAACACTTTAGAACCATGTCAAAGTAAAAAAAAAGCAAAGGGCTAAAAAATAACTGGCTTAATTAGACCAACTCAAATAAACTAAACATGGAATGCGCTGAACCCACCCATGCCAATAAACAAACATTTATAGGACATATGTATTTCACACTAAACTTATCTGAAATTGTTAATGTTCACAAATTTCAAAATCATCGCACCACCCACTTTTCATCATAGATTTTGGTCATGTGTAATTTATTAGCAAACCTGAATAACCATTAAAGATTTCATTGAGGGGAAGATGAGTAATTTCAGGACAACCAGACCACTACCTAAATTGAATACTTATTACTAACCTACACAACATTCCCTCAAAGGAAAACACGAACATCTTTGGGGCAAAGTGGTTGATCACCCCGTGGAATGACTCCACATTGGAGGTCTGCATTGATGTTGACAGCATCTTTATATCCTTGCGCAGATGGACCGAACCAAGGATTTTTCCAACCTCCTGTGCCGGTTTTGTTCTTAGCATATAAATGATACAAAAGCATTCTACAGTTTAGTTTGACCAGTTTAAGTGGCATACAGCAGGGTGATACTTTTCGGATTTTGCACTTGTAGCCTCCTTAAAGGGAAAACCTTTTCATACAAAGGAAACAACAGGTTAATAAACAACAACAACTTGTTTTTAGCTCAATCATAAGGAACAATTGCTCTTCTTACAGAAAAACCATCAATATCTGTCTGGTTGAGAGACAGGTTTATTCTTACCCCAAAAATATGAGCATTAATTAATTAATAAGAAATCTTACCTGGGATTAACCACTCGCGTTCTTCCAATGCCCCATGTGCACATCTTGGGAATAGAGCATTGTCGTGTGTGGGTGTTCAGTATATGGTTGTGGATGCTGTCAAATTTGGCCAACATCAGGTCTTGATCAGCATCAGGAGTGGATGAGGCAACCCAGTAGATGTTGTTAGTGATGGCATGAATCCAAGGTTGAATGACATCACACTCTTTGAGCTTACTTAGTTTAGTAAGTTTCTTCTTCAGTCCTATAGAAAAGTGAAATCAGTCCAGACTGTTCAATAAAATGTCCTGAAAACAAATTTGTGTGTGTATTATCTAAAGTCATAAAAACTGACTGAGAAATGCATACAAATACAAGCAGGGGAATGCTAAAACCATCTTTATTTTTGGAGACAGAATACAGGTCAGTTTTAGTTAAAAAAGCAAAAATAAAAACACAGTCAGAAGATTTGTTGTTATTGTGGAATATTTTGTGGTATTTTTTTCTACTTTTACCTGTTAGAAAGTTGTATGAATAAAATGAAAAAACAGGAAAAAAGTATTATACATTAAAAATGTTTACTTACCCTTTGCGACGTGCCATACATCATAATAATGTCTAACTCCTGAAGGCACCAGCTGCTCCATCAGGTACTTCGCTATCTGACGATGTCTGTCAGTAACGATCGCTTCTATCTTCAGTAGCTGGTTGTCCACCCACATCAGCGTCCTAACAAGACCCTCCTTCTCCATAAGGTTGGCCTTATTACCACACTCATTCTTCTGTACAAAAATAAAAGGAAAAAAACATTCTTTCAAATGGTGAGGCTGTAAGTGGACACACTTAATTGAGGTATACAAGAGGGCAATGTGTAACAACACCCAAAATGCTGGATAGCAACAAAAGTAACATGGACCAATGACCCTGGGGTACTTTGCTTGAAATCTGTACTTACCTGTACAAGCTCTATGTGGAGGACTTTGTTGACGTTCATCTCTAGTGTGCTATGGCAGAGTGCCCCATACTATCAGCCCACATGTCAGTCCCCAGGAATGTTCCCCCTCCTTCCTACGTAGTTCCTTCACCAATTCCTCCTGCTCACTCATCCACACACCACTGATGGCTGGTTGATGGTACCTACAATTCCAAGTAAATCAAAGTCATGAACATGCATATTATTTTTTTATTTTTTTTTTTATTATTTTTTTTATTGGTTTATTAATTTGAATCATAAAACAGTCAAGAGACTGACAACATTCAAATTTACAAATTTACAAAAAAATCGAATTAAGAAATTTAAAATTAAATAAACAGTATAAAGACTCTAAAAAGCTATACAATACAAAAAAAGAGGTGGGGAAATAAAAGTTAACAAAAAGTGGCTCCAAAAACACTCAATCAATTAATCCAAAAAAAAATAATCCAAAAATAAATAGATTATATAATACATTATGAAATTAAAACTGAACATTAAAACAAGCATATTAGAATACTAGAGGGGTGGCCTATACACTGTGGAAATAAGCCAGCCAAAACAGCGCCAACCAGTCGTACGAGACATGACCTTGACTAACATTAGTCAAAACCATGACCCGCACGACCAATCAACGCCGCCTCGACCAGCTCACTCCCACAGCGTACAGAGACACAATTACAGGAAAAGAAACGAAAAAATGATTGAAAACAGGAGAGGAAACAAACAAACAAACAAACAAACAAACAAACAAACAACCCAACAAACAAACAGACAAACGAACGAACATACAAACACACAAACAAACAAACAAACAAACAAACAAACAAACAAGCCTAAAAACCTTAACACTTATTTCAAGAGTCTGGCCAGTGAGGGCAATGTGGATTTTCTGTAGCGTTCTGTTTTACATTTAGGTTGAACAAAGCCTTGTGTTGTAGTTGTTCTAAGTTGCATATTACAAGTATTCTGTCTCTCAGGGGTAATAAGTGGCAAAACCTAGCTGAGCACCGAAGATTATCACCGAATTTAAGCAGTAAATCATGCCGTCTACACTCCAGAGTGGAAATATTCAAAGTATGAAGAGCATGAGAGTAGGTGTTATATTCATGGCCTAAAATAATTCTACAAGCTCGTTTTTGGACACGTTCTAAAGTATTGGTTTGCTCTTTGCTTATCGAAGTGTGCCATACTTGACATGCATATTCAAAAATAGGTCTTATGTAACAAATAAAAACTGCAAGAATGTCAGCCATAGGAACCTTAGCTTTCTTAAGTATACACAAAGTGTATAATCTACGAGAAGCTCTGGAAATTATGTCATTGATGTGTGAATTCCACTTAAGATTGCACTGTATAGTAGTAACTCCTAATAATTTTAAATGAGACACCTGATTTAATTCGCTAGAGTTAATGAAAAGTGGTGACCCAAATACTTGGCGCTTCATAAAACTGATTATCATGCTCTTACATTTGGATGGTTTAGGTACAACATCATTGTTTTCACACCAGTTAGTTAAAGGTACACACCGGCTTCGTTGGGCTATTTGGGCTACAAAATAGGCTAACACATGACTTCAAAGGTCTTTCAGGAATGGAGAAGAACGGTTCCTAAAAGAAACCATCAAATTTTGCCGTTTTCGAGCATTTTTCAAAAAACGATTTATCCGAACCAAAAAAGTGGTTCGGATAAATCACGTGATCTTCGGAGTTAGTTTTACTTCCAGCCGTATAAAAGTAAATTATTGAACCAAATTTAAATCCTTTTTTTTACAATTATTCATGAGTATTTGACAAAAAAGACTTATGGATTCAGATTATTGATACAATTTGTAAATAGGCCCTAATGATGAAAAATCGAACGTAATATTCACATTCAGAGGTGTCCGTGCAACCGAAGCGTGTCTTACGCCGCACCAGCGTGGGAGCTAGCGGAACGTAAACCTTGGGGCATATCCCGTACAGCCGGTGCCGTGTCTCGTGGGGCCAGAGCGACAAACTCCGGGCATGAACTCCCCAGCTCGCTGGTCGGTCTAGCCGTAAGCGTGGGAGCTTGTCGGAGGGGTAGGGAGCCAGACCAACAATTATGTTTTTTTAACGATGTTTTAGTCTGTATTCCTAGCTATTATCCCCTAACTATTGTAACGTGTTGTCTGCGCTACCCACACGAGCGACGACGATGGGGAATGTAGTATCCCATACAGCTGATCTATCTACTTCTATGATAGCTGCATAATGTCCACCCCCCCCCCCCAATCGCCACAACAAAAAACCAGTGGCAGTGGCCGCGGCCGGCCAGTGAAGTCATCGCCCGAAAAACTAATGCCTTCGCTAAAGCTACCAGGATTGGCAAGCCGCAGCGAAAGCAGGAGGCTCGCTTGGCACATGACTGTTATTGGCCAAGCCAATGTGAAAAGATGGTCCAAGATTAGGGACACTACCATTAGTTTTTAGACTGCAGCAGGCTGGTCACGATGAGAATATGAAGGATGTGGTCTTTGCCATAATTTTGATGGACAGGTTTGTGTCATAGAACTGTATTGTGAACATGCCTGCGTATATTTGAATTCATGAAGACTCACATTTTGACAATATTATATGGTCAATCATGTCTGTGATGTCCACATTATGCCAAGCTTATTCTCTCCCTTTCTACATTTGAACACGACCGGACAACACAGATTAGTCCTGGACCCAACTGGCATTCGTCCAAGTAATTTTTTACAACATACGGCCTACTTGCGATATAATGAAGAAACGTTCTCCATTGCAAGTAAGTTCGTCCATTTCGTCGTACACAGAATACACTGTCTGTTTATGTCTGTTTTTTATTTACACGTGAATTTGTGCTGGATGGATATGAAGTCTGGATCCTCATGCCTCGTCATTGTAATAATTCATACATAAATAGAGCACCAGTCTACTTACAACATTGCGCAACATTGGCACGTAAACTTGACAGTTGCAACGGCTGGAAAAGCGTATAAGCTGACCTTTGACCTTGTTTTGTTTTTTTCACATTTTTCGTTAATTACGTGATATTTTGATGATTTTTTTTCAAGAACAACAATTTAAAAATTATTGTCTGTCATCCCACATCACTAAATTAGGTAAACAGTAAGCCGGTGTGTACCTTTAAGTTATTAAGATAAGTTTGTAGCCTTTGTGGTTGACCGTATTGAACAACTTCACCCAGAGTCAGATCATCCACGTATTTCCAACGTCTACAGCAATCAATTGAGGCATCATTAATGAGGACAAGAAATAATATTGGTCCCAATTTGGTTCCTTGAGGTACGCCGCAAGAAATTGTGCTGGTGGAAGAAAAAATGACCGTTGAGTTAAGTATTTTGTGTGCGTCCGGTGAGAAAGCTGCAGACGATGGGGACTATGGATGACCTGACTCCGAGGCTCAAGAGTTTTTGAATAACAATCGTGTGGTTAACCCTATCAGGACCGGGGGGGGGGGGGGGGCACAATGTGCCCCCCCTACCAAACTTTTTCCTGTAACTTTTAAACGCTACATTCGATCGCCACCAAATTTTCTGACTTTACTTGAAAATTATCTAGGGTCATTGTGTCAACATACGATTGTTATTGGAGGTCAGTGGTTGCCATGGCAACCGTTTGTTTGAACCCATATTACTCGTTTTTTGTGATTTTGGGGCATTTTTTAGCAAAATGTTGTTTTTAAGTATTTTTAGTGGCCAACAGTGATACCGAAATGTCACATGATAGTTTGAGATGCATTGTGGGAATCCAAAATGGCCGCCATTTTGGCGGCCATCTTGGATTTTGTATTTTTAGCTGTTTTTTAGGGGTTCGAACTTTGCAAAATTTTGTATTTATGGAATTTTTTCAACATTATAATTTTGAACTTTTGAGTTCTAGAAATACTATAGAGTTGTTAGTTAGGCCTCATAAATGCACACTCGGACCCTCGATTACATCGATTTTTAAGTGGAAAAATGTAAAAACGTGATTCTTTCCCAAAAATTACATAAAACAGCTTGTTTAGCGCCCTCAACGGTAACTCTGGTAAAGAAAAAGGTGTTTATGTTCTTGAGGATGTCAAGAAAGACAAATTTGCAAAGTTTTACAGAATTCTGGCAAAAAATATGGAAATTATGGGAAAAATACGATTTTTGACCAAAAATGGGAAAAAAACTACAAAAATTACTTTTAATGCAATTTTTTTGAATTTTTTTTTGCACCATCATGTAGAACTCTGTGAAATACACATTTGTGGCAAGTTTCATAAAAATTGGCCCACGACTTTGGAAAATACGGAGGGGGGGCACAATGAGCCCCCCCCCGGTCCCCGTAAGTCCAAAAAAAGCCTGGTCCTGATAGGGTTAACACGGTCAAAGGCTTTAGTAAAATCAATCGTGCAAAGTTGAGCATAATAGCCAGGTTTGTCCAGTCCTTTCATAATAAAATTTAACATTTCAACAAGATAATGTGTAGTGGAACAACCTTTAATGTTGCCATATTGTCGAGTGTCAAATTTGGTCGAAATGTCTTGCAGAATCCATTTTGCTAAAAATGTTTCAAAAACTCGTGCAAAAATTGGTGTGAGTGAGATGGGGCGAAGCTGGTCAAATGATGAAATGTTCTTCTCTTTGGGGACAGGAATAATTGTCGCAGTTTTCCAATTTGCAGGGAAGACTCCATCTGCTACACATTGGTTAAATATATCTGTCAAAGGATAGGATAGTTCAATGGTGAATTCCTTGATTAAACGCAGAGGTAGGTCAGATGGGTGTGCAGCTTTTCTGGGATTTATACTTTCCAGTGCCTTCAAAACTTGATGGGGGTATATCAAAGGTGGTGGTGAGTCGGCAGGTAAGTATGATGCTAAATGATCCATGTTGAGACCGGGTAACTGGTTACAAATGCGTGCAAAGTGACTGTTAATGGCTTCCACTGTTGCACGGGGGTCAATGACGGCACCAGGAATGGCAGGATGTTTACTTTTTAATTGACATAGTTTTTGGATCCGACGGTGCCATTCTGCAGGCTGGCTGATTTTCAAGTCATTAACTGAGTTTTTGTAAAACAAACTTTTGGCATCACGGATGGCATATTTGACTTTGTTCCGTAATGAACGCCACAGTAAAACATCTCTGTCCTTGTTTTCAAAGGCTTTCTGCCGCTGAATAATAAGCTGTTTAATTTGTGAAGTTTTATCACTGGATGACAACCCAGTAATGACACTATCCCAGTTGAGGTCCACTATCCATCGTCCAAACGATCTAACAGAAGAATCTCGGTATGGTCGCTGGGGGAGTGCGCGTTCATGAGGACGAGGAAGTGCAGCAACAGGTTTGATGAGTATACACGAGTGGTCACTGTTTCCAAGGGGGGCTAAACACTCAATCTCGTTGAACATAGCTGGGTAGTTGGTGAAAACTTTATCAAGGGTAGCATTACGCCGAGTCGGAAATGACACAAGCTGGGTCATACTCAAGTTAAGTTCAATATTGTCACATTTCAAATCATTGAAATCACCCATGACAGTGATAATAGCAGTCATGTCATTAGTGCGAATGTAGTCAAGTGTGTGGTAGATATGCTCTAAAATGTCTTGTTGATATGTTGATCCTGGTGGGAAGTAAATTATTCCAATGTATAAGTTCGCTGAAAAGAGCCTAGATCCTTTAAGCTCAAGTTTTAACCACATACACTCAAAATTGCAGACATGATGAGCAAGGGGTTTAACTTTAAAGTGTTTCCGGGCATAGATTACTACACCACCACCCCTTCTATTAGTGCGAGATTTTTCAAACAGAATGTAGTTTGTAATGTTGGCCTTTTCAATAGTACTCTCGCTAAACCATGTTTCCGTAACCATGGCAATATCTACTTTTCTTGAGCTCAGCAGAAGTTCCAGTTCATCAGTTTTGTTGTTCAAAGATCTGGCGTTGGTCAGAAACATCACAGGTAGCAATTGAGATTTCATAATTTTTTTATCTGAGTTCATATTACGTTCACGTTTTATGAGCACTAAATGACGATGTTGCACTCGTTCTAAATGTCTGTATGTTCGATGGTGTCGGTAATCTGTGATTCTCACTGTAGGTACTTTCACTGGTTGAGATGATGGCTGAAGTTGATCTGACGAAATGCCAAGCGAATAACAGTTTTTGTTACTGCCATATTTGATGTTATTAATCGTAGCTAATCGCCTGCCACCTCTCTTTCCACGTGTTTTCAGCAGTCCATTCAGTTTAAGGTGTTTAAGAACTTCAGGCTGGAAAGCAAAGCTAGGTTTAGCTGATCCGCGAAGCTTGAAGAGTTGTCCTTTAGAATACTTAAAACATTGCTCATTATTATCATTGTTACAAGATCTATTGTAGCTATTACTACATCTAGTCAGTCCACTATTATTATCACTATCAGGTCCTGGATTAAGTTGAATGTCCATGAAGACAGTAGTGTCAGGCTGGGGTTGGTGATTGGGTATATACAAACAAGTGTAACCGCGTTTGGTCCATTTGGCTAGCGGTGTTTTGATTTGAGATCGGTAGACTGATTCGTCGTGGTGCTTTTTAATACAGTACTGACCAAAAACGACAATTGGCAAGCATTCATTTTTGTTTTGGCCTTGATGAGTTTCACAGCCCTGAGTAGTAGCAAAAGCTTGGAGAGACAAGCTGGCACAAATAACGATGCACACCTAGTTTATGGTGGGTGTGGCTGCCATGTTAAAAGTCAATACTCACAGTCACATTACATTTGATGATCATAAACTTCCACAAAAATCCATTATTAGGGGCACAAAACTCCATAGAAATTCATCCCAGCGAGTGGCAGTTAGTTTGAAAATCCATCATCTCAATATAGTCAATGGATAGCTCGTGCAAAAAGTGATATTTACAGATTAAAATAAGGCAAGAACAGAGCACATAAAAACACAGTGTGGCAGCTACAACAGCGCCCTCTAAAAAAAATGAACACTTTTTCAGTTCTTTTTTTTTCACTAAGAGTATCAAATTTCTGTTTGACTGCTTTTGGCATGAAACCACAGTTTTTCAAAAAAAACAAAACAAGGAAAGTGCCATAAACAGCAATAAATTGTACACAATTTGTTTTAATGTTCAATAGACCAGCTGAGAAAAAACACACCCAAAAAAAAGGCAATCAGCTGATCTACTGAAACTACCGAATTTCTTGGGGCTGCACCCTGACGACAAGATGGCCGAAGAGAGAAGGAGATTCCCAGCAGCGATGTTGCCAATCATGGGTTGACTCCTTCATGTCATCATCCAGCCACATCCGCGTTTTCTACAAGTCTGTCTGACCTCAACCAGTGTGCCGGAGAATGGACGGCTGAATTTGACTTTGGCCAACGTGTCACACTTGAAGCATTTATCAAATAGCTTCAATAAACTTGAACCAAAGACGATGTACTTGGTGTCTTCAATAACATTCACTTCAGTCTTCTCTTGATTATTGTACAACATAAACAAAATACCCAAACAAAAATTATAATAAAGAAAAATAAAATGAAAAATGTTTTGTTAAGGGTTCAAAGAAATTATTTACCTCGAACTGGTATCTGCACTGTCTTGACTTGATGGGACATAATCACTTTCAGAGACAGGCTCTGGTGGGCCTAGATCATCTGAAACAGGTTCATCAGACAATACGACTGGGTCTACCGGTGGTTCCTGTACTAGAAGTAGTGGCTGTACACGATTGAGTTTTAACAGGGGCTTCCCTTTCACAATCGAGCATTCAGTACATCTGTGGTGATGCTTGGGTAGTCGACACTGCACACCTGAAATACGTGTGTAAAAAATGTTTGTTTAATATGTGGTTATTACATATGCAAAATCATTTTGGAATGTCTTTCCCCATGCAGAGTATGGGTGCTTTGGATGTAACATGAAGCTATGGCGGAAGGAAAAAGACACATCTGTGAGTGTAAAAAGCAGTACAATACCTTATCAATAAAAATAAGGCAACACCATGGGGAGAATTGTACAGGCCTTTGGATAGTTAGCTCAACCTTTACCTTTGTTAACTGGATAAAACATCTTGCGGTTGGTCTGTGTCTTCTTAGAACGAATGAATTTTGAAGAGGAATCTTTTGGATGATAGTGGGTTTTTGACACATCAAGGTCTATTGCCCAACGCCCTCTTGACACAGTTTGGGTTGTTTGATCCTATAATGTAACAGAAGACTATTAGAAATTTATTTCTATTTATATGCAAAAAAACTGAAAGCTTTAAGCAGTATCTGTGTTGCACTTGCATAAGCAAAGCTGTAAAGTGCCAAATTATATAAACAACTGTGACAGTTTGTACAAACAAATACAACCACGCATTGATACAAAATTTGGTCTTGTGCAATTGCACAGCAAGGTGTTTTTGCATATTTTTGCAATTTTATTATGAAAACATGTGTACCATACCTTCTTTGTCTGAGATGATGTTACTGTTGAATGACTGGTGGATGCTTCTGGATCGCCCAAATCCTGTTTTGGGGGCAGTAACAGATTGATACATTATGAACTACATGTACCTGTACATTTTAAATGAGCAAGTTTTGGGGGACAGGATAGATAGCCAAAATGACACCAGGCTAAAGGGTATTAAATACAGTAGGTTTTTTTAATACTAGAAAGTCTACATACTACAATTCATCTTTACTGAATAAACTACTGGGGAAAATTTTTGGAAGGGTGATTTACATAAAGATCACATGCTTTTTGAAAAATTGGAAAACTGTCAAAATAGTCAATGATGAACATAAATGTTTTTTTATTGTTATTTCTAAAACAAATTTGAGGGGGGGGGGGGTTGCATGTACATGTACTTAGCCAGAATGATAAATAAATTAGAATATTACCTCATCAGCTGATGAGCTTGAGCTGTCCAGTGTTGGAGGCTGCGTGACTCCATGCTTAGCCTCGTAGTCAGTAAAGGCTTCTTCCAAAACCTGTTGTAAAAGAAATAAAAACACATATATTATATGGAAGTTCTTCAATAGATATTTGTTGATAATAACATGGAGGAAGGAACCCATGATAATAACAAACCCTTTAACATGCAGTAATTAATCCTAAATTATGATGTTGTTATGTCATAGTTTTAAAGTACACAGCAATGTTATTGTTAATATGCCATGTTATTCATGGATCCCACACACTTAGAAAAGCTCAGTTCACTTCACTCATGAGTCATGGTTTAATTCCAGCACTCAACAATCAACTTCATTACTTATTCATGACTAAGTAAATCAATGTGAAGGACCAGGGAAGCAGGCAGGAAGATATTTTGGACCTCTAGTCTTAGGCACCCACTGTACTGGTCAGCAAGACAAACAAAGGCTTAACTGGACCAAGAAAAGTCAACACAGATTAAAATGATAGCATTCATACATGACTGACCATGTATAAACAACATATCATAAACCCCATGCCAAAAGCATGGCCATCATTCGTGTTCATGAGTGAGTTTCATGTAGCACCGGTGGCCATTAATCCAATGCTTGGCCACGTTAATAAAAGAGTACAGTATTTTCACTGTTTGTTTTGCGTATTTTTTTTTTGGGGGGGGCCAAAATTAAATGTGTACAAAGCAGCTTAATGGATAATTTCAGACGTTTTTTATTCAGTACATTAACTTACCCGGCTTCTCTCCCTTTTCTGAAATGCTGTCCCAGTCAAGTCTCTTTGTTTGAAGTGGCCCTTTCGTGGTTCCAGGGCGGCCAAGGACCCGGAGGCCGATGAGGACCCGGAGGCCGATGACGACTCGGCCGCGGCCGACGAACGAGCACTAGTAGTAGTAGCACTAGCACTAGTAGCAGTAGACGTACTTGCACTTGTTCTCTCAATACTTGGCGACTTCAATGTGGGGACGGATCCAGGCTTCAAACAATACTGACTTCAGACCAAGTGATTCTTTCAAAGCACTGGAACGTTCTCTACAGTCCTCAGAAAAATGTGCAGAACAAATCAAAGGCCTAGCTCTTCTTACCAAAGTGAAATCCTTTCGTGTATTATTCACGAACTTCACCCATTCCTTTGATATCGCTGGATTCCGCGGAAATTGAAAAAAATGAATCTCTGGATTCTTAATACTATTTCTTGTGCGTCCACCAACAACACATGAACTTGGCATTTTGTATATTTTGACACCAAAACGCCGGAAAAGGCTTCGTAAAACTTGCTTCACTTATATTATGTAACACGCTGAAGCACTGAATAACGTGGCTTCTTCTGTTTACCTCAGTTGGTCTCATGCATGTGTGTCATGGGTTGTACGTCATCACTTTTCGCTGGTTTTCAAATCCGCTGGTACTATATCGTTGATTTCATAGTGGATTTTCAACGGGTCTTTGTCGGGAGCCAGTGCAGAGCAGGAAATTTCAAAAAACTCAGAAAGGGGCCTATAAAAAAAACGACTATAACAATAAATTGATACCTGAACACAACATAAACAAGGTTCGAAAGTCATTTTTGTAATAATCTATGTTCATTATTGCATGTAACTGTTATAGCGCCACCATGTGGTAACACTTGTCCAATCAACACATGTGCTGAGGATCATTAAAAGGTAGCCATCTTGAGTTACATGTACTTACAAGTTACAGTACACAACAGCATTATTATCAAGTCTGTGCTATTACAATTCTTACTTGGTGTCAGAAGAAATCAATCTACCAAAATGGATGGAATGAAGCCCCCAGAGTCATTGATCATGACAGGCAACATGGCTGAGAACTGGCGTAAGTGGCAACAGCGTTTTCAGTTATATATGATAGCCTCTGGATTGAATGATAAACCAGCCAATGTTCGATGTGTACAACACTTTTACATTCGAGGATGGGGAAGACAAAGACAAATTGGAGACACTTCTCAAGAAATATTCAGACCATTTTGAGCCTCAGCGTAATGTCACTTATGAACGACATCTGTTCAACACACGATTCCAACAGCCAGAAGAGACAATTGATCAGTATGTCACAGATCTCAAAGTGCAATCAAAGCATTGTGAATTTGGAGATCTGACAGAAAGTTTAATCAAGGATCGGTTAGTTGTTGGCATTTCTGATGATGCAACTCGTGCAAGACTGCTTCGAGAAAGAAAGCTTACCCTACAAAGAGCACTCGAAATCTGCAGGGCAGCCCAATCAAGCAAAACTAAAATGGGAAAAATCACTGAACAGAATGCTTCAGCTATTTCAGAGAAGACAGTGCACACACTCAAGCCTGATGGCAAAGGCAAATATCAAGCGGCGAAGCATGGAAAAGCATCATAGAGTCGAACGAAGCAGTTTATCAAATCTTGCAAATACTGTGGGACATCACATGACGCAGGAAAATGCCCAGCATACGGAAAATACTGTTCCAAATGTGGAAAGAACAACCACTTTTCGTCAGCTTGCATGTCACGAACCACCACAAAAGCAAAGGCAAACTCAAAGTCGCGACCCTGGAAGGTCCACAACCTCGAAGAATCAAGTGAATCAGACTCTGATTTCTTCGTGAACGCAGTCCAGTCCTCCACCAAAAGCGCTGATGATTGGACAGTTGACTTGAAAATTGGACAACACACAGTTCGCTTCAAACTTGACACAGGAGCCCAATGCAATGTCATTCCTGAATCGGTACAACGCAAGCTTCATGCTGATGTAAACTGTTCCAAAGCTAGACTGATCACATATTCTGGAGAACAGATCAAGCCCATTGGAAAGACATCACTACTTTGTGAGTACAAAGACAAATATTTTGCCATTGATTTCCAAATAATGCAGAAAAAAGTACAGCCCTTGCTTGGCTTACAGGCTTGTGAGCGATTAGGCCTCATTAAGCGTATCGAGACCCTCGAAAGCCACGTCAACAATGATGTGCTGGCAAAGTATGATGTATTCACCGGCCTTGGGTGGTTGGAAGGCGAACAACACATACATCTAAAGGAAAATGCTAAACCTGTAGTACACGCACCTCGCAGAGTGCCTGTGGCACTTCGAAAGAAGGTTAAAACAGAACTGCACCGAATGGAGAAACTTGGTGTCATAATAAAGCAGAGTCAGCCCACAGAATAGGTAAATAGCATGGTGGTCGTAGCCAAGAAAAACAAAGACAAAGTACGCATTTGTCTGGACCCCAAGGATTTGAACGATGCTATTCAACGAGAGCACTACCCTATGCAAACAATTGATGAAGTCATCTCTCGCACTCCGAATGCTAAAGTATTTAGTACCCTTGACGCCAATTGCGGGTACTGGCAAATACAACTAGATGATGAGAGCTCACATCTCTGTACATTTAATACCCCGTATGGCCGATACAGGTATACACGTATGCCGTTTGGAATAAACTCAGCACCCAAAATATTCCAACGCACCATGAGCCAAATCTTTGAAGATTTAGAAGGAGTCGAAGTTATCATAGATGATATTCTTGTCCGGGGAGTGAATGCTGAACAGCATGATGCCAGACTTGAAAAAGTACTTCAACGCGTGCAAGACAGCAACATCAAGTTGAATCCAGCCAAATGCAGGTTTAAAGTCAATGAGGTCACATACATTGGCCACAAATTGACTGCTGATGGGGTAAAGCCGGATCCCCATAAGATAGAAGCAATCCGAGGCATGACAGAGCCAACAAACAAAACTGAACTGCAACGCTTCATGGGAATGATAAATTATGTCGCAAAATTTATCCCAAACTTGTCTACTGTCACAGCACCCCTGCGAAAACTACTTGAAAAAGACATACTCTGGCACTGGGGACCAGAGCAAGACAATGCTTTTAGCGAACTGAAAAGTTTAATCACCGAAGCACCAGTGCTTCAGTATTTTGACGTAAACAAGCCGATTACTCTCAGTTCCGATGCCTCCAAAGATGGACTTGGAGCTGTTTTGCTTCAAAACGACAAGCCAGTAGCATATGCATCGCGTTCGCTAACACTGTCGCAACAACGTTATGCCCAAATTGAGAAAGAACTGTTGGCAATTGCATTTGGATGTGAAAAATTTCACCAATATCTCTTTGGTCATAAATTTCATGTGGAAACAGATCACAAGCCATTGGAATCAATCATGAAAAAGCCGCTCGCTGAAACTCCACCACGTTTATAGCGTATGTTGCTAAGGATTCAGAAATACGATATGGATGTTGCCTACAGACGAGGAAAAGAGCTTGTGATAGCAGACGCACTCAGTAGAAATTTTCTACCTGAAGCTGTTGAAGATGATGACAGCACGATTCCGATATGCATGGTGACATGTTTGCCTATGTCACTTACGAGAATCGCAGAACTTCAGTCCGAAAGTGGGAAGGATCCCATCATGACTGAGTTACGGAAAACAATCCACACTGGCTGGCCCGAACTTAAATCGCAATTAGCCCCTGACTTACGTTCATATTGGGATATTCGTGATCAACTCACCGTTGAAGAGGGAATTATCTTTAAAGCTGACAAAGTTGTTGTTCCCTCGAAACTTCGACTAATGATGCTTAGAAAAATTCATGAAAGCCACCAGGGAATCGAGAAATCAAAGAGACTAGCAAGAGACATTATGTACTGGCCAGGGATGTCAGCTCAGATCAGTGACATGGTTGCACGCTGTGAAATTTGTTGTGCACACCAAAGCAAGAACCAAAAAGAGCCAATGATTGCACATGAAATACCACTACGACCATGGCAGAAAATAGGCGCAGATCTGTGTGAACTGGGCACAGACCATTACCTCGTGTTAGTGGATTACTATTCCAATTACATTGAAATCTGCAAATTGACCTCCACCAAATCTTCTGCAATCATCCATAACTGTAAGCAACAGTTCGCTCGTTATGGCATACCTGATCAGCTGATTTCTGATAACGGCCCGCAGTTTGCCTCAAGCGAATTTCGTACATTCGTGGATGACTATAAAATCAAACACACAACGTCATCGCCTCACTATCCGCAATCAAACGGTCGTGCTGAAAAAGCAGTCCAAATTGTGAAACGACTACTTGCTAAAGCCAAAATGGATAAAGTTGACCCATACCTCGCCCTACTGGATCTTCGTAACACCCCCCGCGATGGACTACCCTCACCTGCCCAGTTGTTTTTCAGGAGATGCACTCAAACACGTTTTCCGACGTCCCCGAAACTTCTCCAGCCGCAAACGATTAATGATATACCAACTAAGATACATGACAAACAACAACAGCAAAAACTGTACTATGATCAGGGAGCCAAAAGCCTACCATCGTTCAAAGCAGGAGAACCAGTTCTTTTGCGAGATAGCAACAAGTGGAAACAAGCATCGGTTGTTGCAAATGCATCTACACCACGGTCATTTATCATACAAACGCCTGACGGAGTAACCTACCGTCGAAATAGAAGAGATTTGAGAAAATCTCTCCATACCCCAATTGACTTGGACTTAGATATTCCACCACCAACTGAACAAAGCACAGCACAAACCCCTCAAATTCCAACCGCATTCACTCGTCGGTCCAGTCGCGCCATAAAACCCCCAGCATACTTACAGGACTATGTCACTAAGTAGGCTTGTAAATTAACACGGAACTTGTGAACACTGAACTTTGTGAACACGGAACTGTAAAACCTACCAGAACTGTTACTTAAACAAAACATAATCAGATTGCATCCACAGCCCCATGAGGAAATGTGTTAAGGCTTGTGTATTAATTATTTTTTTTACAAAACGTAGTATACCTGGGTAGAAATTTCCTTGGTTTGGAATTTCTTGTGTTAAAAAAAACAACAAAAAAAACAAACAAACAAAAAAAAACACTGGCTCAATACTTTCAATTTAAAATTTAAATTGGAGTTGGGAAAGAGAGAGTAAGCAAATCGGAAAAGTTTTGTTTACTGATTTTGATGTGGAAAATTTACTTGTTGGAGAAATTTTACATTTACTTTCACTTATCAGTGCTTAAAAGGGGAGATGTAATAATTCCCCAATTACATAAGGGTATTACCTGCAATATAATTGGAATTATATAAGACAATGAAGGAGAGACTCATCCTGTAGATTGTCCTTGTGATGCAATCTGATCCACCCTTTGAAGCTAATGGAACTGTCCTCATTAGATATTCAAAGTTTTGAAAAAAGCCCGCTTTATACTGAATGTTCTTCCACTGAACCTCGTCTTTTTGAAGCTGGAGAGTAGTCTGGTGTAGGCGGCAACAACTTTCTCGGGAGGGAGATGACAAAGGAACCTGCAGTATATATAAAATGTAGGGAGGGAACCCGAGTCTCTCCTTCATTGTCTTATATAATTCCAATTATATTGCAGGTAATACCCTTATGTAATTGGGGAATTATATTTCGCCAATTCCGGAGAGACTCACCCTGTAGATTTCAAAGCGTCATGTTGCCGACGACAGCACTGCTTGACCAAAGGCCAGTTGGGTTGTTTGCCTGCTGTAAAAGTTAGCAAATGTGGTAACTGATGACCAATCAGCTGTTCTCAATATATCGGCGGTTGAAACACCTGCTCGTACCACCGCAGAGGTACTTGCGCTTCTCGTTGAATGGGCACTGAATTGAGATGTATTCAAACCCGCTTGGGTCATGATGTCTATTAACCATCTTGAGACAGTTGAAGAAGCTATCGGATGAAAAGGTTTTAAATACGAAAGCAGTAGCTGAGTTTTCTTAGAGTTACCACTTCCTCTGTAATCGGAAGTTCTCTCAAGGTATTCGTCGAGGGTGCGTGCTGGGCAGAGCTTTCTGTTGGCTGGGAAGCGAGAAATCTCCATCTCGTGGAAAGACTTACTGACAGAAGCATACTTTGAAGGTTTAACGAGCCATAAAACAAATTTTCCGTCTGAACTTCTATTCATGTGGTTTATATCGACGGCTGTTAATGATGAACATCTGCTAGCTGTCACCAGTGCCATCAGCATAGTTAACTTAAGAGTCAACTGTTTAATTGTTAGGCGTCGGTTGTCTGGCAAAGACTTGAAGAAGTTCAAAACAGTTGCGACATTCCATGTAAATTCATATCGGGGACGAGGTCTAAGATTTAGTACTCCCCTGAAAAACCGTTTGACTAAATGATGCTGTCCAATAGGAAGACCCCCAACAAGAACATGAGCTGAGGAAATGGCGGAACGATAAACGTTAATTGTTCTGTAAAGCAAACGTTTGTCCATGAGTTCTTGCAAAAAATCCAAAAGAGCTGCTACAGTGGCTCGAATTGGATTAATCTGCCTCTGAAGACACCAGCGGGCCCATTTTTCCCAAGCTGAGTTATACTGCTTGTTGGTCTGAAGTCGCCATGAGGCGAGGATTGTGTCGGACACTGTTTGTGAAATTCCCTTTGATTGTAAGTTTCTCCGGACAACTTCCATGCGCTTAGTTGCATGTAATCTATTAGAGGATGTATCTGATGATGATCGTGAGGTAGTTGAAGGAGATTGGGCCTCATTGGAAGGAGAATCGGCTTGTGTATAGTCAGTTCCAACAACCTTGGATACCAGATTTGTGTCCGCCAGACCGGAACAATGATGACTACTGTAGTCCGTTCCTTGCTGATTTTGTTGAGGCATTTGGAGAGTAGTGAGAACGGAGGAAATGCATAGCCTGCTATCTGCTTCCAATTCTGAAGAAATGCATCCACTTTCCATGCCATGGGGTCTGGCTGCCATGAGATGAAAGTTCTGAGCTGGGTGTTCAGACGCGTGGCAAATGGATCTACTTGAGGGGTAAACCTTAGTTTTCTCATGACTTCCTGAAAAATCTGGGGGCTGACTTTGCCATTCCACCCGGTCGTTGAAAACCCGTGACAGGTTGTCTGCTGTCACATTCCTTGTGCCTGGCAAGTGTTCCGCTGAAAGTATAATGTTTCTCTTGAGGCACCAAGATCAAATTGTCACAGACAGTTGGACCAACTGTTTCGATTGTGTCCCTCCTTTGTGGTTGATGTAAGCGACTGCCGCAGAGCTGTCCATCTGAAGTTGTATGTGAAGACTGGGACGATTCGGTAACAGTGTTTTCAGTGCATACCATGCTGCTAACAGTTCTAAATAATTTATGTGGTGCGCTTTCTCTGTGGACGCCCAACGACCCCCGACATGGGACTGTCCGAGACACGCACCCCAGCCTTGCATCGAGGCGTCCGTTTGAACCACTAGGTCTGGAGGCTGGAGGAGAATTTGCCGTCCGTTCCACGCTTGAAGGTAAGTTATCCATGTCCGGAGTTCTTCCTTCGATTTCTCGGAAATTGGCACTTCCGACTCGTAGCTGTTTAGTTTGTGTAGAGTCGAAATTTTGTCCAATTGAAGATTGCGATAAAATATTGGGGCTGGTAGGACTGCTTCTATAGTGGCTGACATTTTCCCAATCAAACTTGCAAGTTCCCGTACAGTTGTTCTTTTCCCAAGTAAAACATGTTGGCAGTGATTGACGATGTTGTCCAGCTTCCGCTGATTCAGTGATAATGTCATGTTGGTTGAATCTATGACGAAACCCAAGTACTCGACGAGTTGCGAAGGTACCAGATTTGATTTGTCCGTGTTTACAGTGAACCCGAGGCTCTGAAGGAGACTGACTGTTTGTTGTGTGCTGATAGAGCACTCTTGAGCTGAAGTCCATAGTACTAGTATGTCGTCCAGATAGAAGACGCAGCGGATGCCTTGTTCTCTGAGACGTGATGCCACAGGTTTCATGATTTTTGTGAATGTACGGGGTGCACTGCTTAGCCCAAATGGAAGACATGTGAATTGGTAAATAAGGCCTTTCCAGCTGAAACGCAGAAATTTCCGATGATTTGTATGAACGGGAACTGTGAAATATGCGTCTTTTAGGTCGATCGTTGTCATCCAATCTTTCTGGATTAGAAGATGTTTGACAGATGAAATGTTTTCCATCTTGAAGTGCTGGTAAGAGATGTATCTGTTGAGAGGACGGAGGTTGATAACAGGACGGAGTTCCCCAGATTTCTTTGGCACCATAAAAAGGGAAGATAAAAAACTGATCGTTACAAGGCTGTTGAACTGTAACAGCTCCTTTCTCCAGCATTTTCCGCACCTCTTCGTCAAAAATCTTGGAGTGACGAATAGATTGAGCACGAGTAGAAGGAGCAAAAATTTGACAAGGTTCTGACAAAAACTCTAGTTGGTAACCTGTGATTGCTTGTGCTTAAAAAATTGAACACGACCAGCTGGAGGTAGATGTGCGGGAAATGCTGAAGGAGAGCAACTTGACGGAGACATTTTAATTAGTTTTTTGAATTGTGGTTGTCGGGAGTAGAAAAACTCTGCTTAACAGTACCTCGTTTGCCTCTGTTGGAAAAATTCCTGTAAGAAGAATTTCGATCACCAAAACTCCTGAACGACGATTTGTTTCCAGGTTGGAAGCGTCGAGTTCTAGATGCTCTAGAAACTGTCTGATAGGGGTTGAAACGCTTATCCCTCATAGAGGAGGTCGTAGAATGTTTGGTGTAGGTCACCTTTGATGCAAGCTTGTTTGCCTTCTCAGTTTCCTCAATGTCTTTCATGACAGATGATCCGAAGAGTACCTCCATTGAAGGAGCATTTTTCTTCAAAGTCTCAAATTTCTTATCCACAACATCGTCAAATGCGTGTTGGCGGGCAAGAGCAAGGCCTTGGCTGGCCGAACCCAAAAGAATAAGTCCGGAAGATAGAAGATCTTGAACCATATCTTTGTTTACTTCGCCTGGGCATTCTTGGTCGGCGACAGCATCAAATAAATGTAGCAGGGGCATAGCGGCTCTCAGCACATTTTGGTGAGCAATTCTCAGTCTGTCATCTTCCAAGACCAGGGAAGAGTTAGCTTGTTTAAAAACTTTTTTGATACCTAAAGGTAATTCCGGGGCGTTGAAAAACTTTTCCTGCTCTGGAGAAACGGAATGTGGAGATATTTCCTCTTTGAAATCCTCTGCAGACAACTTATGAGTACGAAGTTGCTCCCACCATTGTGTAACTTTATCAGATAAAGAAGTATCCGTATTTTTTTTGATGTGGGTTTCTAAATAGTTCCTTGGTAGTTGGAACTGAAGATGCGTTGGACAACACAGAGGTTTCGTCATCGCTAATGGCGGTAAATGAGTCGTCTGGTTCCTGTTCACCGCTGTAGGTAGGAATTGGGTCCCTTGCTATTGGAGCTCGGGTACCAGACTGTCGTTGCAGGTAAGGCGCGGGAAACCACTGTTGAGGAATGCCCCAGGGATTGAAATAACAGGCCGGCATCGTACCTATCTGGCCGGGTCCGGCGTTTGGCGGCATCATCTGTGGGTTGGTCCAAGCCCATGGGGGCTGGCCCCATCGAGGCGCCGCTGGCGGAGCCTGCATAGCATGGGTCCGGGTCCATGACGATGGAGTGGGTGGTGGGCGTGGCCCGATGGTGTCCCCGATGACTGTGCCGGATGGTTGAGATGAAGGAGGTGGTTTGTGTGAAGTAGGTTTCGAGCATGAAAACTCTCTACCGTAATCTATCTGGGTTTTTGGGCATGAAAGCCCTTGACCCAAGTTGCCGTCATCTGGGCGATCTAACCCTGCCCAATTAGGGCCCAAACCGCCTTCTGTACCAGTCCCCTGGATACTACCCTCTATTTTTCTCTGGTTGCCTCGGCCAAAATGTCTACCGGTTGGTCGTTCTGGTCTTCGTCCGTTGGTCGGGAAACGGTGGACGGCGCCGAAGAAAATCGAAGACGGTTTCTGGTAAAATCTTTAGGCATAGCGTTAAATAATTCCAAGCAATGGCGTAAACGAAAAAACTAAATGGTAAAGCACGTAGAGCGAGCGAGACGTGATCAGACTGCACACAAGTAACAAAAGACGAGGTTCAGTGGAAGAACATTCAGTATAAAGCGGGCTTTTTTCAAAACTTTGAATATCTAATGAGGACAGTTCCATTAGCTTCAAAGGGTGGATCAGATTGCATCACAAGGACAATCTACAGGGTGAGTCTCTCCGGAATTGGCGAAATATAATCTATGTTCATTATTGCATGTAACTGTTATAGCGCCACCATGTGGTAACACTTGTCCAATCAACACATGTGCTGAGGATCATTAAAAGGTAGCCATCTTGAGTTACATGTACTTACAAGTTACAGTACACTACAGCATATTATCAAGTCTCCGCTATTACAATTCTTACAATTTTAATGTGACAGTTCTCGTTCTAGTCCATCTTTAAGTTGGTTAGCCCTGCACAAATAGTTGTAATGTCATCAAGCATGTCAACCTGTGTGATAGGGAGGGTGGTTTGTAAAATTTTGAAAACTTTCATTCGTCCAATTACCCTCTCAACATGAATACGAACTCTGGAGAGCTGCCTAGATGTATCAACTTCTTTTTTAGAAAGTTGTTTTTTGCCTTTTGTAAATGCAGGAATTCGTAACCTAGCTCCCACCATGGCGAGTTCTTCTTAAATATTAAATCCTCGGTCTGCCAATACTTCCATCTCCACGGTCAAGTTTTTCAAGAAAACCCGATGAGGCTACTAACTCTTCATCCGATACCCGGCCACCCCATCCCTTTGATAAAAAACTAATAGCCCCACTTGGTGTTATAGCAACAAAATACTTAACAGTGTTGTTATGTTTATAATTTGACCATGTTTGACTTCGTGCAGTAAGATTTGTGGCCCTCTCAATAAAGATTTCAGTACAATCAATGATTGCAACACACCGTTTGAATTTTTTCCTGAAACATTGTGGAAGGTGTAGACGAACTGCGATTCTACTTGGCCATTGGATTGTTTGCTTTAAAACTAAGGCCATTTTCGGGATCCATGCCCTCATCAAACGAGAAATTGTTGTTCTATGTACCATGAATCGGTATGAAATTTTAGTATCCTTTAAACCAAGTCGAAGTTTCATTAGAACCATGAGCTTCTGATCGTGCCAACCAACTGATGTTTTGGACGTCTTTTTCCACAGCAATACTCTTTGGCAAAGTAAGAGTAGCCACATGAATACTGCTGTGCTTGGCAAGCCTGTGTAGAAAGTGAAGGCCTTGGGGTCGTCTTTAATTTGAGAATAACCAAAAACGCTCTGTTTGAGAATCTTAGCTTCAGCTTTTACGGCAACTAAATCTGCTCGAAGGTTGTTCACTTCTTCGCTGTAAGCCATCTTCTCTTCTTCTAAGGCCTCACACCTTGACAGATTGGGATCATCATCATCTATTGTAAATAAATAAAAACATGCAGTTAGATACTACCTCAACGCATGCTTAAAAGTGCAGCATGCTGCACACACTGGCAAATTCAGTTTTCATTACAGACACTTTAAAAAATCTCACCATTGACTCCATCGCAGTTGTCCATTTGGCCTTCAAACTGCATTTGAAATAATATTTCAGCCACTTCTTGGGTGTCTTCATCACGGTTGACGACTTCAGATTCTGGTGCAGAGTATGTCTCCCTTCCGCGGTTGAATCGGTTATATCTGTCTAATTTCTGGGCATCTGATGTATGCTTGGATGTTTTTGAATGCGTGAAAATAGACGGAACAAAGTCAGAATCGATGGAGTCATCTGAAGTTTTACCTAAAAATTAAAATATATCAATTAATAAATGTAAAGCATCTGCTAAACAGCGTTGGGCTGTATGACATCGAGTTATCTATTTTTTGTTTATTATTGCAAGTAAAAATGTTTTTATGCCTTAACCCGACGGCAAGAAAAACCAGGTATTGTAAATGGTGCAAATTGAAGAACCCCCCCCCAAAAAAAAATTAAAAAACGATTAATTTTTTTTCGTCGTGAATAATTGTTTTTGATATTTTTCCCCTTCTACTTTTGACTATCTGAAAATACAACAACGTGGGCACAATAATATTGGGTTTTGGCGAATTCAACGTTGAAAACCACCGACTAAAAACGATTATATGTAATTTGTGATGGCTGTCATGAGCAACGTTAACATCGGAATAACACCATTAAACCTGGGAAAGTCATGTATGAAGGAGAACTTGCTGATGCCCGCACCAAACCCTGGACCCTTCGAAGAGTGGTGGTAGGTTTTCTTTCAGTTCACCACTTCATTTCTCAATAAATCATTATTTACATGCTTGTACAAAAAAGAGACTTTATCACGAACCTGTTATGAAATGATCGCTGCATATCCTGGCAAGACTTATCTGATGGTCAGGCCAATTTTCCCGATGGATTGCACGTAACCACAGACGACGCTTTTCCCGTTTGAGAGGTGTGCGACCTGATGGAATTCTGTAAAACTGAATCCGTTTTCCTTCAGCGTTTCTTTGGTTAACCTTTCTTTGGTTTGCACTTCCAACGGCACAGCAAGAATCTGGCATGGCTACGTGTGAATTATTTAACACTCGAATTATCTGGAAACTTCGAGAGCAACAAATGTTTTTGAGACACGATGTTGAAAATAGCATCTACTGGCCACGCATTGTGCATCTACTTGTACATAAACACTGCGTTGGTCATTCCGGGCGCACGTTGTTTATTGCCTGCCAGAAGTAGGTTTTCGATTACTTCCCACGGTTTTGTAAACAAGGGCAACATGGTCTATAGACGAAACCAATATTTAAAGAACGAAACCAATATGTATAGAACGAAACCAATATGTATAGAACGAAACCAATATAATTATATAACGAAACCAACACATATAGAACGAACCAACACATATAGAACGAATCAAATATATGTAGACCAAAACAAATATGTATAGGCAGAATCAAATATATGGAATGAAACCGATATATATAAAATAAAATAAAAATATATCAGACGACCTCACGTGACGGGTGATGACATCATCATGACGTCACTGTAATATGCAGACTATTGCACCAATACCTTTCATCACTGAAAGTTTCATTTCTTCCTGCATTCTTATGTAAGAAAACACATTTCTATTCTACTTCTCCTTAGGTGATGCCATAGATAATAGGCAAATGAATGACAAATGACACAATTGTTTGAACTTTTGGTAGGTCACAAGTGAGCCGTACCGTACCTTTTAATACTCAACACTTCGACTGTAACTCTTCATTATAAAACAAAATATGTCTTTCACAAACTCCGTCAACGACCTTGCAATTAAATATTCTTAGCTCTTAACTTTCCAGCTACCTCCTTTTTGCCTTTAATTAAAGCACAGCAACTTCTCAATTTGTTACATTCTTGTTCACTTTCTCATCAATTTTAGTTTATTTATTTATTTTTTTTTTTTAATTTTTTTTTTATTAAATCATAAGCTGAGTGATTGTGATGGAAGTAACGTAGCGTCTGTGTCCATCTTGAGGTCAGCGTTTCTAGAGGTTTCCGGACTTCCACATCCCAGGCTTCGAAATTAAAAGAGGGGGAACATGTGCATTATAAGCCGCTGTCGCCCCTCCAGACCTCAGACTATGAAGCATCGGGAACAATTTGACGAAGGGCTTCCAAAATAATCTTGTGTCCGTGTATAGCTGAATGAATGGACAGTCGGAATGAGACCACCCTTGGTGTTGACGAGTCGACGAAGCATGGGCAAAGGGGAATCTACAGGATCATCTATTGTGGCAAAATACTACTCTGCTGCGGCCATGGGGCAGGTGTGCTAAATGTTCTAGCTTAAACTGAAAACAAATACTGAAAAAACAAAGCTGAAAATATCGCTTGGCAGATCCTTTTGCGATGCGTGATGAGTAAGGTGGTGGAGTCCTTCTGCTCTCCCTCATTTTTAAAACAAATTGCGTCATTTTCAATCAAAATATTGCCACTGCTGATAAAGCTCACCAGGAAATAGCATTTAATGTCTGACAACGACTCAACAAGAAAAGCAACCCGTAGCCGTCGAAATCCGAGCGCCAAAAAGGATTCCGTGACCGTGAGCCAGGGTGACAGTGGGCAAGATGGCGGCTGTGTAGCGGCATGTTCTTGCAGTGGCAAGCTGTCAACCATTGATGACAAGCTCGACAAGATCCTTACGTCTATCACCAGAATTCATACATGACTAAGCTCTTTAGAGCTGAAGTTTCACGAGGCCCAACAACAGGTGTCTACAAATACCACAGACATTGCCGAATTGAAAACATCCGTGACATTTGTCCAAGAAACCCATGACGCCATTAAATCGCAGATCAACAAAAAAACTGAAGCCAACCTACGGATCATAAGGAAACTGGAGGACACGATTGTCGACATCCATAATTGTAGTCGCCGTAACAACAAGGGGTTCCTAAAGGATCCGAGTCCGAATCCGGATCCTGTGAGGACTTCATCTGTGAGCTACTGACCAGTCACCTGAAGCTCGAGGGTGCCGACAGCCTTGAAATTGACCGTGCACACCGCACGGGTCCGCCACCCGGTGTCGGCAGAGCTGCAGGACTCAGCTCGCCACGTCCCAGACCAATTCATTGCCGGCTTCTCAGATGGATGGATCGTCAATACATCTTAAAGAACGCACCAAAACACTTGAAGAACGAGTTCAAGGGAAAAAACCTCTTCATAACGGACGATGTTACTCCCAAAGTCAGAGCCCAACGCAAGGAGCTGAGGGAAATGCATCTACAACGCATTCAACGGAAAGAGCGGGTCCACTTCGCCTACATATCCTGGTCGGTTCCAGCTTTGATCAGGTACAAGATCCATGATGGCCCGTTCAGATCTTATCGTCTTGAGGGAGACGCCTGAGTCAACACTGCATCACATTGTATTTGATATATTTACATTTAATTTTTGTCGTTCCATTCATGTTCATTGTTATGTGTTGTAAATGTTCTCTGTGTGCAAGTGTGGGACAGGCCGATACAAAATTAAGTTTATTCTGCTCTAAGGTTCTACTGATGCTTGATGTGTTTTTCTTTTTAAGTCTGACGGTTAACCCAATATAGATCCAGATATTAACTTAAACATTCCTGACAACAATTGCAATTATTACGACCAGAATGAATTCATTGATAATTTTATTACAAACACAGATTTTAAATTGATGCATTTCAATGCTCGTAGCTTACGAAAAAACATATCGAGCATTATACAATATATTGAACTTTTACAAAAGCAATTTTCAATCATTGGAATATCTGAAACCTGGTTAAACGATATGCAGGACCCTTTAATACAAATTCCTAACTACACCATTGAAGGGACCTGTAGACAAAACAAGAGGGGTGGTGGGGTCGCACTTTATATACAAGGGGATTTGGCGTATAAAGTTCGTACTGATTTATCCATTAAAAACTCTGATATTGAAGCTTGTTTTATTGAACTTATTAATGCAGGTAAAGCGAATGTTCTTATTGGGACTGTCTATAACCCCCCCCCCCCCCCCACTGTGCATTATGCAATAACTTTACAGAATCTTTTAATACAATTTTATCACTTATATCTAATGAAAACAAAAAGTGCTATATTAAGGTTGACTTTAACATCAACCTACTTGAGTATGATACTGATAATAGTGTGCAAAACTTTATGAATACTGTATTATCTCAATCATTTTATCCGACTATTGATAAACCAACAAGGATTACTGCTGAAAGTGCTACTCTCATTGATAATATTCTAACTAATGATTTTGTGCATCATTCAGCAGGTGTTGTGATGACTGACATTACAGACCATCTCCCTGTATTTTTAGTTATCAACAATATCAAAGAGAGCCCTCGAGCCGACAGAACGTTCAAAAAATGAAATTTTAATGTCACTAATGTTGAGAAATTCATTCATGACCTAAATATGACTGATTGGGGTTTTATAACATCAACCAACGATTTACACTGTATGTACGACACTTTCCTATTGCAAGTTCAACAACTTTATGACAACTTTCCGTTGCAAGATGTTAAATGTCGTTATGATAAATGTAAATCCCCATGGTTATCTGATGGTATCTATAATTCTATTAGACATAAAAATCATTTGTACAGAAATTTTTTGAAAAACCCAACTTCGAATAACAAATCTATTTATACTCTGTGTAAAAACAAACAGTTCTTTAATTAAAAAGCAAAGAAAAACTATCAATACACAAAATTTAACAAAGTAAAAGGTAATATGAAGGGTACCTGGAAAGTTATAAATTCTTTACATAACAAGCGAAAGCAAAACAAAAACACCTCTTATTTCTGCCAAGATGGCAATGAAATTAACGATAACATGGAAATTGCTGAAGCTTTTAACAACTACTTTGTAAACATTGGGAATAGCCTATCCAGTGAGCTTCCATTATGTAACACCTCCTTTGACTCATTTCTTAGCAACAAGTGTTCAAGTTCACTCTTCTTTATACCTATTAACAAAATTCCTTCTGGAAAAGCCCCGGCATTTGATGGTTTAAGTTCTTTTGTCATTAAACAGGCAGTGTTCACTAGCTAATCCTTTGGCTGACATCTTCAATAGGTGTTTGACAGCTGGAGTATTTCCCGATAGTTTAAAAGTAGCCCAAGTAACACCAATCTTTAAAAAGGGTTCTAAGCATGAGTTTATTAACTATAGACCCATATCAGTTCTGTCTATATTTTCAAAACTATTTGAAAAACTTATATATAAAAGATTAATCTCTTTTATTGATGATCATAATATTATCTCTGAGTCACAATTTGGATTTAGACATAACCGATCAACTGAATTGGCGACATCGTATGTCGTTAATGAATTATGTAATGCGATTGATCATAACAATTTCTTCCTAGGATTTTTTTTGGACTATCAAAAGCCTTTGATACTGTAAATCATGACATTTTAATCAGTAAATTAAAACACTATGGTGTGCGAGGAACAGCCCTCGACTTATTGAAAAGTTATCTGTGCAAAAAAGGAAGCAGTATGTATCATTTCATTCTGTAAATTCTACTAGACGTATCATTACTTGTGGGGTCCCCCAGGGTTCCGTATTAGGACCTTTACTGTTTGTTCTTTATATTAATGATATATGTAATACCTCTGACACCATAAAATTTTGCTTATTTGCTGATGATACAAGTTTATTGTACACTCACAATAATATTGACGAAGCTATTCAAAACCTCAATGTGGAACTAAAAAAGCTCAGTACTTGGCTTTTAACAAACAAACTATGTATGAATGTCCTAAAGTCAAACTATATGATTTCTTGTGCTACTCAACTTAAATGTACACAATCTGTTCCTTTTATATTGAATAATGGAAGGCTTAGTCAGGTCAAAGTAACTAAATTCCTGGGTGTGACTATTGATGAAAACCTTACTTGGAAAAATCATATTGATGAATTAGCAACAAAAATATCAAAGAATATTGGTATAATGAATCGTTTGAAATATTATCTCCCGAGAAGGATCTTATTATCATTGCATAATTCTCTTGTATTACCATATTTGAATTACTCAATATTGACTTGGGGTAGTTTTACATCTAAATGTAACAAATTATTTATTTTACAAAAACGAGCAGTTCGTGTAATTTCAAAGGCCTGGTCAGTTATTTGCTATTTTCATCGCTGCTATCGTAGAGGGCGAATGATAAATATCATTCGCGATTCTGGCAGCACCGTAGCTGGGTGTACTATGTAGGTCTGTCTCCGGATCACATGGGAACTAAAAGGAAACTAGAGTTTCTTGGCTTTCGGTTTGTGATCACTACATGGTGAGGTTGTTTTATTTTGTTAGCATTTTGCATCCCTGAGTTTTAGAGTTTATTTCCTTTATTTTGCTCCTAAATTGTTGAGCAGGAACGACCCTTTTGTATGGGATGCCGGTTTTTAATGTTGTTCAAGGGAACCCCAGGGAAAAGACCCATTACGTTGAACAGGCATTGGGCCTTATTTTCTAGATGGTTTTTATCACAGGGAGAGATATAAATGCTATAAGTTTCAAGATCCGTAAGTTTAGGTTCAGGCATGTTTGGGGAAACAATTTTGAGTGGCAAGCCCCCATTTAAATGGGGTGTTGGCAGACCACAGCAATGTATACCGGCCAGTCATGCTCGAGCGAGTGCGGTCTAAGGGCCATAATGATTTCTCTTTAGACTTTTGCTCCAGTCCCTTGCACCTAAACAAAGGTGGATAATAGTTCTTCATGTCGCAAGAGAGCGGAAGCGCCATTATATTGCGTGAGGTTAGCCGGTTCGGTGGCGCATGGTGTTCAGTGGCTATTTGAATTTAGCGGTTGTACTGTTCGGTCGTCCAAGATGAGTGTAGCGCACGATATTATAGAGGTAAGCTTGTTCCAAGTTCTGCTTTATCAGAGGGCGTTAAATACGCTATAGGTAGAGACTTATAATGAGAGTTCGATAAGAGAAACGATAAGTTTAGTTATTCAACGGTTATAGTGGGTCTGATCAATTTTATATTACTGAAGACAAGGGTGACGGTGACTTGGGTGACGGTGACTTGGGTGCCAGAAGGGTTTGAAAGAAACGGGGCAGATGGCGGAAAGCTCATGATGAAGAATATTATGAATTGTTAGTAGATAATGTCATGTAAGGATTACATCTATTACTCGAAAAATAAATGAGTAAAACAGACGGGCCACTGGCGATAGGGTCAACACGTATGTTTGTGTGGGGGGCATGCGGTTATAGTGAGTAACTAGTCGGGTTCTGCTTTCCCATACCCTTTTCAGGAGAACGAGGAGGCGTACGGTGCTGCAGGGGAGCCCTGCTCCAAGATTTTTCGAGGCCTATGTGCCAGATTTAAGATTTCGGCTCAGTGTTTTGAGCGTTGAGTAGAAGACAGGTGGGACGACCCGAGCCAGTTCAGAGATATGGGTTCTGGTTGGAAGGACCATGTGTTGGCGCTGGCCCCAAATGGCGGTCAAAAACGGAAAATGGAGATGATGCTGGAGCGAGTTGATGCAGGACCCCTTGATGTGGCAGTTCCCAAGGTAAATAAAAAAAGTCAAGCTCGCCTCTGATGAGGGGGAACAGCCCCCCAAAGAGGAAGGAATATTGGGAGCGGCCAGCAGTTAGCCTGGCCCGATTTCATCGGCCCCATCGACATCACAGGTACGATCCACAATTCACTGTTGCATAGCGTCTTACGTTTATGTCGGCAACTTGGGGGCATTCATTCATATTAGATCATAAAAGCCTAATAGAAAATTGCTGGTGTGTAATTATTCATACACAGGGCCTTAACGCTTATGGGTATAGGTTTTCTTTGCGTCAGTGGATGTTCAGGTCAAGATGACGATTTGGAATGGGGTTATTGTATGACGCTGCACATTAGCGCCATGATATGGCGTGATAGCATCGGGGTAGAGGCCCGATGTTTTCATTTAAGGCCTTAGCGGTGGAGCTAGTTAGAGGGAATATCTCAAGGAAGCCTTAATTTAGATGCGGAGTTTGATTAATGGGCTAGACCATCATTTTGAGGGCATAAGAGAATTTTAATAATAGTAATAATAGTGGGGAAAAAAAGGCATCAGGTTGTTTATAGGGATCGCATAGTAGGGTATTTTGTGAAAGATCGAATGGATCAAACGTTTTCATACTAAAGGAAGACACCAAAAACATTTTACTCGGCGCGCCGCGGCGGGCCGTGTGATACCGCAGCGTCCACGCCGCGGCCCGCCGAACCGCGGCCAAGTGCGGCCGAACCTCAAAATGGGCGTAACTGCATATTCATAAGAATCATATGGTTGACCGCATTTGCATGATTTGTAAAGGTCGCAGCTCTCTCGCGGTGCGCCGCGGCTCTCTCGCGGAGCGCTGCGGATCGGCCTCCCTAACTAATTTATACCTTTTCCCCCAAGTTGTCAATGATTTTAAAAAAAATGACTTATCTACCAAAACAAAGCCAGCAGTTTAAACTATTTAGTGGCAGCATAAAGCAAGGTCTAAATATCCAGGCCAATCCTGAACGATCAACAACCTTTTGAAATCCAATTACCTCTTATCCTCTGCAGTTTGTTAAACATTTGTAACGCTCTTTCTTCACTGAAGACAAGCCGCTGTGCGGTATCTGTGTGGTTTGATGACCTGGTTTTTGTGACCGAAACATGGAAAGTGTATTGACATCTGCTGGCTTATAGTTTCGTCCTTTTTCTATTTTGTTACATTTTTGGCATTGGTTTCATATATACAGTGCCCATCTTACTATGTACAGAACGAAGTTTGCTTTTGATTTGTGTTGAATTTCGTTCACTTAGTACACTTTATTTCTCCACCTATGGTAGGCCTTTCAGTCACGTGACACTTTCGTTCGCCCACAGAGCGCTGCCCGCAGTCCCCTGTACAATTGTATGTGCGTGCCACGTTGAGTCAATGGAGAGACCGGCGGTCACTACGGTCACTACACGTGGGACGGCAATTTTAGCGAGGGCCCGTTTTAGGCCACTCTGACCGAGTTCGATTCGCACTTTTTCGTTCGCTCTAGCAACCTTCTCATTGGTTGAAAGCCTGCCGAAGATTACCGAGAATATAGTACATGAATGCCCAAATCATGTCGAACATGTGCCGGCAGCCGGAATGAAAACGATCAACGACTTCAGACGAAATGAAGACTTTACATCAAGTTTTCTAATTGAAAACATCGTCTGACACGTGCGGCACAATGGTAAGTACCTTTCTTGAATATCTGATAATACTTGTGAAAAGTTTGATGACAATATTCCGAAAAAAAATGATGCTATCCCAATTTTTTCACGACCCTTTCTTGCCAAGTTTTTCAATTCAGCCCGCAGCGCGACAATTGTGCTTACAAAATCACAATGACTGCACTGAACCTCTGTGACCCACGGAGCGTCCATTTTAGCACAGGGTAGTTGTAGTTTTATATTTTTGGCTTACGGGTGTATTAAGAATATTGAGTTGTTATTAAACTGAAACAAATAAGTCGTAGTATATTAATATTAGTACATAACTACAAAATAAGGTACAATTCAGTCAAGAATACTTGAAACATCCGGAGTAATTACTGACAGAAATAGATATGTGAAGTTCATGTACCCTCCAAAAAAGTGGTACAGTCCGCGTCCCTCAGCTGCTGCACATGTGGTAGTACTACTAGCAATGAATCTAAATCGGGAGTTTTCTCGGTGGGTTTTATGAAGTTTTATACGACTAAAACTTACAGAATTTTCTGACCCATGTCCATACACATGATCTTCTTTGGATAGCCGATGTAAATTTGTGAGTATAAGAGGAGATTAATGTGTGATTTATGTCCTAAAACTAACTAATTTTGACACGATGTCCGAGTGAATACGCGTCCGTGTACTGGTTTTTTTTGCGAGGCTGTTTACATGCACAAAATAGTATACATTACTATACAATGTTTACGAAGTCGGAAATTTTCTCCAACAAATTACGATGGATTTTGTCAAATTTGTGTAATTAAACCTCAAGACATGCCTCATCCTTATCCATAAATGTGATCATCATTTGATGGCAGATGAACATTTGTGACTTACGAGACTGAATGCAGATTGAGGTGTCCTTTAATTTTTATATTACATAACTGCCCATATTTATTGTGCCTATTTATTTTTCAGAACCAATGCAAGAACAAGAGTTATTTATAGCACTACAGTTCTAACATAACAGCAGCACCTTCACGAGAGAAGAGGTGGTGGCAGGAACTGAAAAGGATGTGCGTAAACTACGACAACTTGAAAAAGAACATGACGACAAGAGAAAAACTTTATGTGCCATCAATTACGACTTAATTATTTAATGTTGTTTTAACCCTCTTAAGTTCTAGACAGTGCAACTGCCATGGCCATAGAGTTGTCAGATCTCTCAAAATCTTTCAAATTTGAAGGGTTTTAAAAGGTGAAAAAAATGTCTGATAAAGGAACTTTTGAAAGGTTTTGAAGTGTTAAACATTAATTTAAGATTAATTGGATTTACGTGATTGAGTATGAAAACCACGTATGAGTTAATACTCGATTGTTTTGATTGCCATGCCCCAATAAATCCTGTACATGTATGTGGTCGTTCACAAAATATATAATTTTCTTGTTTTTATAAAGAACCTATGACACGTTGCAAATGAATTTACTCTTCCCAAAACGAACAGCAGTATACAAAACAATCTCAAATGCTTGGAGGCGCAGTGGCAATACAAGGAAACATCATGGTAGTCGATAATTAATTACCGATTTTTTGTTAAAACCAATTATCAAGTATTTGAGTAAATGGTTTGTTATCACCTGTGTTTATGTATTTTTTTATTTTTATTTTATTGTATTTGCTTTACTACATGAATTGTACTCTGTATTTTTTCGAAGCTATACTTTATAGGCCTACGTTTCCATTTTGATTATTGAACATGTATATATGTTTTTGTTTGTATTAGCGCCATGAGCACTTTTGTGGATTTGTGCGCTTTATAAGTTTTCATTATTATTATTATTATTATTATTATTATCTCCTGGGGTGTACCTTCTTCCGATGGTCATCCTGGTCTTTCCGACTCGTGAATACATATTTGCACCCTGCAGTGCACCTTCCTAGGTCCTTCTTTAGAAACAACGGCATGTGCTCACAAGGCGGGTCCTTAGGCTGGTGCAATGCCTCCATGAATGTCAGGAAATGACCAGGATGACTGGTGGAAGGTTTCGGCGTGGGGAAGTTCCGTACACACTGCAGCATCTCTTCAGCCACCGTTGGAGAAGATGGACAGTGTTGACATGCTGGATCGGTGCATTTAGCAAAAATTACCATGCCAATGCGCCGATCCATGTGTCGCATAACGAACTTGAATTCGTCATACATTGTGTCATCTGCTCGCAACCTAGTGGCTGATGATGATACTGCAGCATGAACCTGATCAAAATCATCAAAGGGAGTTTCCTGTGACCCGCTGGGTAGAGATTTAACAACGATGTGCTCATCGGCGTACTTTGTTGTCGACCAATATCTTTTAATGTCTTCCATAGCGTTATCAAACACCTGGTTCTCCTTCTGAAGCCGTTCACGGTCACTCAGACCCCTCTGGTGGCAGGGGGGCAGTTCATTGGGCAGGCCTGCGGGGATGGATGCCGAAGTTAACGCTCGCGTGCAGGGTGCCCACAACCGCTCCACTGGGTTAAATGCAGAATGGCCTGGGCAATAACTGGTCGCAATAAGGGCGTCCAGCTTGCACTGCTTGAAGAGGCGGCCGTAATAGATTTCGTTCACCGGATGGTTCAAGTTGAAATCTGGTCCGCCATCAGCAATCAGCACAAGCAATGAACGCCCTTGTTGAACGTGTTCTCTCACATGCAGTTCGTTGACAATGTCATTCATGTGGGAGGACACGTGGCAGGGGTTGCGTGGACTTCGGTTTACAATGGTCGCAGTGCTACGCTTAGGAAGACTGTTGAGAAGAAGAAATACAAGAGGAACTTAGGCTAAAATTATTTTATAATTTACGAAGTATTGTACTAATGGTTTGAATTTGCTTAAAATTGATGTCAAGCTTTATTCACACCACTGTTGCTCTGAAATCTGACAAAATTTATTTAATGTTCGTTGAATGGGTCAACATGCACCTTTTACAGGATACAAAAGAATAAACTCTTCCAACACCCAACGATGTCAAATTTCATTTTCTCTAATGCTTGAAGTAAGCATAGAGCAATGAAGTAAGCAAGTTCTTCTTCAGGGGAGTCATGGGGTTGCTGAAGGCGGCGCACAAAGGAGTGTAGGTATTATATTTCAAGAGTATACAAGGCGGCGCACAAAGGAGGATAAGTAATACATTTCAAGGGTTTTAAGAGTCGGCGGCAACGTAAGGGCTGTCAATCATTTTGGCGGGGCACCTGTTTTATCTCCTACGAACAGGACTGGTTGAAAATTAAGGGTCCAAAATTGTTTGACCGTTTTCTTGAAAATGTATTCTTGGAAAGTCGTTTTTATTTTGTGAAGGCCAAGCAAAAAGTCACACCTTTACAATATGCAAGTCGACTGGAAAACAAGTTGAGCTGTTTTTGACCAGTTGGAAAAACTGTGAAACGACCAAAAAAAAAAAAGATTCAGATTGAGTTATTGTAGGCATTGATTTAATACCCACTTCCTTTATAATGTATTAATTACTGTACCGTATACTTTCTTTCTCCAAATTGAGTGAATTTATAGTGCATAAGGGACCTACACGAACATATTTCTTTACTATGTTGTTTGATGTTTTAGCTGACAAGTTTTCCCCTTTCTTGCGTATCCAACATGCTTTCTTATTATGTTTACTTACACAAATTGATCTCGTCCAATTTGATCCTTGGTGTAACATGGTGGTGAAGCCGGAACCATCTTCAGGTAGCCACATGGCACAATGTAGTACCCAGGTGTGGGGAAATCATGGTCAGAGAGGTTGGGTTTATCGCTTGTCGGGAAAAAACGATTGATCTTAAGACGCCGGTCGACGGACGATATCTGATTCCCCAGTTTGATTTTGTTCTTATTATCTACGGAGTAGATAATTGAAGAAGTATGGAACTTGGCGGCCAATTCCATGACGTATCTCACCCGAGCAGAGTAGAAGTGGCTGTTTTCATCCTCTTTACGTATCGAGTTGTCCTTGGCGGGAATTCTTGCATCAATGAAGCCTTTATATTTTGAGGATGTTCTGAAAGATTTATTTGGTGGCTTCATCCAACGTGCAATAGTTCTGTTGCCTGAAGATGCAAAAAGCGATAATTAATATTATAAAAACGTACTAAATAATTTCATAACAGCATTACAAAGAATGATTGTGCATTAATATATGAAATTAACGCAATCAACTTGTATGTAAACTCATGCTAGAATTTGTCTTCCACCAGACGAAGTTCTGAACTTGGGTGGTCGCTAATGAACAGCTCAGTGCAACAGCTAATTCTATAAAGATAAATATTTATGCATGTTGGTTGGAGTACGAGTCTGCTCAGAATTTCTTCACAAAAGGGATCGTTTCTTTCTATTAAAAAATATTAAGTGTATCATATTCACCTAGGTCTGGACGATTCTCCTTCAAATCAAGAACGTTATGAAATAGATGTTCCTTGATGGCAGGGATTGATGAACCACAAGTTCCTGTGTCCAGTGCTCGACCGCGATGTGCCTTGAATCCATTACTTTCAATGAAAACTTTAGCTGTATCAACCACAGTTGGAAATAAATCTGCCACTGATGGCCGTCCTTGACGTTTCTTTGGCTTCGCGTTGTCTCGTTTTGCAACAGATTTTCTTCTTTTGGGACTTTCAAGAAGCCAATCCATTTGAGATGTTTGCTTATTCGCTAAATTTTCTTGGGAACGGAGAGCCATGTTGTATGTGATAACTTTGCAATCAGAAATGCACTTCAAACCACAGCTTCACGCTATCGAGGATACACGAAGACTTGTAAAACAATGAATACGCTGTACTTTCTTTCAGAGTATTATGAAGACAAATACACAGTTGAGAGTTGTTTATATACACGTATGCCTAAGACTTGTTGTAGTTTACGTTGTTCATTCATCCGAGTTTCCGTTCATTCAGGGGGTGCCACTTTTCTACTTCCTTTTAAAAGAAAGTTGCATCATTTTTATGAAAGTCATCATTATACGAACACGCAACTATGTCTTCAGCCAAAGTTACCATCGAGTGGCTAGTGCCTAAATGGTCCGGAATTACGGAAGTTATTTCCGTAAATCGCGTGAGAAGTAAAGGACCCCTCATCACTGGAAGGCAAGTCCAAGTTTCTTACAAGTCGGGTCTTTTCAAGGCCAAGATCATTGATATTGGACATGGTAAGTTATTTCGTGTATTCTTTATAACTTAACACGTATCTAATCTAAATAAGATCTTATCATCTTACCTCGGCTGGCATGGGGGATAGCCAACGCCATTTTAAAAAGATTTCTCTAACAGTCACTAATAATTCGAATGGTTTCTTTCGTTACGGTATCTGTTTTAATGTGAACATTATTTTATCAAAGATGCAACCTTTTGATGATTGAATATACAATTTTCGAAATATGGTGGTTTTAAATTTTTTTAGCTTGTATAATTACAAACATTTTGCTTTTGTTTTCTTTTAAAGGGCTTAAAAGGAAACTGCGTGATGCAAGCAGTGACAGTGAGGAAGATATTCCGTTGATAGTCCTCAGCAAGCGCTTGGTGAGCGATCCAGTGACCACCACCACGGAAAAGTCCATCAGTTCCGCTCCGGGCCCAAGCAGCCCCGTGGACCCACGCCCGCATTCCCCAGCAGAGGAACTCGGACCAACGCTCGCCAGTTCCGCTCCGGGCCCGAGCAGCCCCGTGGACCCACGCCCGCATTCCCCTGCAGAGGAACTCGGACCAACGCTCGCCAGTTCCGCTCCGGGCCCGAGCAGCCCCGTGGACCCACGCCCGCATTCCCCTGCCGAGGAAGTCACCTCAGTTCCCGCTCCAGGGCAAAGCGCTGCCAAACAGGACTCCAACGGAATCTTCGAGTCCTCGGCCACACTTGCCTTGATTTTGGCAGAGCTCAAAGGTCTGTCCAAAGATGTGCAACAAATAAAGGCGCACTTGGGACTCTCTAAAGCCAAATCAGAGCCTAAGTACATCAAACTTGACGAACAAGAGGTCATGATCGGTATGCCAGAGATATCCGTCCATGTTATGAAAAAAGACATATATGATGAAGTGTTTGAGCGAGTGTCATCAGCTAAAGATTTTATACTGAAGATGATGACGAAACTGTTTGCAGATGGTGACCTAGCTTTATCAAATTATCACGGGGGCCCTGTTGTTTGTAAACATGGGGCTGTCACTAAAATAGCCCTCAAAAACGACCCCATATTCCAGGCATTAATGGCCCAAGCTAACCTAGAATATCCAGATGAATTGTCATCATTCGCAGACAAGAATAGAATGAGGGACGCCGTCAATGGCAAGGGTAGAAAGATCGCGGCTAAATTTGGGATCTAGAGGTTTATTTGTTTACCTTTTCAATTGACAACCCTTGGGCCTAATTATTGTTGTATAACTATTTTTTTGCAAGACCAATATCCACACCTAATGCGACCTAAACATATCCATGAAATAACAAGCCTGTAAAAAACTTAAGCTCGATCGGTCATTCAAAGTATTCAAAGATTGAGTTTTGCTACAAGATCAAAATTATTTGCTTCACTCATTTCTCAAAAACTATTGCATTTCAAGAAATAATAAGCTTAAGGGAGTTTCCCACCGTGGCCATCTTTATGTTGTTTGCAGATCTGTGCACATTATATTTTTATATTTTTCATAAAATATTTTGGATACCAATAATTGTTTCTTTAGAAATTTTGCCTCAGGTAAAAAAAACAACCCAAAGATCATGACCATTACTGTTATAACAACATAAGTTCTATTTTAGTTCAACATAAAATTGGTAGAAATAATTATCAATAAACGTTCATGATAACGAAACTTTATTCCTGTACTGTAAAATTATTATGTAGGCATCATTTATTTTAAACCTTTGTAGCAAATTTTATTCTTCCTTTATAGCTCTTCATAACTTACACAAATAATTATAAATTAATCTCGAGCCATATCCTTCAGTCATAGAGAAGAGATCTTGGCATTTTTTAAGCCTTCCGAGCTCGTATGGAAAGAAAAATAAGGACAGGTAAATTCTACCTTTCCTAAAAACAAGAAAAAAGAAACCAAGACATCTGAAGGCGACCAGGAGGTCTTAAGCTTCACAGCCGACCACAATCTGAGGCATGCGTTTATCTCGCTCATGATCTCTATCCAAACAAAGCGTGAGTCTGTGTGCGGTTAAATGCCAGCCAGCCGCATGAGAGCCGCGGCAGGGTCCACTGGTTTCTGCTGTTACATATTCATGACTACAAGCACAGAGGGCTTCGATAATTAGGTCTTGGGCCAGCAGTGCGCCGCAAAAAGCCGGGTGGCAAAGTCCAAGGCGGCGCTTTGCGGGAGCGCCGCGGCGCGACGCGCGATGCCGAGTAAAATGTTTTTGGTGCCTTCCCTAAATTGAACCAAGGTTGATTTGTTTGCATGCAATTCTTTGTTCTGATGTTTTCTTTCCAACAAAGGAAATCGCGTTAGCGAGAGTGGTAGTAGCCTCCAGTTTGTTTGGAGAAAACAGACGGGTTTGAAAGCGTGAAATAGATGGGTACTGTGTTTTAAGGAGCGCTTTTAATAGAACAGATAGGCTCATGTCGGGCTTTGTTGTGCCCAGGAAGTTTGGTGGGCACTATGCAATGTATGACACAAATTGAGTACGTAGAGCGAACAGATTTAGGGAACTGCAGGGCTAGGTGAGAGTTTCTTTGGTTTCAGTCTACAAAATGCGGATCACAGGTTGCTGAGGAGTTTAAGGTTTTAGTTAAGAGCGGTGTGATGTGTTATGCCTTTGATGGCAGGTCTGAAGTGCGTCCACAGGAATGTGCAAAAGATAAGTTTCATTGTGTTAAACGAAGGGCAGTGCGTCTGCCGAAGAGCGCAAAAGGCTCAGTTCAAATATTACTGAGCGATGGGCGGTGCGTCCGCCTTAGAGCGAAAAACCCAGTTTGATTTTATAAGCAAATAGCGGTGCGTCCGCCGAGGTACGCCAACAGGCTCAGTTCAGACTTCATAAGCGAAGGGCAGTGCGTCTGCCGAAGAGCGCAAAAGGCTCAGTTCAAATATCACTGAGCGATGGGCGGTGCGTCCGCCTTAGAGCGAAAAGTCCTGTTTGATTTTATAAGCAAATAGCGGTGCGTCCGCCGAGGTTCGCCAACAGGCTCAGTTCAGACTTCATAAGCGATGGGCAGTGCGTCTGCCAAAGAGTGCAAAAGGCTCAGTTCAAATATTACTGAGTGAAGGGCGGTGCGTCCGCTGAAGAGCACAAAATGCTAAAAAAAAAAAAAAAAAAAGTTGGTGTATGAAATTGTATATTTTCTATGTCAATGTTTTTTATCCGTGTATGTAATAGCACAAGATTCCTTATTGAGGAAAGAATGCAATTCAATTAAGCGCAGGGCGGTGTTTCACTGTGAAGTAAATAGGCTCCTTTTGATTTCAATAAGCAAATGGAGGTGCGTCCCCTGAAGAGCACCAAGCTCAGTTTGATTTTACCAGGTTTAAGGGCGGTGCGTCCGCCGAAGAACGCAAAGCTCAATTCGTTTTTTACTAAACAAAGGGCGGGGCATCTGCTGAAAAGCGCAAAAGCGCAGTTTTTTCTTTCACCAGGCTAAGGGCTCTGCGTTTGTTCAGGAGCGTAGCAGTTTGGGTTAATTGTACAAACTAAGGGCGGTGCGTCCGCAGAAAAATGCCGATGCTCAGTTTGACTTTGCTAAGTAAAGAATGGCGCATCCGCCGAAAAACTCAAAACTCATTTTGATTTTACCAAACAAAGGGCGGCACGTCCGCCAAAGAACTCAAAAGCTCAGTTTTGATTTTACTAACAAAAGGCGGTGCGTCCGCTGAAGAACGCAAGGCTCAGTTTGATTTTGCTAACAAAGAGTGGTGCGTCCGCCGAAGATTTCAAAAGTTCGGTTTGATTTTACTAAGCAAAGGGTGGTGCGTCCACCGGAAAATGCAAAGCTCAGTTTGATTTTGCTAAACAAAGGGCGGTGCGTCCGTCGAAGAACGCAAAGTTCAGATTGATTTTGCTAAACAAAGGGCGGTGCGTCCGCCGAAGATTGCAAAGTTCGGTTCTGCATTCACTAAACAAAGATGGTGCGTCCGTCGTGGAGAGTTCAAAAACTCGGTTGGCCTTTACAAATGAGGGGCAGGGCGGTGCGCCCGTCAAAATTGCAGAGGCTCAGTGTTGGGCTGGGCTGAGTATAATAGTGCGGTGCGTCCGTAAAGTTTTTGGTGGGTTAAAGTGAAGACGGAGCACAATGGGCTCAATGAATGAACCTAAATTATCAGAGCCGTAAATTGGATGTTGGAGGTAAAAGTTTGGTTTAGCCGGGTGGCAGACAGCCAAGGGTTTGTTTAATCAAAATCCAGAGTTTGTTAAGTAAGCACTATGTAGAGTATAGGGAACGTTTGATCATCCCAGAGGTCAGCCTAAGGGGCAGCGGAAAAAAAAAATAATAAAATCCGGTTTACGTTGCAATTTCGTTTCACAATTATGATGCAGGCCAAGTCAGCTTTGGAAGTACATAAGCCGAGAAGGCTAGAGCTACTGAAAGCATGTATGGAGACGGGTTACGACTCCAACATGGCCTACGTCATGTCCTTGCTACGGAAGTACGTGGAGGAGTTCAAACCTCTTTCGGCGGAAGACGTGAAGGAGAAACAGCTTTACATCAATCTCTTGACAGAATGTACCAAACATGTTGAAGCTAAAACCGAGGGTGTTGCCATGTACATTTACAAATCTATTACAGGCGAAGATTCAGATAAGTGCCTCCGCTTTGCCCGAAAGCACTTAGGCTTAGCTGCACCACCTCCAGAGGTGAACAGAATGAAAGCAAAGGCGCAGGGAGGGTCTCAAGGGGCTCTCCGTCAAGGTTTTTGCTCCAGGTGGGCCTATAGCGGTCAGCAGCCACGTCAACCTTTTCTCATAGGCTCGCGAGGCGATCGGTCTCGAGGTCCGTGTTTTCGGTGCCAAAAAAGGGGTCATTTGGCTAGAGAGTGCAAGGAGATAATTTCGGTGTACAATGCTTGAGGGGCAAATGGAGTTTTGCCGAGGGCTTTTAACGGAGGTACTGGTAGGTCACGTAGTGTTGAAATTTCTATACTGAATTTTGTCTTGGGGTTTTGGTTGAGCGAGTTGGTATAAAACTAATGTTGGATATAGGAAGTGGATAAAGGAAGAAAGCCCGAAAAGGAATATATTTATGTAAAGAGAATAAATTATCTTTAGGGACAGCGTCAAAAACATTTTAATCGGCGGGCCCGGCTTTAAGGAGCGCCGCCGACCCAACCATCAAAAGAAGTCTTGACTGCGGCGCAGCCCGGCAACCAGCAACTCATTAACTTTGCCTATTGTGATCACTTTTATGTGGCTCACAAAGGGCAGTGAATACCCCGGCGCGCTAGCGCTGGCCGAAAGGTCGTAAAACTGCCACCAGCAGCTCATTATACTTTGCCTATTGTGTACGCTTTTAAGTGGGTCACGATGAGCAATGAATACCTTCGGCCCGCTAGCGCTGGCTGAGAGGTCGTAAACTGAACTGTGTGAGCTGAAACCAATGATGTGGAAAATTGCTCATTACGTTCTTAAATCTTACTGTCGCAAAATTATTTGCCATTGAGATCATTCGGAAATTCAATGATTTAACACTAAAAGTAATCTACCATTACGACTACTAACCACGAACTACTGAAGTTTACATGAATTATTTAATGCATGCCAGATTTCTGTCTTTTGCACGTCCTCACATTTCTGTGTGCCCAGCATCTAAAACATGGCCTTACTTTATATTCCTGAAAATAGATCCTCCGAAAGGGTGGCATTATTTTCCAATCAAAATTGTTGACGGCGAGTATCTCACAATCTGACTGGTTCTTCCACCTGTAATTGCGGGTTTACTTTGTGGTATACATGTAGATAGTTACAGCTTTCCAAGAATCAGATAAGGGATTGGAAGTTTGCCAAGAAAATGTGGCGTGTCGTTCCGATATATAAAACGTTCAGGTGACTGTTTACTGTGTCACAAGTGGAAGACTGAAAACGACTTGTTTCATATGGCTGTTAATTTTAAATGAGCCGTCATTTTTTCAGGGGCAAACAACAGCCACATATTCAAAAGGACATGGCAGTAATTGACGTGGCTTGCTTAAAATTTGTTTGGTATTGTGGCAACTACATGTATGTACTTCGGGAGCAATAGGCAGCAAAACTATTTAATAAATAGTTTGTATACACGACAAATGCTGTTGACGCTGAATCAATACTTTTTCATCCTGGACCCAATTTTATAGAGCTGCTTACAGTTTAGAAATTTATTGCTGTGCAAAATTTATAGCTATGACATATATTTTAAATTCAATAAAGCCCAAACCGACTCCAGCACTGCACGTGGTACCAATGAACAGATGAATGCCAGAAGATATGTAAATTTTCTAAAAACGTGTATTTTAACGTACTAAAAACCGAATATTCCTAAAAAGAATGATCAGAAACGTGTATATGCTTATATGCAATAATGACAAACATTTATTCTTTGAAAGGGAGTAAAAACAAAAAAAACAAAAACAAATACGATTTAACACTGCGCATTATTAAAACTATAATTATGTTGTATATAAGGCTGGTTCTGAAAAGAACTGTTGGCATTTTAAATGAATATGTAACCAGGACAATAACGAGAAAAATATCCTTTCAAAAGGAGGGGGGAAAATTAGGATTTAAAACTTCGCATGGTGGGAATCTATTATAATTTTGCTGTATAAGGGTGGAAAAGAACCGTTGGCATTTTAAATGTGTGTATGCAATTACAATAACGAGAAAACATAAGTAATATAATAAATTTGGGTGGTTCTGAAAAGAACCGTTGGCTTCGGTCAACGCATTTTAAAGTCCAAGTTTTGTGGCCAACTTCCGGCACTTGCCGTTGATTGCATCCTTTAGAGTTCTCTCGTAGGTGTTCTGCTGGACAGCCTGTGGCCACTGGATTTCAGCCTGCGCAGCTATTGCCTGAAGGGTAGGGTGCCTCTTCAGTCCCAATTTAAGGACTGCCCTACCTTTGCAAAGGACTTCGCCACCATGAAAGTTATACCGAGCTAGTTCGTCATCTGAGAAAAGTCTCGACATCATCTTTAAAACAAAGTCTTTCGGGCAATCCACCCGGTCGAACACGTCCAGATAACCCTCCTTGCTCATGACGTAAACTGCAACATCTGGGTGGCCCATGGCGACTGCCCCTCCGTTCATCTCCACAAAGTTCGGGGGGCATTTCTTTGAACGCCCCGTCCCATCCATTTGCTCACGGAGCATCTTCATTTCTCTCACCAAAACAGAGAGCATATCCCTATTCTGGAGGGCAATCATGCTGCAACATCCATCCATCGTCTCCGTCTGTGACGCCTGGTGCCTCGTGGATGGTGGGGAGGAAGGCTGTATCGCTGGTTCGGGGGCGACAGCGGGCTCATAGGAAGGCTGTATCGCTGGATCGGGGGCGACAGCAGGCTCAGAGGAAGGCTGTATCGCTGGTTCGGGGGCGACAGCAGGCTCAGAGGAAGGCTGGATCGCTGGATGGGCTGCTCGCTTCCTCCGCAGTTCGGTCAGCGGGATGTCCTCGTCACTGTCATCACTGTCAGACAGTTTCCGCTTACGACCTGGGGAAAAACAAATAATTGAGATGTTAGTTTTTTTGTTTTTTTTCGCTTGATATGCTAAAAGGTCTAAAACTTTCGCTGGCACAGCTTGTTTCAGACCACCCAATATAAATGCTAACGAGTTCGATGTGGAACAGTAAATTCTTTTTTAGTTTTATTGTATCCTTGTCTCAGCATGTTTTCAGGAACTTTTTTTTTTTTTTTTACATAGAAGACATCTCGAGTCGTGATGGTTCTAAACAGAACCTTTTGTACTCAATATGTTTTCAGGAACTGTATTTATTGCGCTGCCTTATAGCATTCATTTAAGATTTGGGGAACATAATAAAGTTGAAATGAACTTACCTCCATTGATGCTAAGTACTTTAGCTTTGAAAACTCCGGACTTGTAGGAGACCTTGATCTCCTGTCCGATGACCAGCGGTCCTCTAGTCTTCACACGGCATTCTGGAACATCTTCCCTTACGCCCAACCACTTGGGTGCAAGCCATTCAATGGTAACTAGGGCTGACATGATAGCGTAACTAAGATGATGAAATATGAAAACGATGATGACGAAGATGGTAGCTTGTGTACTTGTAGAAGGCTCGAGAGCAAAGTGGAGGTACAGAGGCAAAGGTGCCAATTATAGAGCCAATGACAAAAACACATGCTTGTATCTGTGTTGATTTGATTGATTGATAGGCAAAACTCTTCAAGCAAAACACATAGCCATTGCCGCGCGCAGTGATTTCTTTAATGTTCCAAGTCTTTAGAAAATGTTCGCGTGGTCCATATCATCAATGGACTGCTTGGACTCCAGCTTGCTGGGTTGCAATCATTCCTGTAGTTGCACTTGATCACTAAACATGGCGCTGGGGAGAATTGAAAACATCAAGCATCTTTTTGAAAATCGTCCAAAGGTAGACATCGGCCGTTTGCTGAAAAGTCCCAAGAGGCGTAAGTCTGTAGCAAAACTGTCCCCTACATCAAGTACGAGGAAGCAAGGCCGCCCGTCAGTAAGGGAAACGTTTCCCACAGCTGTAGAATCCGCTCGAAGCTTCGTGGAGAACAACGGGTTCAAGGCCCATCGCAGACGTTTGGAAGACACTGGAACTTGTGGGTCAACTATCCCTCAAACAAAGGCTCACCTTTTTGAGGTGGTTCCAGACTTGCGTACCGACAGACCGAATCTAGGTATGGTTTATATACTAAACAAAATATTGTAAATATAATTAAAACAACATAATCGATACATGTATACATCTATGCATATTTCGTCATTGTTCCCACGAAGTGCAAAAAAAAACTTGGTAAACACGTTATTTTTCAGAATTGACTTTTTTGCATAGAGTAAATGGACCGATCACTTGCTATCTTTGGCCCTAGTTATCAATCATAAAAGTTGTTGGTTTCCTAGGCTACGTAAAAAGGAGATTGAAAAATACCGCATGGTCCTGCCTGCTACTTGCGTTTTCATGAAGTGCAAAAATGTTCTAAATCCCAGGGATTATGTTATAATTGAACACTATTTATCTGTAATATTAAACAGAAATGCTTGCTCATAAATTCCATGCTCATTATTAGGTGTTCGGACTCTGGTCCGAAGACCTCTTGTTTTTGTTCGTTTTTTTTTTTTTAATACTTCTGCTTCTTCTTCTTCTCACTGGCGATTGTCCACTTTCAAATGCACACTTCCGAAGGTCATATAACCTTGAAAATTCATACATAGGTAGTTTATGGCAAGGAAACAAAACCGTTTGAATGACGTCATGATGACGTCATCCGGTGTCGAATTACGTTAAATCAAAGTTTATTATTTAAAAAAATCATAACTCCTGAAGTACACAATGGAATTTTACAATCTATACATCATCGGAAAGGTCTTTAGAAAATAATTAAATGTCTCACAGAGACGACCCCAATTTGACTTTGTCTTCCGGTTCAAACCGGAAGTTGAAGCAAAAAATGCTTGAAGTCACAATTTAAGCTGTGGAGTCAATTTGAAACAGAATTTGGACATGGTTTCAGTGTACGAAATAAAATGTAGTTTATGACCTTTGAAAAAATTACATTGATGACGTCATCAAATGTTAGTTTGTTACGACGACGAGTTTAAAAATATAAAAAAAAATTATTTCAATTTTTTTTTGAGCAAACTACATGTTGATTTTTTTAGTAATAGATAACCACTATAAAAGCCTAATTGCAAAATTTGAACAAAATTGGCCATTGCATAACGAAGTTATATTAAGGTGAAAAGTGCCCTTTTTAGCGCGATCGCCGATAGAGTCTGTACAGTTACTGCAATGCACCTCGTGCGTGTGCACTTTAGGCTTTTACTGCATGCTGTGTATATAAATACACGCAACAAGTCAGGTCTTGTCACAGTTCATCGAACTTTGCAGTGTGTTGTTAAGTTCTGTGTGTGTGTGTGTAATAATGCCAACGCAAAGAAAAACTGTTACGTCATGCCAAGTTCGGTGTGGAAATGTTGACACATTTTGACACAACATGACTTGCTTAAGCACAAAAACGAGTGTTTAAGGCTGCTTGTTGGTTGCTTACCGCTTTAAGCAAAAAATCGTGCTTAATAAAGGCTATGAAATAGAAAATCTGTTTAACACGCCCGTTAAGCACAAAATTGGCTGTTAAGCAGCTTTTTGAAATTGGGCCCTGGTCTTGTCACAGTTCATCGAACTTTGCGGTGTGTTAAGTTCTGTGTGTGTGTAATAATGCCAACGCAAAGAAAAACTGTTACGTCATGCCAAGTTCAGTGTGGAAATGTTTCCCTTTATGTCATTATGGTGGCTTAATTGTGACAGGGAGAGGAAGAGTAGATTTTACTGAGATGATCACAAGCTCACGTGAGTTGTTTGATGTATAATGGTGGAGAAAATGCAATTGACAAAGTGATCGTCTTTCGTTCTATATATACCGATCACGTACGTGCTTACGTACGAGAGTCAAAAGTGTGCACCAGCGGGGCCAGAGGCACTTTACCCCCGCGAGAGTTGTTGTCGGGATTCGCTGAGTAAAACTGTTTAAAAGTAAAGTCATCGCTTTTCAAAATGTCCGTGTATTTCTTTAGCCGTGCACACTTGTGTTTATGATGTTTATCAAAGTGGGGAAATTTTTATAAAACTTTTGAACTTTTTAATACAGATAATGAGCTCGGAATTTGAATCTGTCAAATGTCAGATTGACTGTACAGTACACCAGTGTTCAGTAAAGGTGATGTTACAAAATGAGACCGTTAATTTGATATAGCGCCATCAACGTTCACTAGCGATACACACTTCTTTATTTTATTGACACCGCATAGATGCCGAACAAAACGGAGGGCAGCAAGGGTTAATGTTTTGATAAAAGGCAATATGAATACTATTTTGAACAGACAACCTGGTGGCAGCCAATTGCACTGCGTGGAAAAGGAACACTTTGGAAAGCACGAAAACATTGTTTTTCCTGGCAGTTAAAATCAAAAAGGTTACTTGTTTTTCCTCCAGGAGTTGAGTTACAATAAATGTATGCGGTTCTTTATAACTCTTAGTGACCTGAGTTGACCTCGCTTCCTGTCCAAACCGGAAGTCCCCATGAAATACATATGATAAAGCTCTTTTTAATTATTTTCATATTCATATTTAAAGGTTTTATTTGATTTCACTTTTAATATATCAAACAAAATCAAAACCATGCGTTATACGGTGTCTCATAGAGACCATTATGTTGCTTTAAATGTTTCATTCCTCCAAAATTTTCTCCAAATAAATAACTCAAAATTGAAATTAAACTGATCCTTGAAACTGTGCATATATTTGAACCTCAATATGAAGACGCGAAATAAAACGATGACGTCATCAGATGTTGAGTTACAATAAATCAAAGTTTATTATTTAAATCAGAACTCCTGAAGTGCACAATGGATTTTTACAATCTACACATCATCGCAGAAGACTTTTGGAAACTATTTAATTATCTGAAAGAAATGACCCCAATTTGACCTTGTATTGCGGTTCAAACCGGAAGTTGAAGGAAAGAATTGTTATAAAGCCATTATTTTTTAGTTCTTTGGTCTGTATAAAACACTGGTTTCAGTGTGTGAGTAGGTAAAGGACTCTGCGTTTTCAAGTTTAAAACTGATGACGTCATTACATTAAACAGCGTCCTCTGGTAACAAGTTTGAAAACAATGGTGCTACAACACTAATTGTAACGGCTTTTTAGGTGTTCGGGCTCTCAGCCCGGAACACCTCTTGATTTTGTTCGGTTTTTTAGGTGTTCGGACTCAGGTCCGAAGACCTCTTGGTTTTGTTCGTTTTTTTTTTAATACTTCTTCTTCTCCCTGGCGATTGTCCACTTTCAAATGCACACTTCCGAAGGTCATATAACCTTGAAACTTCATACATAGGTAGCATATGGCAAGGAGACGAAACATAACTCCTGAAGTACACAATGGATTTTTACAATCTTTACATCATCGGAAAGGTCATCCAAAACTGCGTAATCGCCCTACAGACATGATCCCAATTTGACCTTGTCTTCCGGTTCAAACCGGAAGTTGAAAATGTTGGAAATTTTCAAAAATTCATATTTTAAGAAGTACTTATCACATGATCACAAATTTTACATCAGATTGTAGAGAATTGAGCCTTCTCAAACTTGTGCATTGGGGTGACACCATTTTGACCTTTACTTCCGGTTCAAACTGGACGTTTAACGCAAATGTCCATGTGCGTTCAAGCGTGTCCCACATTGCTGTAGAAAATCCAATGCCATTATACATGTACACGTCCTTGTGTGTGCGTGGCTGTGTAACATCGATGCCCCATTGCTATGCACATTAACCACGCGTTGTTCTTAGTCTTTTTTCAAGGTACACACTCCACGCTTTGTAAGTCTTTAATACAGGGCTTTTTTAAAACTTTATAAATCAACAAAAAATCAACCGTTTGAGGTATGAACATAATTCTTTAGACAAATGTCCAGGTAAGGGAGGCTCTTTCTTTTCGACACATTAAGTGACCTCTGTGACACCTACTTCCGGTCAAACCGGAAGTAGCTCTTTATTTAAAAATGCTAAGAGCTAGGAACATGATTCTTTCACCAAATACCAAGGTTCGGAAAGTTCATTCTCTGTTGCACATTGGGTGACCTCTACTTCCAGTCAAACCGGAAGTAGCTCCTCGTGTAAGAGTGGTTAGAGTTAGGAACATGATTGTTTCGAGAAATATCAAGGTTAGGTAAGGTCTTTCTTTGTGAAACATAAAGTGACCTTTGTAACCTCTATTTCCGGTCAAACTGGAAGTAGCTCCTCATTTAAAATTAGTAAGAGCTAGGAACATGATTCTTTCACAAAATAACAAGGTTTGGGATGGTCCTCTGTTGCATATTGCGTGGCCTGTGATGTCTACTTCCGGTCAAACCGGAAGTAGCTCGTCAATTAAGATTGGTAAGAGCTTGGAACAGGATTCTTTCACCAAATACCAAGGTGAGGGAAGGTCCTTCTCTGTTACAAATTAAATATTATCTTTTAAAGAACAATTTCATGTTCATATATTTAGATACTTTAGTTGCTACATCAAATAACAACTTTAAGTACTATAATCCGAACACCTTGTTTTTGTGATGTCACAAAAACCTATGTCTAGTTTTTTTTTTTTCTGGGCTTTCTTGGTCGTCGAAACTTGTCCACAAATTTTCTCAAAAAGTTAAGCTTGTATGAACTTGAAACTTACCATGTACAAACATATTAGTGAGTGGATGATACAGAAACTTTTTTGGAATGATGACGTCATTGATGACGTCATGACGTTAAATAAACGTTAAATAATTCAAAAATTTAATAACTCAAGAACGGCAAATGCTACATTCAAAATCTTTAATGCATATGAAAGGTCTTGTGATGTGGGACAAATTGTATGCACACCGTGACCCCATTTGACCTTTACTTCCGGTAGAAACCGGAAGTTAAAGTTAAAGTTCATGTTATTTGGGGCTCTAAAGCCTAAGTGATTAAAAATATCAACTAACTTTCAATGAATAATATTTTCTTTAGCTCAAGAGCAATCTAGAAATGTGATATATGACGTCATAGCTACGTCACAACGAAATTGATACACGAGGTCGAAAAAAAAATTATTTTGCTATCTCAAAAACTAAAGCATGTACGGACTTGATACTTACTACATACTTAGACCACAGTGTGTATATGACAAAGCAAAATTTTGGGAATGATGACGTCATCGATGACGTCATTACATTAAATTGAAGTTTTATACTAAAATAATCATATCTTAAGAATAATACATGCTTCACCATATGAAAGGTCTTGAAGTACTAAACAAATCTTACACAGGGTGTGACCCCATTTGACCTTCACTTCCGGTCGAAACCGGAAGTAGTAGTTTTGTTATGAAAAATCGATTCTGAATTACGTAAATTTGTATTCTGAATTACCATGTACAAAGATATTAGTGAGTAGATGAAACTGCGAATTTTTTGGAACGATGACGTCATTGATGACGTCATGACGTTAAATAAACGTTAAATAATTCAAAAAATTCATAACTCAAGAACGGCAAATGCTACATTCAAAATCTTTGGTGCATCTGAAAGGTTTTGTAATGTTGGACAAATTGTAAGCACACCGTGACCTCATTTGACCTTTACTTCCGGTAGAAACCGGAAATTAAAGTAACAAATCATGTTATTTGGGGCTCTAGAGCCTAAGTGATTCAAAATATCAACAAACTTATAATATATAATATTTTCTTTAGCTCAAGAGCATTCTAGAAATGTGATATATGACGTCATAGCTACGTCACAACGAAATTGATACACGAGGTCAAAAAAAAATTATTTTGCTATCTCAAAAAGTAAAGCATGTACGGACTTGAAACCTACTATATACCTAGACTACAGTGTGTATATGGCAAAGCATTTTTTTTGAATGATGACGTCATCGATGACGTCATTACATTAAATTGAAGTTTTATACTAAAATAATCATATCTTAAGAATAATACATGCTACATACATGATCTTTACACCATATGAAAGGTCTTGAAGTACTTAACAAATCTTACACAGTGTGACCCCATTTGACCTTCACTTCCGGTCGAAACTGGAAGTAGTAGTTTTTTATATAACAAATCGTTTCTGAATAAAGTAAATTTGTGTATTAATATAATAACTTAATTTTAAAGCCCTTCGACAATTCTAAAAATGTTTACAAAGTTTGACCTCATTTGACCTTCACTTCCGGTCGAAACCGGAAGTATAAGTTTGAACATACAAAAATATGTATCTTATAAATGACACATGGTACATTAATAATCGTTACATCAATTTAAAGCTCTCTGACAATTCTAAATAACATGCACAAGGTGTGACCCTATTTGACCTTTATTTCCTGTCAAACCGGAAGTTGAAGTTTCATATGACAAACCTTCATGCATAAAGATAAAAAAGTACAAATAAATGTTTCGCCCTTCAGCATAGCACCAATATACAAAAAACTTACACACAATATTGACCTTAAAATTTTCAATTACGTAATTAAGCCGAACACCGTGAGTTTGTTCACAAACTCTAAATTTCTAGTTTTTTTTTTTCCTCGTATTCTTATCAGCGAACCTTCTCCGTCGATTTTTAACAAAAGTAAAGCTTATATGAACTTGAAACTTATCAGGAACATGAACCATAGTTAGTAGATGAAACCGCAACTTTTTTAGAATGATGACGTCATTGATGACGTCATTATGCTAAATAAACCATTAATAATTAGAAAATTCATATCTTGAGAACCAGAAAAGCTACGTACAAAATTCTTTCAAAACATAAAAGTTCTTGTAATGACCTTTAATTGTCATGCACAACTTGACCTCATTTGACCTTTACTTCCGGTCGAAACCGGAAGTTCAAAATTTCAAAAATTCATAATTCAAGAACTGCTTATCATATTGTCAAAATTTAAATGTCAGTTTGAAGATCGTTTAGCCTGCTCAAACTTTTGCACAGACATAATACCAGTTTGACATTGTCTTCTGGCCGTAAAAGATGACGTCATTGATTGCGTCATTATATTAAATCAACGTTTAATATTTAAAAAATCCATATCTGAAGAACCGTATATGTTACATACGAGATCTTTGCACCATATGAAAGCTTTTTGATTACTTTACAAATCTTACACAGTGTGTGACCCCATTTGACCTTGACTTCCGGTCGAAACCGGAAGTTAAAATGTCATTTTTCCAAAAAATCATATTTCAATAAAAAACAGGCTAGAGTAATAACCATTACTTCATCTGAAAACACTTTAACCAGTCTACATGTTTTACAGAAAGTGTGACCCCATTTGACCTTGACTTCCGGTCGAAACCGGAAGTTGAAGTTTGTACAACAAAAATATGTATATCATTAATGAAACATGGTACATAAATAATCCTTACATCAATTTAAAGCTTTCTGACAATTCTAGATACCATGCACAAGGTGTGACCCCATTTGACCTTTAGTTCCTGTCAAACCGGAAGTTGGAGTTTCATATGACAAACCTTCATGCATAAAGATAAAAAAGTATTAAAAAAATATTTCGCCCGTCAGCATAGCACAAATAGACAAGAAACGTGTACACAATATTGACCTTAAAATTTTCAATTACATAATTAAGCCGAACACCGTGAGTTTGTCCACAAACTCTAAATCTCTAGTTTTTTTTATTTTTTCCTCGTGTTCTTCTTTCCCTGCGAACCTTCTCCGCCAATTTAGAGAAAAACTGAAACTTGTATGAACTTGAAACTTCTCATGAACATCAACCTCGGTGAGTAGACGGCACCGCCACTTTTTGGGAATGGTGACGTCATTGATGACGTCATTACGTTAAATAAACGTTAAATAAACCTTAAATAATTTGAAAAATCATATCTTCAAAACCAAAAGAGCTACGTTCAAGATTCTTTTTTTACATGAAACCTCTTATAAAGATCTACAAATGCGGTGCACAACGTGACCCCATTTGACCTTTACTTCCGGTCGAAACCGGAAGTTAAAGTAACAAATCATGTTATTTTGGGCTCTAGAGCCTAAGTGCATGAAAATATGAAAAAATGTTCAATGCATAATATTTTCTTTAACTCAAGAGCATTCTAAAAATATAATGTGTGACGTCATAGATACGTCACAACGAAAATGGTACACGAGGTCGAAAAAAAAATTATTTTGCTATCTCAAAAAATAGAGCATGTACGGACTTGAAACTTACCACGTACTTAGACCAAAGCGTGTACATGACAAAAAACAAAATTTGGAATGATGACGTCATCGATGACGTCATTATATTAAATTGAAGTTTTTTATTAAAATACTCATATCTCCAGAATCAGATATGCTACATACATGATCTTTACACCATATGAAAGGTCATGAAGTATTAAACAAATCTTACACAGGGTGTGACCCCGTTTGACCTTTACTTCCGGTCGAAACCGGAAGTAGTAGTTTGTTTTATAAAAAATCGTATCTGAATAATATTATTTTGTGTATTAATATAATAACTTAATTTTAAGGCCCTTCGACGATTCTACAAATGTTTACAATGTGTGACCTCATTTGAATGTAGTTTATGACCTTTGAAAATATTACATTGATGACGTCATCAAATGTTACAGTTTGTTACGACGAGTTTAAAAATAATTTTTTTTTTTTTTTTTTTTTTTTGTTGAGCAAACTACGTGTTGAATTTTTTGGTAATAGATAATGACTATAAAAGCCTAATTGTAAAATTTGAACAAAATTGGCCGTTGCATAACGAAGTTATATTAAGGTGAAAAGTGTCGTTTTTAGCGCGATCGGCGATAAAGTCTGTACAGTTCCCTCAATGTATTGCACCCCGTGCGTGTGCACTCTAGGCTTTTACTGCATGCTGTGTATATACCTACACGCGACAAGTCAGGTCTTGTCACAGTTCATCGAACTTTGCGGTGTGTTGTTAAGTTCTGCGTGTGTGTGTGTGTGTGTGTGTGTGTGTGTGTAATAATGGCGACGCAAAGAAAAACATGTAAGTCATGCCAAGTTCAGTGTGGAAATGTTTCCCTTTATGTCATTTTGGTGGCTTAATTGTGACAGGGAGAGGAAGAGGAGACTTTACTGAGACGATCACATGCTCACGTGAGTTGTTTGATGTATAATGGTGGAGAAAATGCAATTGACAAAATGGTCGTCTTTCGTTCTATCTTTACCGATCACGTACGTGCTTACATACGAGAGTCACAATGTGCAACAGCGGGGCCAGAGGCACTTTACCCCCGCGAGAGTTGTTGTCGGGATACGCTGAGTAAAACTGTTTAAAAGTAAAGTCATCGCCTTTCAAAATGTCCGTGTATTTCTTTAGCCGTGCACACTTGTGTTTATGATGTTTATCAAAGTGGGGTAGTTTTTATAAAACTTTGGAACTTTTTAATACAGATGATGAGCTCGGAATTTGAATCTGTCAAATGTCAGATTGACTGTACAGTACACCAGTGTTCGTGATGTTACAAAATAAGACCGTTAATTTGATATAGCGCCACCAACGTCACTAGCGATACACACTTTGTTTTATTGACACCGCATAGATGCCGAACAAAACGGAGGGCAGCAAGGGTTAATGTTTTGATAAAAGGCAATATGAATACTATTTTGAACACACAACCTGGCGGCAGCCAATTGCACGGCGTGGAAAAGGAACACTTTGGAAAACACGAAAACATTGTTTTTCCTGGCAGTTAAAACCAAAAAGGTAACTTGTTTTTCCTCCAGGAGTCGAGTTACAATAAATGTATGCGGTTCTTTACAATTCTTAGTGACCTGAGTTGACCTCGCTTCCTGCCCAAACCGGAAGTCCCCATGAAATACATATGATAAAGCTCTTTTTAATTATTTTCATATTCATATTTAAAGGTTTTATTTGATTTCACTTTCAATATATCAAACAAAATCAAAACCATGTGTTATACGGTGTCTCATAGAGACCATTATGTTGCTTTAAATGTTAATTCCTCCAAAATTTTCTTCAAATAAATAACTCAAAATTGAAATTAAACTGAACCTTGAAACTGTGCATATACTTGAACCTCAATATGAAGACGCGAAATAAAACAATGACGTCATGATGATGTCATCAGATGTTGAGTTACAATAAATCAAAGTTTATTCATTAAATCAGAACTCCTGAAGTGCACAATGGATTTTTACAATCTACACATCATCGCAAAGGTCTTTTGGAAATAATTTAAATGTCTCAAAGAAATGACCCCAATTTGACCTTGTATTGCGGTTCCAACCGGAAGTTGAAGGAAAGAATTGTTATAAAGCCATTCTTTTTTAGTTCTTTGGTCAGTATAAAACAAGCTTTGGACAGTGGTTTCAGTGTGTGAGTAGGTAAAGGACTCTGCGTTTTCAAGTTTAAAACTGATGACGTCATTACATTAAACAGCGTCCTCTGGTAACAAGTTTCAAATCAATGGTGCTACGACACTAATTGTAACAGCTTTTTTTTTCCCTCGTGTTCTTCTTTCCCTGCAAACCTTCTCCAGCAATTTTAAACAAAAGTAAAGCTTGTACAAACTTAAAACTTACTGTGTACATAGGCAATAGTGAGTAGATGAAACCGCCAGTTTTTTGGAATGATGACATTGATCAAGAAACGGGAGTTGTTACAAAGTGTGGTACAAGTTTAACTATAAAAACCAAACATTGTATACAAATTCATCTTTTTATGTTCAATGTTTTTGAACTACGTCATTATGTAACGTTCAACCGAACACCGTATTTTTGTAATAAACAAAAATTCTATGTCTAGTTTTACCTCGTATTCTTATCAGCGAACCTTCTCCGTTGATTTTTAACAAAAGTAAAGCTTATATGAACTTGAAACTTATCAGGAACATGAACCATAGTTAGTAGATGAAACCGCAACTTTTTTAGAATGATGACGTCATTGATGACGTCATTATGCTAAATAAACCATTAATAATTAGAAAATTCATATCTTGAGAACCAGAAAAGCTACGTACGAGATTCTTTCAAAACATAAAAGTTCTTGTAATGACCTTTAATTGTCGTGCACAACTTGACCTCATTTGACCTTTACTTCCGGTCGAAACCGGAAGTTCAAAATTTCAAAAAATCATATCTCAAGAACTGCTAATGATATTGTCAAAATTTGAATGACAGTTTGAAGATCGGTTAGCCTGCTTCAACTTTTGCACAGATATAACACCGTTTTGAACTTGTCTTCCGGTCGTAAAACCGCGCGTTTGTGTTGACCTCCAATCATACTGCATAAAAACATGCCGTGTAGTACGACTAACTGTAGGCTGTGTGTGTGTACTGTGTGCCTGTAATGTGCAGTCTACCACAACGCGCTCTATGATTCGATTGTACAACCCATCGTGGCCGGCTTTGTGCATTGCAGGCAGTCTTATGCAAGTCGCGCGCAACACTTTTTTTCATGACGCTGGGCTAGTCTTTAAAAGTAAAGCCTGTATGAACTTGAAACTTATCATGAACATGAACCTCAGTGATTAGATGAAACCGCGACTTTTTTTGGAATGATGACGTCATTGGAGATCAATGGCAACAAAGGGGTTCGATACGGTCTATACGATATATACCTTATGACACCGGTGGTGTGCCAACGTTTGCAACCAACCCCCCCCCCCAAAAAAAAAAAAAAAAAAAATTTGTGACGGGTTGTGCGCCGCCAACGTTGGCAACCGCGGCTTGGCGAACGTACTTTTATTTTTTAGTGTTGGTTTTAGGAAAATTATTTACTTACTTGCGAGGGGGTGACGTTTGCGGGTGATTTAAAAGTGGCGGACAGTAACAACAAGATGGAGGGAAGGTAAGCAGACGACATCACTTCGTTTTCTCGAGAGGAATTAAATAAGTAAATTTTAATGATGTTGTAACACTTGTGTGTAACTGTTATGTTACAGGAAGTAGGCCTAGGCCTATGTTTAACATTTTAATTCCATTCCTATTCTCAATCTCAGTCATGTCAGTCACAGTCACTCAGTACTGTAGTGTTAGTTATACTAAAATAATCATATCTTAAGAATAATACATGCTACATACATGGTCTTTACACCATATGAAAGGTCTTGAAGTACTAAACAAATCTTACACAGGGTGTGACCCCATTTGACCTTCACTTCCGGTCGAAACCGGAAGTAGTAGTTTTGTTATGAAAAATCGTTTCTGAATTACGTAAATTTGTGTATTAATATAATAACTTAGTTTTAAAGCCCCTCGACGATTCTACATATGTTTACTAAATGTAACCATTGAAATAAGATAGTGGGAATAACAATAAAAACTAGCAATTGAGAGTTTGTGAACAAACTCACGGTGTTCGGCTGGAACGTAAAAAAGTGACTGCGTCATTGAAAACAAGGTCACTTTTGTGTGCTGTGCTGATGGGCAAAATTTGTATTTGTACCTTGTGTTGATCTTTAGGCATGAAGGTCAGTCATATGAAACTTCAACTTCCGGTTTTGACAGGAACTATGGGTCAAATAGGGTCACACTCTGCGATAGTTGTACATTATTTCAAGGGCTTGCATATGGTGCAAATATCTCGTGTAACTTTTTTGATCCCCAAATATGATTTTTTTTAAACATTAAACGTTGATTTAATATGACTTCATTAATGATGTCATCATCCGGAAAAAAAAATCCAGTTTCATCTACACAGTAATGTCTAAGGCAACAGTAAGTTTCAAGTCTGTATCACGTTCAGTTGATGAAATATGAATTTACTATCTGTGAAATTTCAACATCCATTTCAACCGGAAGTAGGGGTCAAATGGGGTCACAACTTCAACACAATTTTTAGAATGGTTAACGCGCTTTCAGATGAAGTAATGATTATTAATGAATTCTGTTTTGTTATTGAAAAATAATCTTTTTGAAAAAAAAATTCAACTTCCTGTTTCGACTGGAAGTCAAGGTCAAATGGGGTCACAAACTGTGTAAGAAGTGCAGAGTAATTGAAGAGCTTTTATATGGTGCAAGCATCTTGTACGTATCACTTACGGTTCTTCAGATATGAATTTTTGAAATATTAAACGTTGATTTATTGTAATGACGTCATCAATGACGTCATCATCCACAAAAGACAATGCAGTTTACTGCACGTTAAAGTTGAAGGTAATAGTAAGTTTCAAGACTGTACCTCGTTTAGTTAAAGACCTATGAATTGTTTAATACTTAAACTTCAACTTCCGGTTTCGACCGGAAGTCAAGGTCAAATGGGGTCACACTTTCTGTAAAACTCGTAGACTGGTTAAAGTGTTTTCAGATGAAGTAATGGTTATTACTCTAGCCTGTTTTTTATTGAAATATGATTTTTTGGAAAAATGACATTTTAACTTCCGGTTTCGACCGGAAGTCAAGGTCAAATGGGGTCACACACTGTAAGATTTGTACAGTAATCAAAAAGCTTTCATATGGTGCAAAGATCTCGTACGTAACATATACGGTTCTTCAGATATGGATTTTTTAAATATTAAACGTTGATTTAATATAATGACGCAATCAATGACGTCATCTTTTACGGCCAGAAGACAATGTCAAACTGGTATTATGTCTGTGCAAAAGTTTGAGCAGGCTAAACGATCTTCATACTGACATTTAAATTTTGACAATATGATAAGCAGTTCTTGAATTATGAATTTTTGAAATTTTGAACTTCCGGTTTCGACCAGAAGTAAAGGTCAAATGAGGTCAAGTTGTGCACGACACTTAAAGGTCATTACAAGAACTTTTTTGTTTTGAAAAAATCTCGTACGTAGCTTTTCTGGTTCTCAAGATATGAATTTTCTAATTATTAATGGTTTATTTAGCATAATGACGTCATCAATGACGTCATCATTCTAAAAAAGTTGCGGTTTCATCTACTAACTATGGTTCATGTTCCTGATAAGTTTCAAGTTCATATAAGCTTTACTTTTGTTAAAAATCGACGGAGAAGGTTCGCTGATAAGAATACGAGGAAAAACTAGAGATTGAGAGTTTGTGAACAAACTCACGGTGTTCGGCTGGAACGTAATAAAGTGATTGCGTCATTGAAAACAAGGTCAATATTGTATGCTGTGCTGATGGGCAAAATTTTTATTTGTACCTTGTGTTGATCTTTAGGCATGAAGGTCAGTCATATGAAACTCCAACTTCCGGTTTTGACATGAACTATGGTTCAAATGGGGTCACACTCTGCGATAGTTGTACAGTATTTCAAGGGCTTGCATATGGAGCAAATATCTCGTGTGTAACTTTTATGATCCCCCAAATGATTTTTTTAAACATTAAACGTTGATTTAATATGACTTCATCAATGATGTCATAATCCGAAAATAATCCAGTTTCATCTACACAGTAATGTCTAAGGCAACAGTAAGTTTCAAGTCTGTATCACGTTCAGTTGATGAATTATGAATTTACTATCTGTGACATTTCAACATCCGTTTCAACCGGAAGTAAGGGTCAAATGGGGTCACATCTTCAACACAATTTTAGAATTGTTAACGAGCTTTCAGATGAAGTAATGATTATTAATGAATTCTGTTTTGTTATTGAAAAATAATCTTTTTGAAAAAAAAATTTCAACTTCCTGTTTCGACCGGAAGTCAAGGTCTCATGGGGTCACAAACTGTGTAAGATGTGCAGAGTAATTGAAGAGCTTTTATATGGCGCAAATATCTTGTATGTATCATTTACGGTTCTTCAGATATGAATTTTTGAAATATTAAACGTTGATTTATTGTAATGACGTCATCAATGACGTCATCATCCAGAAAAGACAATGCAGTTTACTGCACGTTGAAGTTGAAGGTAAAAGTAAGTTTCAAGACTGTACCTCGTTTGGTTAATGACCTATGAATTTTGTTATACTTGAACTTCAACTTCCGGTTTCAACCGGAAGTCAAGGTCAAATGGGGTCACACTTTCTGTAAAACATGTAGACTGGTTAAAGTGTTTTCAGATGAAGTAATGGTTATTACTATAGCCTGTTTTTTATTGAAATGTTTTTTTTGGAAAAATGACATTAACTTCCGGTTTCGACCGGAAGTCAAGGTCAAATGGGGTCACACACTGTAAGATTTGTAGAGTAATCAAAAAGCTTTCATATGGTGCAAAGATCTTGTATGTAACATAAACGGTTCTTCAGATATGGATTTTTTAAATATTAAACGTTGATTTAATATAATGACGCAATCAATGACGTCATCTTTAACGGCCGGAAGACATTGTCAAACCAGTATTATGTCTGTACAAAAGTTTAAGCAGGCTAACCGATCTTCAAACTGTCATTCAAATTTTGTCAATATGATAAGCAGTTCTTGGGATATGAATTTTTGAAATTATGAACTTCCGGTTTCGACCGGAAGTAAAGGTCAAATGAGGTCAAGTTGTGCACGACAATTAAAGGTCATTACAAGAACTTTTATGTTTTGAAAGAATCTCGTACGTAGCTTTTCTGGTTCTCAAGATATGAATTTTCTAATTATTAATGGTTTATTTAGCATAATGACGTCATCAATGACGTCATCATTCTAAAAAAGTTGCGGTTTCATCTACTAACTATGGTTCATGTTCCTGATAAGTTTCAAGTTCATATAAGCTTTACTTTTGTTAAAAATCGACGGAGAAGGTTCGCTGATAAGAATACGAGGAAAAAAAAACAAAAAAAAAAACTTAACAATAACAATAGGTTTTCGGCTCAATGCCGAACACCTAAAAAACAAAAAAAAAAACTTAACAATAACAATAGGTTTTCGGCTCAATGCCGAACACCTAAAAAACAAAACAAAAAAAACTTACAATAACAATAGGTTTTCGGCTCAATGCCGAACACCTAATAACGGTAATTAACTTGAAATTGATTTTTAAGGAAGCAGCCTTGTCAATGGATAATTCCTTATAAGTTATAGCAATAACCATGATGCCAAAAGACAGTTATTCTAAATTTCAATGTAATATAAATTATATACCAACAAAACATTGCATTTTCTAAACAATTCTGTCTTTTATTTACATTCTTAGAATAACCAATTACATATACTCCAAAACAAAATAGTACTTGACTACAGCACAATAGACACTTTATATTACTAGGCGTTCATAGTACAAGTTTAATTTTGTTTTTGTAAAAGATTTGTCTGTATGTTGGTGCAGGAGCAACATGAACAGAACATTTTAGCACAAAATAAGTGTATTTGTGTCATTGTACAACAGAAATGTTCCTAGATGGCATTATTGTTATTATCCCTTTATGGCACTAAAAGTACACTCCATTTTTATCATGTCCTCCATTTTAGGAGAGATGTTTGTATGCTAAAGTAAGGTAACCATAAAGAGAATCACTGCATGTGTGCCATCTCTGCTGAAAAGTAACATTGCAACTCACATTCAGATGAATCCCCACCAGTAATTGAATCTAAAATACTGATAGTGTGGACCCATAGTGATTTTGATGAAGTGCAGAAATCTAAGGTTTTTTTACAATTTATAAACATCATCATCATCATCTAGCAGTCACAATTGAGGTCCCTTTCATCTCACGCTATGAGTGTTTATCCTTCATAATGTTATAAACATGTAATCAAAAGGTTTTAATATTGTCATTATTCTGCTTAGTGGAAATAGTACTCATTTTTTAAATGTTGTAAAAACCGTAATCATAGATGGACAGTTTACATGTACATGTACTAAATAATCTTTCAAAGAGTACATCCTAGCATTGTAGTGTAAATCGTTCATTGAAGTACAAAAATTGGCAAAAAATGTGTTGACATGTATTCACCGATTGGGTGTGTTTGCTCATGAACAGAGCTACCAGGAAAGCCATGAGTATTAACACTTGAACTAACATTGTGAGCCAGGGACTAGAATTTGAGTCAGATGTGTTAACCGTTCCCAACTATTCAGTGTTTATGTTCAAGGACACAACCACAGAAGGCATATGAAATCTGATTTGAATCACATTTTGATGATTCAGACACTAGTACTCGAGTATGAATTACAAAATATTAACTCTATGCATTGGTGTTTTGCTTGAGAGCCCAAATGTGATGACTGTTTTGAATAGCAGGACTTGAATTTGAATCCACTCCTTAGTCAGGTACCAGGCATGCTATTTACTCTGTTGGTGTTGTTTGCTCAATACAGTCTGAACAAGTAGGATTAGTAGGATTTGAACCAATATTTTGATAATTCAGGCATCAAAAATCTGTGTAAAGCACACACTAATTCTAAGGAGTCATGCATTGTTATAAAGCACAACCATTATGAGTAGGTTTTCAATCCGCATTGTGATGACTCATCCAGGCAGTCAAGCTTCACAAGGAACAACAGTGTGTATACAACACATAAAAACATGACAAATTACTGTAACAAAATTGTTTATTATATTATAATCAGTTAATACACACTTAATATGTCTTGACTGTCTTTTTACTTAAAACGGTGTCTCTAATGAAATAAGATTCTGTGTAAAATAAGGGAGTGTCTGAATTACCACCTTCTCCACTGTATGTACAGCCTTTTTAGGAAGAGAAGTTCCATGCTTAAAGCATCTTGCCCTTAAAGGATACAACCAGTACAACTACCATGAATAAAAAGATACAAGTCTACATTCTGATTACCCCCACCCCCCCCCCCACACACACCAAACTGGAGTCTGAACAGCTGAGAGTATGGACCTATTACAGCTGAGAGTATGGACCTATTCTACTATTTCTAGTGATTCTAGCAGTGCATAATTCCATCTACATGTATATTACAATTTGTAAACATACTTTCAAACTAGATAGATCTAATACCGTGATTATTCGTGGTTATTAGAAATAGTGCCATCATTCATAACACTATCTGAACCCTTGGCTGGGCAGTTGACTGATTATAAATGATGTATCAAAGCATTACAATATTATTTTTGAGGATTACTCTTGAATGTATCATACTCAAGGCACAACTTTCCAACCTGCATTTTGAAGACTTACATGTAGGTCCAAAAACTTAATTTAGTAACATTTAATGTACATCTAATTAGTGTTTAGCTCAAGAACACAATCATCATGATTAGTAGTGGGATTCAATCCACATTGTGACGACGAAGGAACCAGAACCTTTTTCTGAGCAGAACTTACATGTATTTAGTTAATTATTGTTTTGCTCAAGTGCACAACTGCCATGATTTAATTAAGTAGTAAGACTCTAATCAAGAACTCAATCACTGTATGGCGTGAAAGAGTAAGGATGTGTTTTAAGCTCAGAGTCCTCTTGAGTCTAAAGATGCACTTTCATGTATCTGTGAAATAATGAGTATCTGCGATACAGCTGGAAGGATTTGAGGAAACAATTGTTATAAATGTGTTCAGTCCTTAATTGCTGATGAACTTTAAATTCATCAAAATAAGTCAAGACAGGTATATGATGTATGTACACACTCAAGCACAATGGCATCTCATGTGATCCAACTCAGTAGCTCCATGGAGAGTATTCCTCACATATGTATGATAGGAAGACTTTACTGAAAGAGGTCTCTTGTGATGAACCTGTGCAAAACATACAGAAATAAAAAGAAGAGAAACATTACAGTTTCACACAATGTTCCTTGAGGGTTGTACTTCAAAATTAAACGGCTGAAGCAGAATTAAAACGGTTGAATTCACATACGAGTGCTTTACCAAGTTAACTGTTTTGCCCAAATGCTGACAGCCTCTCTATTTGTCAATTTTTTGTTTGGGGGGGGGTGCAGTCAGAAAAAAAATTCAATCCTACATGCCATAGAGCCAGGGATCAGCCTTACAGTACAACCTGGGAAGTGGAAGTGGAGGGATTGCCTTAAGTGCTTGTGACTTTTATTTGAAACATCACGTAATAAACCAACAAGAAAACTCCAACTGGTTAAGATTTAATTAAATTTTTCAGTAAACAAAGAAAATTGCCAAGAATGAGATTTGAGCCTGCATTCCCAGATGTAAAAAATTCATAAAGAATTGGTAGTGATGTATTTTGGGGAGAAAAAAAAAGAAACAAATTGAACAATTGTTTGTCCAGTTAATAAGTCACTGCCTACATGTTCAATTATTACCATCAAATTGAGGTGATGCACTTTGGTGGTGCTTAGATGGATTGAGCTGGCTGTTACTCACAGACAAGTCTGACTGTCAGTGTTAGCTGATGACCTTGAGTTGATACGCCATATCATGAGAGCAGAGACTAATCCTGGCTGATGTTTGACAGCCACAGTATCTGCATTTGAGGTTTCTTTCCTGAGAATGGACTGCGCTTTCATGATGCCACACCCTTCTGATTTATGCAGCTCGTGTCCTGGCTTCCTCTTATTGGCCATGAATTCCCTGGTGGTAGTTGGAATGTCAACTGCTTGGAGATCTTGTTTCAGACACTCATTGAAATAGAGTTGAGGGCAACCTCTATAACGAACTCCTCTTGCAAGTCCCTCATAGAGTATCTGCTTCTGTAGACAGAAATGATTCATACATACAAGGTGACCACTCCAGTATAGATGTATGGCAGGTAACATAAAATTAGCACTGACTATATCAGCCCTGCAAAGAGTCTCAGTGTTAGTGACATGGGCCGAATTTCATAGAGCTGCTTAAGCACAAAATTTGCTTAAGCACAAAAATATCCTTGCTTAGTAAAATCAGGTTACCGGCCAAGGCTCCACTGGATTGTTATAGTAAGTAAGCAGCAGCTAAATACCAGTCACAAGCAATGTACGTCACATGGAGTTTGGACCAGTAACATGGGTACAAATAAGCAAGTTTTTTCGTGCTAAAGCAAATTTTGTGCTGAAGCAGCTCTATGAAATTGGCCCCTGGTCAGACTTGATGTTGAGGACGAAGAAAGCAGAATTGAATTTAGATATGATTTTGTTAAAGAGTGTTGATTTTGATGGAATTATCTCAGAGGAATAGGTAAAACTTTTGTTTCCTAGTAACCTTTCAGACTGAAACTGATCAAAATGTTTGTCATGATTTTTCAAGGTACAATATACCTTAAACATGTATTCAAGCTTAACATTAAACGCTTACCTCAGTGATATATATGGCATCAGCCTGATGAACACAAGCAATCCGAGGATATCCTGCAGTAGAAAGGACACCCTTTGTAGATGACTGCAGAGAGCTGCAGTCCAAGACACCGTATTGAGGGTGTCACAGATCACCCTCAGCTGGCTGACTATTGCTGATCAGGGTAGAAACCTCTATGAGCCCAACATCAGTGCGTTGATTACCTCAGTGCGTTATGACATCAGCTGATGAAAACTGTTCACAACCCTGAGGATTTCCTACAGTTGGAAGGGTGGTCACCCCTTGCAGATAACTACATCTACTCCAAGACCCCATATTGGAGTCATAGGACCACCCTCAGCTGTTTGACAGCAGTTGTGACTAGACACATCTTCAAGCTCCATATCATTGCCTAGTTTAAGGCATACCTGTACCTCAGGATGCCATACTGCTTAACAACATCTAGGGGTTGGATGCTGAAAGATAATTAAAAGTCAATGAATAAATAAATAGTAAAATGTGTTTACAGAGATATATATTGTTCCTTCAGATTTTAGAATTTAATTTGTATTTTAAGGTAATTCGTTGTATATACTTAAACATTGACAAGAAACCATAAAATAATAAACACTTTGTATCAAACTTGATGTAACAGTATCAATGATTTTTAACCTTAAAGCATCACTTTTAAATTACCCGTATAAAACAGTGTTTCTATTTAAATTGTGCACAGAAGAATGTTCAATGCAAAGACAGTTTACCTGAAATATTACTTTGCTTTTTTTATTGTGTTTAAACTTGTTTTCTCATTTTTTAAAGTTTGTTAATCGTTAATCTAAAGCTGCACTTAAGTCTTGTGAATTAAACAAATCTCTAGGTATGTACATGTACAAGTACATGTAAATCTCTAGGTAAATCTCTAGGTGTGTCAATCTCTAGGTATAGTTGTATGTAAATATCCAGCTGTATGCCAATACTTAGATTGCCTTGTCCAATGATCTAATAGCCCAACGCACCCCCTTCAAATTCACCAGGAGCATGAATCACACCATCATGACTGCATTATGTAATGCAGCAGGAACAACATGAGAACGGTATAGTTTCTAATTCTAATACAAAGTTATGGACGACAAATACCTAATTAAAACTCAATGATGATGAATGGAACTGCTCATAATAATGTCTAAACATAACCAAGACAAAATAATCAATGCCCAGATGCAAATAGGCACTGGTACTATTACATCATCTGCAAATGCTCCAATCTTGAGATCATGTTTGATAGCACAGTGTACATGGAATCTCACGTCAAGAAAATTTGTCAATCTGCATTTTACCGTATCAAAAACATTAACAGCATTCGTAAAATCCTCAATAAAAAGTCTGTCTCTATCCTTTAGACATGCTTTCATTACATCCAGGCTTGATAATGGAACTTCATTGCTCTATGATATTAACAAAAAACTCATCAAAAAACTGCAAAATGTCAAGAACGCTGCTGCTAGTGTATTATCCAAAACACAAGTCTGGAAACAGCTTGGAAAGCTAAAAATTATAGAGTTCCTCCCTATCTCAAAGAAATTCTCCCACCATATACGCTAACTCACAATCTTCACTCTACAAAGCAACTTCTTTTAACTATCCTTAAAACAACCAGTTCGAACGGTGATCGTGCCTTTTTTGTATCTGCACCCTTTCTCTGGAACTCTCTTCCATTCAATATCTGAGCTACAGAGTCTCTGGACGTTTTCAAAACATTGCTTAAAACTCACTTGTTCAATATTTCTTAAAATTGACTTTCTATTTATTATTTTTCACCACTTGTTTTTGCAACACACTTATGTCAATCTGTTTTTATTCAATTTTTGTTTTCAAGCACCTCGGAATATGTCAAGTCTTAAATAGCTGGCACTTTACAAGTTTAAATTCTTATTATTATTACTGATGTAGACTATCAATTCTTTGCCTCATAAATCAATAACAGCATTTTACATAATAGCCACACAAATATTTCAAAGACCTATACAAAGAACTGTACAAATTGAATTTACAAATTAATGTAATAAATAGATCTTTTTTTGTTAACCCTGCTTCTACACTTGATTAAAACTGGATTTTTACAGCTTCATGGTAACTATAATATGTTGGTATGACAGTTGTTACAATATCATCCAATCCTCTGGCATACACATGGTCCAGTAATGTGCCATTCTCAGTAGTTGCATCTTGCACACATTGTTTATATCCTTGTTCTTGGATTAACTTGTCAATAATATGGGAATGACTGTCCAAAAGATTCTCATTAAAATCTCCCATTATTATACACCTGTGGCTGATCTTATGAATTTCGGTTATTAAGTGTGATAAGTTCATGTTAAAATCATTCATCTTGTAAGATGGAGGTCGGTAAATTACTGCCACTATTAAAGATGTATTTGAAACAATATGGAAAGCAACATATTCTATATTTTGATATGGTAGATTTAACCGACTAAAAGTTTTAGTTCTCTTGCCATACACTGAGACTCCCCCATGACTTTGATGCTGTAAGTTTCCCATGGAATTATCATATGACATTGATCTCATCTGATGGTAGGATTTGAAATTCTGTAAATTCAATTCATCAATTTCATCATCTAGATTAATCCATGTTTCAGTCAGGCACAGAAAATCAGCCTCTTTAATTTCAGGATGCCCTTTCAAATCCATAAAGTGATTCTTTAAGCCCTCAACATTATGCAATATGATAGTGGTAGTCTTTTCTGGGTATGTTTCGTCATTTAAACTCAATTTAGACATATCATTTAAAGATTGTGCAACTGATTCATCACAGTATATATACTTCTCATCTAAATCTTCAATTATGAGACCCCTCAATGATGTGACACGACTCAGACTCACATATGCTTGCCCTGCTGAAAATATTTTTGCTAGACACACTACAGCTTTATTGGTCGTCATTCCTTGACACTTGTGTGCTGTACAAGCCCATGCCAGTTTCAATGGGAATTGTTTACGGATGCACTTTTTACCAATATTCTCTTCTTCAATGTCAATTGAAACAGTATTCTGATCATCCAAGGACACGGACTGCCTTCTGCATTTAGCTCCAACATTCTTAATATCAAAGGCTACCTTGATACATTTGGGTCCAGATCTATCTTGTAACATTTCTATTCCAACAACAGTTCCAAATGCTCCATTGACAAGTCCATCAGATACATCTATGTTTCTTGTTAACATGACTCTGGCACCAGCACCAATCCATAATGATCGACACAAACTCCGTTCTGATTGCAATGGCTTATCTCTCTGTTTGAGTTTACCACTTTCATCCTTTTCATAATCTTTGGCCTCAATACACATAGATTCTGGACATTTGTCATGCATTCTTTGCAGATTGTACTTATTCACTTGTTATTAGTAGGATAGATGTGAAGTGCATCATTGATGTCTTCTCCAGTTTCACATGCCTTTAACATAGCTATATCTTCATCTGACAATTTTTCATTTTTCTTTTTCACTCGCAACTTGTTTAAAACTTGTGTAAACTTCAAGTCATCTTTTTGCCTCATAATTTCTTTCAACTCAAACACTTGGAAGTTATCATGCCATAAGCTTGACTCTACAATGTTATGATGTAAGGATTTCCCTTTTACTGGTGGTAGCTGATAAAAATCACCAACTGCAAGAATACTAACATTCCCAAATGCACACTGAGTTCTGGTTTGTTTTACTTGCCTCAATCGTCCATGTATGTAACACATCATTTTCTGATCAACCATGGATACTTCATCAATAATCAAGATCTGTACAGTTGCCAATTTATTACGCAATTTACTTAGTTTTTCCTCACCTAGTGGTTTATAGGGTAGTAAAATATCGATAGTTATTGATAAAGCACTGTGCAGTGTGGATCCATTAATATTAAATGCAGCAACTCCTGTAGGTGCAGTCAATAATACAGAAATATCATCAGGATTATGATTCATTCTTTGCAGTAATCGTACAGACTCATTATAAATACATTTTATGACATGTGATTTTCCTGTGCCAGCTCCTCCAGTTAGAAATATGTAAAATGGTTTGGGATTTTTACCATTGACTTTATCAATACACCATTGTCTTATTGTATAGAATACTTTACTCTGTTCATCATTCATTAGTCTCATTAGACTCTGAGCCTCCTTTCTAGGAATCTGAGCACCATGGGGTTCAATACAGTATCCTAGATCATCTTTCTTATTAGACTTCAGATCAGGTATTGCAAATTCATCTTCACTATCTTGACTTACTGCAGCCTTTTCACTTTGACATTCAAGTCTTTGTGCTTCAGTCTCTGGACAGATTAAAGCCCATGCATCTTCCTGAGGACCAAACTTGGCTAAATACTCTTCAACATCTTCCATGGACTCAATGTTAGCCTCAAATTTACTACGGTTATTGTCCACAATCATCTTTACACATAAAACTTCACGAACAAGTTTAACACATCCACTTTTATAAAATTCTTCAAATGTCTCAAAATGTGAAGGCTTCAAATGTGAATCCACACGATAGGGCAGGAAAAGTTGTAAAATACTGTGATAGTACTTTTCTGGATATTTGGTTTCAGAAAACCTTGGGTACTTTATAACAGCATTACCAGTTCTTGTTCGCTTCTGTATGACGCCTAAATTGTTTTGTAATCTATGAACATGTCTAGCCATTTTCCCACGTCTAAAGACCTTTGCTGCTTCAGTGCTACATAAAACCCGATATTCTGAGCAAAATGTTGCCAAACACATTGTATCAAATTCATGTGATTTAGGTCTTGCTTTGTATTTGTCAATCTTGCTAGACATCCATACATTTTCATCCTCATCATCTTGTTTATTTTGAATCAATCGTAATGGTAAACTCATTCTCACAGGATTCTCTCCTATTGGTATAAACTCTACTTTCCTGGAACCTTCTTTCAATCGCAAATTACACACACGAAAACAAGCTTCTTGTGCCGAAATCTCTCTATTCTGCAAATATACTTGTCCAATCTGTTTCATGCTTTGTCTAGCATCCAAATTTCCTTTTACTGCCTCTTTTTGTGCTTGATTGAGCAACATTCCAATCTCACGTTCTGCCTTAGAAATATATGCTGCAATGTATCCAACACAGCCATAAATATCAGTAATGTACTGAATATCTAAATTAGCATTCCATGCACGTGACAAATGTGGATTATACTGATTGACCCAGACATCTTGTGGATTACGCTTTAATACCATACTGATTGTTTTCGTGACATTATTATTTGCTTCTTCAAATGCTTTCTGACTTATTCCAATATCTTTAAATATATCATGTGTAGACTTGTGTTGGTTGTCTTCATTTTTTACTGCTTCCCAAACATTTTTCAACAATTCTCTTGCATTATCTAATTCTTGTTTAGCACTTGCTTTGTCTATTTTATTACCCTCATCCTGTTTAGGTCTAACAACAAATGTTCTTTCTGATGGAGGTCTTGGAAAATTAAATCTGCATTCTGTTCCTTTCTTTTTGCAACTTTTTGAATGTTTCCGGCTGTGCATTTGAACATGTGATAAAATCTCATTTAGTTCGTTATCTTCTTCCTTTGATGGCATTTTGCAAGATACATATTTATCAATAAATTTAATAACTTCTTCATCTTTATCAGTGTCTAATTTGGGTGCATTCTCAATCCAGAATAAACAATGTGTGTGTGGACTGCCTCTTAACTGAAACTCAATTCTATAGAAATAGTCAATCACTTTACCAATCGGTTGAGCTTCTGACAAGATAACCTCCTTCAAAAACAAATGGAATCTCCGATCAAATATTCTTGCCACAGTTACAGGATTACTTTTAAGTAGCATGCATTTGTCATTCCAATCTAATTCTTCTATTGTTCTACAGTCACCTTGTTGCTTCAATAATGTATTAATAACTTCAGGCCATCTCATATCAGCAGAAAAAAATGATGCAAACCATGTGGGTAACCCAAGCTGTCTGATCATAGCATAGATATCTCTCTGTGTTGATTGCCAATATGGACTAGTACCTCTGATGGGTTTTAAGAACTTATAACCATTATCACTTTTCAACATATTCCTTAATTTATCCTTGTTATTTAACATTGATGCAGTTAAATTATGTCCTTGTTTTGTTTTTACAGAACCTTTCCGGAGTGCAATAGACACACTTGATAATACTTGATGAATTTCAGAGATATATTGAGCATAGAAAATATAGTCTACATTTTTTGAAAACCTATTGTCAACATTCATCAATCTATTAAGCAAATATCTACACAGTGTTATTCTGACATTACGCTTATCACTGAATATTGGACTACCTGTTGGAAATAATGTAGGAAAGCATTTGGCTTCATTTCCTTCTTCCATCAAGACTCTTACTGGATTATTGCCTTCACATGGAGCCACACAAAACACATCATCAAAATACTGATCCAAGATTTCCTGACCTATGTCCACTGGTTGGATGCAAGTATCAAGCTGAATTCCACATAACCTATCTTCATCACTATCTTCTTCTTCGTCACTTTCATCTTTCTCATTTAATTTCTCAGTTTCTTTATTTGGAGGTTCTTCAGGTACAGGATTTATCCAGTCTTCCTCAATTTCAATATCATTGTACCACTTGTTATTAGACTTAAGATAATGTAAAGCTTCTTCAACATGAGACTTATTGACAAATTTGTATTCATAGTAGCCTTTATATGACAACTTCCTCTTCAACTTGATCCGAATCATTTCATTCTCATTTGGACTCCTTGGTAATGACTGCACAGATTCTGTAGTGTTAGATGGAACACACACACAGGGTCCAATGATACCATTCTGTCCACCTTTAGGGAGATTAATTATCTTCATGAATGCAATACTCCTGGCAATTAAATGTTGTTCAAGAGAATTCAGTTGTTTCAATCTCTCTGGAATATCTGACAAGGTTAAATTATTAGCACTCGCCTCTGCTGGTATTCTGTTTGCAAGTAGTTTCCTATGACAAGTATAACAAATCCACAGGCATGACCTACATTTAGACACAGCACATTCTTTTGCATTACATTCCTCATTACACCTATGCAAATACTTTTCAGATATGTATTCTGATTGCCTATATCTCTCTTTATTACACTTTAAGACTTGATTTCTATACAGTAATTTCAAACAAACAGCACAGATGAATTCTGGCCCTGAACTCATTTTCTCCTTAAAATTGTGGATTACATTCTTAATGTGTTGTCTTTTACACTTCAAAATTGTTCTCTTACGTACCATTGCATTCTTCGCTTTCTGTTTGAAAATTGCATTTTCATGATACTTTCTTTTCATATTATTTATCAAGTTATACCTGTGTTGTACATTTGTATGATACCTTTGTTTCATATTATTTATTAACTTGTCTCTGTGCTGCACATTTGTATGATACTTTCTTTTGATGCTATTTATTAACTTGTCTCTGTACTGTACATTTGTATGATACTTTCTTTTGATGCTATTTATTAACTTGTCTCTGTACTGTACATTTGTATGATACTTTCTTTTGGTGCTATTTATTAACTTGTCTCTGTACTGCACATTTGTATGATACTTTCTTTTGATGCTATTTGTTAACTTGTCTCTGTACTGAACATTTGTTTGATACTTTCTTTTGATGTTATTTATTAAATTGAACCTGTAATGCACATTTGCATGATAATATCTTTTATTGTCAGCATTTTTCTTCAATTTGAACTTCAAATCACTATGATACTTTGATTTGTCCACAGCCTGTTTTACTTTCCTGTATTTCACATCAACATTGTACTTCACTCTTCTAGCTTTATTTACTTTCTCTTTATTTCTGCTATACCTTTTTTTGCTAGCACATTTTTTGGTGTCTCTGTAGTCAAAGGACTCATTGTATATTTTTTTCATAGTACTTTTTTGATATTCTTTGTATAAAATATTAGCATGGTATTTTATTTTGTTATATTGACTACTTTCATTTTGTTTCAATGCTGAATTATTCTGACTGTTTTCATTACAATCGATACACTTGTGTTTTCTTTCTATTTCCTCTTGATATTTCTTTCTCTTCCTGTCTCTGTCATGCTTTCTTTTCATTGCTGCACTTTGTTTACGTTTCTTTCGTTTTGATGTTTTAATGCAAACCTCGTTATCATTCTCTATGTGCTCTTTATGATCATCTTGTAATTCAACTTTTATGTTGAGTCTCAGGGTATCCTTATCAACATTGGGATCAATACATATTCTACTTGCTTCCTGCACTCCATCACAAATACCAGACTCATTCAAATCAATGATTTGCTCTCCACTAGGACTTATTTCCACTGGTATCATGTGCACTGATAACACTACATCATAATGTATTCCACTTGCATGATTCAGATAAATCCCTGTATTGGATGTCACACAACCTATGCCTACCATCTGTCCTGAAAATATGTACCATCTGCCAGTATTAGAATATGTATAAATGTCAGTTCCAAGAAAGTGTGCACATGCCATAATCTCAACCTCAGTGGCCCATATACCTGAATTGAACATTCTTTGCCTCTGGACATAATCTTCCACATCTCTGTATCCCTCTCTCAAGTAGGTCTTGTAATAACTAGCATGCTTCAATAACTGATTGACAGTAGCCATTCTTACTCGCATATGATTACGTTCAGTACCAGATATTGCAAATGAAACACCTCTGAAAAAACAATTGCCATCACCTGTAATCCTTCTGATCTGATCAGGCTTACCAATGTTGCCACTTGACATAAGAATTCTTGACATGGTTTTGACTTTGGCAATTCCAAGAGATTTACACAATGCCTTTTGATGTTCAAATTTCAATGGACTGAATGTAAAAGTACCTGACTCAACTTGAGCTACAACTTCAATTTCATCTGCATTATCTTCAATATCATTACTTTCTGCACATAGATTATTCAGATTTGTATCTATATCAACATGTGCATAACTCTCTGTACATGTTTCTGTCAAATCACCACTTTGTTTATTTGATTGTTTACTATGCTTGTTATCAATTTGTCCATTGTGTGACACTTCACTGGGTATGTCTTGAGTTACATCGCACATGTCTGAATCAATTATTTGATCTGGGTCTTGTTGCTCATCAACCTCTTCAACTGCACTTAAACATACAGCTTCATCATCATCTTGGAACAAAGTCACTCCTGTAATCTCAAACTGTTCATTCCTATTCAAATTCATTGATATTTGCAATTCAGTACAATACCTGTAAGGGACGAATGCGAAATTAAACAAGCGGTAACTCGGGGTAAATAGCTCGGTTTTACGGGGTTTTCCGGGGTAAAAAGGCAGTGGGTCTATAATGAGCTCATTATCTACGGGTCAATGAGCAGCAGGCTTAGTAGTCGCACAGATTCCACCTACGTCTTTGATAACCCCGCCGGCGTATTTGCGGTTTGGCGGGCCACACGTTAATCCGTCATCAATAAAGTATAACAATAAAGATTCTAATTGGTTATCAACACGTGTCTGAAAGTCCTTGAAAGAGTGTACACAATGTAACTAGTTTTTGAACTGACCACTTATGGTTTTTGAAGAAGAAAAAAATATTAACCAAACCTCTTTCTTTTTTCTTTTTCTTTTGCTGATGCAGGAACTCAAGACGCAATGTTAATATATTTCCTATTTTTAAACGAGAAAATCGACCAAGTACAAGCTTCAGACCGTTTTAGGAAAACATCAAGGATCATACATGATTGTCGTTTAACTAATTATGCATTTATTACGGATGTTTTCTTTACTTCTTTTGTTGAACCAAATTTTACAAAAATAACATGATTGTACAAATCACTCAAAAGCCTATGATCTTCTTTAAGCCAAGGACAACCGATGTTTATTTTCTTTCGAAATTAAGTATCAGGCGGCTAATTTTTACCTTGGGGAGAGGAACACTTGGTGCATTACGGAAGTTTATTTCTTTTCGAAAATACATGTATATGGTTTTTTTTAGGCGGCTGTTTTTTTTAGAACGACAGGAAAACAATATGCATTACGGAAGTTTATTACTTTTCATTTTATTAAATGATTTGTGGCAATGAAACAATTTATAGAATCAATATATGTCAGTGGAATTAAGATTTAAAACAAATTCGAACTAAAATTGATGAAGATTCGGAAGAAAATTTAAATTTAAAAATACACACACAAAATCAATACAAATACCAACAACTGAAAGGAGTTTCATAACTTGTTCAATTAATATGTCTACACTTATCGTTAATTACTGACCGCACTTTCACAAACTGTTTTCCTTTAACTTGTCCGGGAAATTCCGCCTCGACTACATCTAGCATTGACAATACAATTCTTCTGTCTAATTTTTCCTTCTTAATTACTTGTCCATCTCTTTTCAGAACAGTAGTGCCGTCAAAGTTTGATTTTTTCATCACATGAGGTTCAAAAAAATACGGTAACAGCCCCCGCACAAATGATGTTGCCTTAGTTGCTTTCCTCCTCAGCGATTCGTATTTGTCGGCATCGATTTCGACAAGGTTGTATGTTTTGTCGGGGTTCAGTTCCTCATGGCGAATCGGAATATTGACCTTCCCGCCAAAAACCACTGCAGGTCCACGGGAGATTGAATGAGTTGGTCTCGCGGGTTGGTGTACAACTTCGTCTGCATGTGGGGGAGCGGGTCTGTCAATGGGTAAAGCGGGTTCGTCGGCAGATGGGGGAACTGGTATGTCATCTGGGAGGGGGACGGGTACATCACGAGGTTGGTGGACGGGTTCTTTGGCAGGTGGGGGAGCAGGATCGTCATCTGGGTCGGGTACATCATGCGGTTGATGGAAGGGTTCTTTGGCAGGTGGGGGAGCAGGAACGTCATCTGGGTTGGGTACATCATGAGGTTGATGGACGGGTTCGTTGGCAGGTGGGGGAGCGGGAACGTCGGCCGGCTGGCGCTCTCTGCGTACCAATCTGCCTCTTAACATTGCCAACGTGTGCGTCACTGCACCTATGATACTCTGGCATGTTTTGAAGACTTCTTGTTGTCTCTCTGCCTGCAAACGTTGCTCATCCCGAATTTCTTGGATTGCCTTGAACGTAGCATTCTGTTGTTCCATCATCTGTTTCACCATGCTGGTGACTGCATTTTCGGGGACTGTTTCTCGCCTGACAAATACTGCAAGCGGGGCATCATCTTCGCTGTCAGACTCATTGACGGTCCTCTGTCGCTTAGCTGTTGAAAAAAAAAAAGGAAAACAAATTAACATTTAAGTACATTTCTGAAAAACCATGGTGTCTTTGGGTAGAGAGATTGAGCACAGAGTATTTAGTATTGATATATTATACAAATAAACTTACCATTTTTTCCAAAGTTCATTGCTGGATTAATGCACAACTTTTGCGCATACATGTACAGTGTATATCACTCTCGGAATTAGACGTTAACTTTCTGCTTGTACACTTGCTGGGCATGAGACAAAATGATGTAAAGCGTCAAGAAACACGTACATGTACACCTGTGTTCACAGCTCATCGCATTTCATCAGGTATCAGATCTATTGTTTACCAGTAGATGAAGAAAAGGGAGTTTGGCGGCAAGCGCCACGCATCAGCTGAACAGCTTTCAAAGGGGGATTTTGATACCGGCAGCTTCAGATGTTGGAAACGCGTTGTCATGGCTTCATCACAACAGCTTTCTAGCCCATGTACTTTCTAGTTGATCACAAGCTCAAAAGGTTTACCAGAAGCAAACATCTATACAGTCCGACATTTGAACACGAAAATCTTGTAAAAGTATATGATTAATGTTTTATCATAACATTTAAGGGTATTATAACCTTTTTCAAAGTTTGAATGGTCAACATGGCGGACTGCTCTTCAACACAAGAAAGCTTGCTCGATTTAGATCAGTACATGTACAACTCTGATGATTCATGGCTGTTCGGTGCGGGAAGTGATCTCGAAAATGACAACAGCTTTGACAACTCCCCGGTCAAGGTATGTATAATATTAAAATCCGAGTCGTAAACGATGGTATAACTCATGAGTTAAAAGTATTGTACGTGATTGGTATTGGTTAGAAGAAAAACATAAATATTCACAGATTTTTGTTTGCATGATATAAAGATAATAATGATAAGAAATAAGATCAACAATTACTTTTTGTCTCTAGAGACAAAAACTCTGCCTATAAGAATGCGTTTTTACTGTTTTATCGAAAAATGAAACAACGAAATACGCCGATTTTTTCACATGTTGGTTTTATTACATATAATTATCTTGATTTGATAAAAGAGTTGGAGAGTTTAAAAACACTTTACCAATCATGTACAATGTCTTTAAAAAACAGCACCAAAATATGGCCACTGACACACGGCTATTAATTTTAAAGAAGTAAATTTGGTCCTCCACAAAAGTCAAAGAAACTCATACTCGTAGTATTTATCGTTCCGTTGACTAAGCATTAATCTTGTAAAAACTGATGTGGTTCGTTTATTGTTAAGCAAGGAAAAATACTTGATAACTTGGTAACATTATGTTTAACTTAAATCTATTATTTTATTTGTTTTTGTAGGTTCCATCACCCATTGTCCGCAAAGGTCGGGATCCCCGAAAGAAGAGCCACTGCCCAAAGACTGACTCAGGACGTAAAGCGCTTCATGTGAAGTTTCCCGAGTTGGTGGACACAGCCACCGATTTTGTCAAGCAACAAAGCTTCGCTGCTGACTCCAGAAGAAGATCGAGTGTCGGGCGCGCTTGTGGAACATCCGCACCAGCTCTGAAACGACATTTGGAGAACGAGCTGCCCGGCCTTTCGATCAGCACCACTACCTGCCAGCGTCTCATGGTTGCACCACATAAAAAACGGAAAAATGCAGAAAATTACAAAGAGCTCGTACAAGCAAAGGTTGCTGTCAAGAAAAACAATGAACGATCTTTTCATGTTGATTCCCACTATTGTAGCTCAAGGGTAAAGTACCGCATGGAGTTTGCGGCCAAGTACTCTGACGAGGTTTCAATTCTGTCATGCGATTGTATGAACAAAGTTCACATCGGTACGATGGCCGTCAGCCGGTACCATCAGATTTCACGATTCCACATGCTGGATGATGCACCCAACTATCCGGATCATGATTTTCCCCAAGGTGAAGGTTACCTCATCACGCCATGTGGGTAAATGGTGATGGAGGGCAAGAAATTGCCAAACACAATAGATGAGCTCGGGAGGAGCCACATCCACACACCAAGGACTGGGCCAATCAACATCGTCAACCGATCACAAAAATTTCACCGTATGACAATTCAGGAACATGTAAATGATCTTATTCCCATCCTGAAGGCACAGTGTGCTAATGGAAAAACGGGAACTGTTCTCATCGTGGACGGAGGCCCTGATTGGAGCGATGCTTCCTGGACGGTTCTTCTGTTTCTGTCGCGCTTGTTGCAAGAAGTTAACCTTGACTTCATATGCATGACGAAGTACGCCCCGAAAAATTCGGCACTAAACCCGATTGAGCACGGATGGTCCCCCTTAAGTAAAATGCTAACATCTGTCAGACTGAAAAGCACCATTGCCGGCGAAACCCTGCCACCAAGCGCACAAAGTGGCATCACCGAAGAAGAGAAGAGATACAAGGAGGCAGCCGTATTTGACAATGCTATGAGTGAAGTTGATTCATTCTGGGACGGCCAAACATTTGACGGTTACCCAATCAGCTCTTCCCATCATCCCTGTAACATTCAGTCAAAACCGTATTGTGATTACCAGGATATCCACCCCATAGTATCTTCTGGCTCAAGAACAAAATTCCTTGAAAACGAGAAACTGTATAAAGAGATGTCTTTTGCCGTGACACATGTTTACAAGTGCCCGAGAGAATTGTCCCTTGTTAAATGCCAAGACACTGACTGTTCATTTTGCGCAAGTCACCCAGTACGTGCCGCGAAAACCGTTGCGGAAATAAGGAACAATCGTGGCATCAAGCTGACTCCCGAAAAATCAGACACACATAAAGAACACTACAAAACTTACCTTGAGCTAGAAGCAACACTTGGTGACCCACAGAACGCCGAAAATATGCCATCGTATGTGGAAAAGGATCTTGGAAAATGCCCGCACTGTCGGTATTACTATTTTTCATCCAAGCAAGATAGAATACGACATTTAAGCATATTCCACTTCTAAAAGACTGTTGAATAATCAACGTTGACATCTTTCAACCAATTATGTTTTAATAATCTATTTGATTTAGGTAAATTGTTAAAATATCTTGATGTGTAATTATTTATTATTTTTTATTGTTTCTCTGTGGCCCGCAATTTATAAATAAAACTAAATGTTGTCAAACCAGCTTTGTTTCAGACGTCAGATATAATTTACTCAAACACAAGCCCGGTAAATCCGGACATTTATTTGGTACAACTATAGTTGGAACAACATTCAAAATAGGTTTGATAAAACGTCACGATTTTGCTTAATTGGCTGTGGTAAGAACTTGCAATTTTTGTTCTTTAAGGAAACGTTGACAACATCTGGTTCCGCTGGCACATGAAACCTGTAAACACATGTAAATAAAGCAGTAAATATTGTTCAACTTTAAAACACTTCCAGTTTTTTCGTATTTCACACATTTTAAATTATTATAGTGAATCAATTGATTGATAGTAAACAAATTGTTGTTCGCACGAAACCACAAAACAGGCGTTTCTTGACTATTTTTTTGTCTTTATATTTGCTAAATTGTCTGTCCCCTATCTCCAAAAGATGACAGAATGACATACAAAAAATACCTAAACTAGTAACAAACAAAAAAACATGTGCAGATCACTTGGCCAGAAGATAGTAAAAGGTTGCGCACGCTAAATCACAACTGTAGGCAAAACTCTAACTTGGCCGTTTATTGACCGATTTTGTTCGTTAAAAAATGTAAAAAACTTCTCATTTGACACAGATGTCAATTTTAATACTGATACCGAGTATTGTTTATAGATGTAATGACTAATCATACGATGTAGATTCACTGAGTGGTCAGAATAAACACTGCTAGCGAGGCTGCTAATCTTTTAATCCTACTATACTCATCCGTGGAAAAAACCGTCTATTGTTAAGTCCTGCCTAGCTCTGTGTCCCTGATGCAATTGATCATTGATCCAAAAACGTCTTATTTTGGCCCTTCATTGGTCGATTTAAACGGTTGACAACAATTTACATGACATCATTTGACATATATTACGATTTTGTCGACGATATAAACTATTATTTTTAAGATTTAACATTAAAATGATTCAGAATTTATCCCTGGGGTAGTGTTTAAGAGTGCTCGGTGGGAAGTTAGCTAATCCTTTAATCCTGTAACTACACCTCTCAGAGATAAGTACACTCTTTTGTTATGCCCAGGTTGGTCTATTCAAGCTTTACGTGTTTGATGGACCGCCTAAGCCAAGTTGACCTGACGATCTGGAGGATTATTCATGGCTTCATTGTCCGTATGCAAGTTTGATTTACCCCGGAAAACCCCGTAAAACCAAGCTATTTACCCCGATTTACCGCTTGTTTAATTTCGCATTCGTCCCTAAACATCTCGACATGTTGGTGCTAGTTTGAGTAAGCTCTGTCCATCTTGCACTTGTGAACCATTAGCATCTCTAGAGTGTGAATCAAAAACGTAATATACACTATTTTCAGCAATGACACAAAATGTATTTCCATTAAAACAAATGAAACAAGCATTATAGATTTGCAAAGTCTGCTCAAGTGCCCTGTTCAACTGCACCATGTTAAATTCAGGCAAATTACCTTCATCTTCAAAAACACCGGTGACAGGTTCATGGTAAATCATTTTATAATGTTTGTTAAATAAAACCAGTTCATTTGGCAGTTCATTAATAAGCAAATAGTCATTGTTCATAGTAGAACTTCTGGTTATATGACCGTGTAGTTCATCGCCAGTGTTTAATATTAAATCCATATCATAGCTCATCCACTGTTCCAATCCTTTGACACGGCTTTACATCATTGCACACAAACAATTTGCAACACACTGTTTCCCTGTATTCAAACCAAATTTCAAATTGCCCTGATGAAAGTTTCCTTGTACATGACATTTCATTTGTGTCACTTTTGCATGTTTACTAATTTTCCCATTATTAGACTCTAATGATCGCTTCTTTGTTTTACAAGTTTCAGGAGGATATTGTTGTTCTACACCACTAGCATTATCTTCTTTCAAATTATTGGCCGACATTGATTTAGCTTTCATATTTTCCATCTTGTCACTTTTGCTTGAAGACTTGTTACTTTCTTGTTTTTTACTCCTCTTAGATGCACTGTTACTCTGTGTTTGCACATTTGGTGCTTCCTTTTCACTGTTCAAATTATCACTTGCATTAGAGTTACGTGAAGGAGATGACTTTGATTTTCTTCTTAAGAAATAGCCACCAGTCTGTTTTTTCAATGAATGTTTGATACTGTGAAGATTAAAATACCCATCTCTAGCCTCAGATGTTTCACTGTCAATTCCATCTTTCTCCTTCCCAGATAATTCTTGAGCATGCTCATTTAGATGGTCCACTTCTGTATTCAGCAAGTCAAAAATATTCTCATCTGTTGAAATACCAAACTTATCAAACAGAGTGTCACAGTAATTAGCATGTCCACATTTCTGACAAATCAAACTGAATGTCTTGCTTGCCAAATAATCCTTCATCGACAAAATGTGTGTGCAACTGATGTGAAACCAAACACATTTCTCACATTGCATTTGCCTTGAGCCACATCTATCAACTTTATCACAAAGCCAACATTCATTGCTATCATCATCTACTTTCAAGTTCCTGACTTTTTCTGTTGGTATTCTGCATGCCTTTTTACCATTGCCTTTTGATATCTTCTGGGTAGGTTGTTGTTTTATTCTCATTTGATTCATATTGTCATTAGCTTTGACATTTCCAATTTTACTAAGCGCTCTTCTGGTATGACCAAATATAGTTTTCTGATGTTGTTCATGTATTTGCCTATCCTTCTTTTGCATACGCTGCTCCACTGATTTACAATTGTTCCGATAATTATACATCATATGTTTCTTGGCCCTTTCAGTCAATCTGTTGTGTTTGGGTACAGTGTATCCACTTACTTGAGACTTTCTATACTTTCTTTGTTTTCTACCATTCTTACATGTACATGTTTCATCAACTTTCCTTCTCAATGTACGAGGACACTTCTGTTTAACTGGTACAATAAATACAATTTTCGTCTTTTTCATATGTCTGTTATACACATGCTTGTCACCAGTATGCTTCTCATAATTGTGATTATTCCCAGGTTTCTTTTGTTTAAGGCAATTCAGACAAGTTTGACTCTTAAGCTTCTGTAGGCCAGTGATGCGTATCTTACATTTATACTTGTGTCTCTGCTCATTACTTTTGTCATGGTTTTTGTGCTTCTTATGGCTTTTCTCTTGCCCATCATGAATATACCTACGCTTTTTCTTACAGTCTGTACATTTTTCAAATTTTTCATAGTTTTGACTATGGCTCTCATGGCTTTGACTTTGGCTCTTCAAATTCTCACACTTTTCATCAATCTTGTACTTCATCTGATTCTTATGCTTCATACAATGCTTATCATCATGACAACGTCCATCAATCTCAGCATTAGAACATTCATCATTCTCATCTTTACAACGTGCATCATTCTCATCATTACAATGTTCATCATTCTGATCTTTACAACGTTCATCATTCTGATCTTTACAACGTTCATCATTCTGATCTTTACAACGTTCATCATTCTGATCTTTACAACGTTCATCATTCTGATCTTTACAACGTTCATCATTCTGATCTTTACAACGTTCATCATTCTGATCTTTACAACGTTCATCATTCTGATCTTTACAACGTTCATCATTCTCATCATTACAACGTTCATCATTGTCATCTTTACAACGTTCATCATTGTCATCATTACAACGTTCATCATTGTCATCTTTACAACTTTCATCATTCATGTCATCATTACAACTTTCATCATTGTCATCATTACAACTTTCATGGCTGTCACTGATAGCTTGCATTTCTGCAAGTTTCTCAGTAACGTCCTCAAGCATAGACACTTGAGTTAAATGTGAAATGGAAGAAAAGATCACAGAAGAATGGACACAAGTGGAAAAAGATCTAGACAGGTAAGAGAGAAACATGCATCTGTTGGAGCAAATCCATCCTTTCTTCTCCCCTACTCGCCTCAGGAGCCGTCTAGCCTCTTCCTCCCTCCAGACAATGTTGTATTTTGGCATGTTGACCTGGATAAAAATATAAAAAATGACAAAAACACATATCAAACACTTTATGCCTTAAAACCAAATACATGTACACAAAAAACTGTTCAATAACAGGCCCCTATGTCTACAAATTTAATGCCATTTATATTTTTCCAGGCACAGTATTTGACTGTTCAAAAAGCTGACATACTGATAAAACAGAATTTGACAGATTTTGTAAAGCTTTTTAATAAAATTTGCAACACTTCTTCCACACAATATATGCAGTTCCGTCATATCATCAAAGTGTTCATGATCAAAATTTCAAATTCTGAACCTAAACAAAGTATGAAAACAAACAAAACATGTGGCAGTATGTTAATTGACAGCTTGTCAGTCGTACTGCTATATGTGTATAGAATCCAAAGACTTATCCACAAAGAAAGTTCAGAGATAATATGCCGACTCCTTCAGTTTGCACATTTCCTTTGCTTTCGCCATAACGACCTTGACATTTGACCTATGGGTTCCAAAATCATCAATTAGGCTAACTTCTGGAGATCTCAAGATCAATCCACACACCAAGTTTAGAGATGATAAGACAAGTCTTACTTGAGTTACTGCATGAACATGTGTGTTCACACACCCTTACACACATCGACTTGTGGGGCACCCCTTTCCTGTTCTAATATTATCCCATGTCTTTAAATTTCTCCTGTGGGGTACAAGACTTTCTCAAGATACCTTGTGGGGTCCAATTGTTCCTTTATGTTTTGGTACATGTTCACACTTGCACCCCCCCCCCCCCGCCCCAACACCCACACACACACATTCCCTTTTTTTTTTTACAACCCTGTGGTGACATCTTTTGTTCTTTCCCTTGTCCCTGTACTTAACGTCCTCCCATAGACTTTGTACATAGAATTCCTTGTGGAGCATCCCTCTCTTTAGAATTCCCCTATATGCAGACCAATTGTTCTTGCCTTTCCCTTTTGTTATAAGTCTCCACAAAGCAGTGAATATGTGTGCACATTTGTGTATGGTGTAAACTGAGGACTTCGTTCTTCTCCCATTGTTTGGAGTTAGTTTCTTTTTGCAACATCCACAATGGTTTTGTACACGAAAACCAAGCGAGGAGGTGAAACACCCAGATCCCTTTTGTTAAAGTCCTCGGTTTGAATGCCTACACATGCTCACACACACCACCGTGGTGGATCATTTCAGAAACAGTATGCCCCTTCAGTGGCTGTGGCATAAAAACATTGCTTGATTACTTGTGGCATAAAAAACATTATTATTACATTTCAAAAACAATAAACCTCCACTACGTGGATTGTAAGAGAAAATGCAGAATTGTTTGATGTTTGCATGACCCAAATAAAACTAATACAATTTTAATGTTTGTGAACAACATAATTGTATATAAAGGCTGGTCTCAACCCAAAACAGACAGGTCCAACACAATGACCACCAAAAATGGTCTTAAGTGAGACTGGTCAAGACCTGAGGCAAACTTTGCATAATCCTACAGCAGTTTAATTTGCACTGAAGCACCTTCAAGCATTTATTTTCATTTGAAGCTTTAATTTGCTAATGAAAAGTTTAATTAAATAGACTTACGTGAAAAACATTAAAAATGACAAGCACCTATGTTTGCATTCTCACGAAACAAAATCTCTCATTGAAAATAAAAATTTAAAAAATGTAAAAGACCGATACATATCTTTATTCAGTCATGTGTAATTAAATAGTTATGCATTCATTTCCATCAAATTAAAAAAATATAAATAAAAACTAAATGTCAAATTAAAATACTGGGTTCATTTGTGACACTAATTACTTAATCAAAAATAGTAATCAAATCTTTACTGGCTGACTATGAAACAAGCCATTGCAGTAAAACCATGTATTTCATTCAAATATTGTGTACATGTATGCTGACATGATTTGTGTACATGTATTTCATCATGCACTCAACACTACATCTTATGATTGACAGTTCAACTAAAAACAATCAACTTATGGGATGACCAAACGCACAACACTAATCAACATGATCACACCATGCACTTCATCATTGGAATAGATCACAAACACAAAACATCATTTGTTTTTATGCCTGCCATTCTGGCGCAGACCATCCTTTTGGCAAATGTCACATTTTCCAAAAATACACTTGTACAAATAATGAATGTTGACAAGTTAAATGGTAAGAATATGTTCAAGAGTTCAAAGATTTAATGTTTTATTCAACGAGGTGATTCAACGAATGAACATTATTCTCTCCATTACATGAATGAAAAAAGCATTCATTACATGTATTTGTTTCATAAGATACCAAAATAGATCCTTGTCATTTGATACTTTATAAAAAATTAATTTGGCTTACATGTATCTTTGGCTTTATTCCTAACTTCAGCTTTTTTCGTGCTGAAAACTCAAATAATCCTTTGTTACAAGCAAAAACCACGCCATGATGTTTGAAATAAGTTTTGTGTCCAAGGTCACCACTGCCAGGCAACGGAGCAAAACAGATGGAACTACATGGTAAACAAAACCATAACTACATGCACAAGGATCTATGTGGGTGTCTCATAATTTACACTCCATGAGAAACAACATCATTACACACACACACCATTCAGCATCCCGGTTCTCTGGTTAATTTTTTTGTGGACAATCCAAATCACTTCAGCATTGGTCTTACAAAAGAGCAACACATAACCTTCCTCAATCTAACAAACTCCAGCACCATATGATAACTCAACACCCAATCTGATAAGGGTGGTGATCCCATGTAAAGCCTTATCAGTTCACTGTAATACTGGTACAGTACTCAGTCTAACAAAGTCAAACGCTGCGTTTGATGGTGCTGGTATAACAGGCATGCAACTGTAACTTCACCAAAAAAGAGGAAATTACAAAATCCCAATGATTTTGTAGTGTTTTTCAATTTTGAATGGTGTAAATCAAAATTAAAAAAAGGAATCAGCTGATCCGAGGAAAGGTTGCATGCCTGGATTAATTAAGGGAGATAAAGTGGTAGTCAGATACTGCATATTTGCGTTATGACTTCTCAAAAAATGTAATTTAGCGTTTTTACATGGTCACTCTTTAGGCCATGAGAAAAAAAATCAAATTTGCATCCAGGCATTTTTCAAAAGACACAAGGCTTTTTTCATTATTCATATTCATTATTTTTCTCTACTAAGGTTCTATTGCGATGCAATTACAGTTCTGCTTGTGTTACAAGAAACAAAATATAAAACTTTTCAAGGATTATACACACACAAAAATAAAGTTGTAGTCAAAGTAATTGGAACAAACAAATTAACATCTGCCTGTTCCTCTCTATATTTAGGGGTCGTACTAAATTTCAACTTGCTCTTTGATCGACAGCTTGCAACAGTTTGCACACGTTCTCATGCATGTCATGATTGAAGTTCAACTGTTAACATAAATAATTATAGAGATCGAGCACCCGTCCAAACATTTGGGTTCGATCACAACACTTCGTCGGGTTCCCCCGAGTGAGCTGTAAACAAAAGCTACTCCCAGGCCCAGAAATGTTGGATTTTTACAAAATTTTTGTTTGTTTTCCCGACACTTTCCAACTGTCCGCTGATCTTCAAGTACAGAAACATCACAATGTGATTCACACTGGTAAGTTTTTTAGGACAAGACACAGTCATAGGCAAATGGAAAGTCATACTTTGCTGCCGGATTAGATATAAATGCAAGAAGGGCCAAGCAAGGTCAAGGATACGAAGAAGTGGATTGGCCATGGGGCTACATCATACAATGTATGGTGTCCACATGAATGGAGGTCCACATGGATGGCATGGACAGTCATGATTGTATTTGTAATGTATGATACATTACAAAAACAATCATGACCGTCCATGCCATCCATGTGGACCTCCATGAACCATGGCCAACTGACTTGCTATCGTAAATAAAATCTCTTGATACGTTTTGATACACACTCATTCATAACAAAATATACGCCATGCTACTTACTGAAAATACACAATGCTAAAAAGCAAAACAAAACAAACAATATCGTAAAAAAAAACACGTTTGTGGTTCTAGAAACCTGCTGTCGATGCTTTACCTTTGCTGCAGAAATGTAATCTAACCTGATTGGTCAGTACGCCTCCATCTAATAACGAACAATACAAACCTCTCAAGAATGGGTACACGACTTCATCGCGAAAGGACGCGACTTCACGACTGCATCATGTCTACATTAGACTGGTTTCCGAACCACAGTGAATATACAGTCATGCACAGTGAATGGTCAAGTTTTTGAGTCAGGGATCACACACGGTCCGCTGGAAGGAAGAGTTTATTCAAAAGAGGGCGCTATTGTTCAAAGCCGTATACGGCTCCGATCTTGTTGTACACTGATGATCAGCGCGGATGGCCCTGCGCTGCGGGAGGAATCCTGCTAAGCAACATTACGGGAACTCTTTGTCCATAAAGGTCTTACCGTAAATTTTAACATCGTTCAAAACGTTTCTTTCTAGATCAATAGATCTATTAAGATTCAAAATAAACTTTTACTAAAACTATAACCAAAAAGCCCTGATAAACAAAATCACTACAAACACTTCTAATGACTGCAAAATGATTTGTTTTATTGCTGAGCAACAAACAAACCGTAGACTACTATTCCACTTCTAAATATACGGACATTGTAAAAAAAATAATCACACCGTAAGTCATAAAAATGTAGATCTACTATTCATTTCTACTATACGTTTTTATTGAAATTTACCTAATTACGCCTAATTAGGTAGGCTCACTCATTACATTTCGTGAAAATGTATGATTTTATAAACAACATATTTAACTAGTTTAATTTGTTTATGATGTCATTCCAGATTATAAAGCTACCTGGGTTGAAAGCGTAAAGTGAAGTTTAACACATTCGAAAATTCATATCTCATTAATGTGCTACATTAATAATCACGATTTCATCTGAAAGACCGAAAGTTAAAGCTTCATAAATGCAAAAATCAATATCTTATTTACATGTACGAACATTATTGTCTTTAATAATTCTTCAAATATTTTACAATGTATGACCTCATTTGACCTTTACTTCCGGTCAAAACAGAACATTAAAGTTCCATATTTTAATAAGAAATTCATATCTCATTAACCGAACACGGTACAGTAATTACATAATCTGGAACATTTTACAATTCTTCATGCATTTTACAATGCTTGACCCCATGTGACTTTTTTTTATATTTTAAACCGAAAATTGAATTCTCCGAAATTAATAAATTGAAGATCAAACTGGCTAAACTTCAATCTTTTGCAACGTTCCTGATAAGACAGTAATTAACCAGTAATTAATCAGGACCGGGTTTTGGGGGGACCGGGTGCTCATTGTGCCCTCTTCTGTATTTTCTAAAGTTTTGGGCCGATTTTTATGAAATTCGTCACAAATGTGTATTTCATCGAGTTCTACATGATGGTGCACAACATTTTTTTAATTGTATTCAAAGTAATTTTTGGTAGTTTTTTCCCATTTTTGGGGTCAAATATCGTATTTTTCCCATAATTTCAATATTTTTGCAAAATTCCATAAAACTTTGCAAATTTGTCTTTTCTGACATCCTCAAGAACATAAACATCTTTTTTGTTACCAGAGTTACCATTGAGGGCGCTAAACAAGCTGTTTTATCTCATTTTTTTGAAAAATCACGTTTTTATATTTTTCCACTTAAAAATCGATATAAACAGCTCTTCAAGTGTCCCAGTGTGCAATTGTGAGGCCTGACTGACAATTCTATAGTATTTTCTTGGCCTCAAAAGTTCAGAATTATAATGTTGACAATACTCCATTGATACAAAATTAGGCAAAGTTCGATCCCCTAAAAGACAACTAAAAATACAAAATCCAAAATGGCCGCCAAACTTGGATTCCCCAAATGGCATGAACTCAAATTTTAGAACTTGAACAACAGTGTTCTGGAGTAGTTGAGGTGAAATTGTAAGGCGAGAGTACCCCCCCCCCCCCCCACACACACACACCCAACAGTGAAAGGTCTCTAAATACAATGGTCTATGTGTTGCATCATCATCAAAATTGAAGAGAAAAATATATGCAAACTTATGTAGGTAGGAAAACAAACAAACATCTTTTATACTTCAAAGCTGAACCAAGTATGTCCATCAAGTAAATAATTCATGCACATAAAACCAACCCTGCCTGTCTGACCCTGAGAAGAGGGATGTTGGAACACATCTAGTCAACATAGTTCACAAGTCAGAATGTGCTTAATGCAACTATACTTTTTTATGTCTATTTGTGATTGTATCTTTCTCATCATTCATGGTGTCGGTGTGCCTCAAAATGTTGAACTAAGCATTGGTGGAATCGAACCACCCACAACAGCACTCTTGAATATACCAGCAAAACTGCTGTACCAAAAGACTGTGTGTCAACCTGAGCTGCTTTTTGTTAACAGTTAACAATTGAGTAACACAAACCATGCTTACAATCCATATCAATCACATTTTGGTAAGAAAACAAAAAAGCAAAGTTCACAAACGTTACAGTAACAAATTTTGATTTTGAAGTTCTTGAGTAGGATTTTGTTTCATGAATGAATGACGATAGACTGTGTTCCTCGACTTCTCGAGATCTGCAGGCCGTGTAACATCTGACCATTAAATTAAGATGGCTGCCTCCATGTTGCCACGAATTTGAATGTAATTTTTTACGGGAATTTTTAGACAACCACACGGATTTCACCCGTCGTGTGTCGTAACCCTGGTCTCCGACCATCGGGAGGATGGAGGGTTACGATTATCGCAACTATGGTTGTCAATGTCAGGTTGTCCTCGACAATGACCATAGTCGATCATTGATAGTCTGGACAGCAAATTAAAACTGCCTTGAAAACTTAACATCGGCGTGCTAAAATTGAAAGTACAAATCTAAACGATACCCACCATGATATTCTGAATGAGCTGCAAAGAAGACCTAAGTTAGCTGTAGCGTAGGTTGTCAGTTCTTCCGACTTGCCGACACATCACCATTCGCTTCTCACGCTTTTTTCTCACTCTTTCTTGGGAATCAGTTCCTTTTGACGACGACCTGCTCGCTGCAACTCGTGTCTGTCATTGTCAGACTTGTCAGATTGTTTCAAAAACCTCAAATCGAGCATCTGAGAGGACGACAGTCTGTATCAAATTGTGTATAATAATATATTAGTTATTACACTCAACGTAATTTGTATTTTGGCGCGACTTCTCTTTGAAACAAAATGGCGTATTTCACGCTCCATAAACCACGTGACCTGAATAACGTGCATGACGAAACTCTCCCAATAGACTGTGCAAGTCTCGCGCGTATTTGAACTTCCGGGACCATCGTGGTCCCAACCTTATGGAGTTTTACATGGGCCGGATTTTCTTTCGGCAAGTACCTTAATTTAATGTAGTTCATGGCCATGAAAATTACATATGTTGTTGGGAAGGTAAAGTAAAGTAACTTGAAAATCAAATAAATTCAAGAAAATAGCGAATAATTTACAAATGAACGAACGTTAAACTTGACTTCAGTTTCCGGTTACTTGTAAAAATTAAGAGTTTCGCCTGCCTGACATTAAACTTTTTGAAACGCTGTTTGGTCGCGTGATGATAATCGTACAGTTCAAATGGATCGGTCTATAAGACCGATCCATTTGAACCTGTACGCGCGAGTGCTGTGCACCGCGCCGCCATTGCTGGGACGCTGGCAGCGCAAGAATTTGTACACAAAGACACAAGAAAACTGTGTTAATTTTTCAATTTCTAGTGGATAAAATGTCTTCCACAACGATTTACACAATTTCCTTGACAGGACAGCATGATATAACGATGTAGATCACTCATTACAAATGCAATAAATATTCACAAATAAACAGAAGCTGAATCATCCTGAAAACTGCACAGTATTGAGTGGATTTAAGTGTGTAAATAGACTCGGACACTGCATGCTCATCGTTGCAGGTTTAATACTTTATATCGGCATGGATTTTTAGTCAGAATTTTAAGTTTCCCTTTCTGTTTAATTGTAAATATTTATTAAGTATGTTCTACATCGTTATATCATGCTGTCCTATCAATAACATTGTGTAAATTGTTAAGGAAGACATTTAATTCACATAAAAAGTAAAAAGGGAAACAGTTTCCTCGTGTCTTTGTGTACAAAACCTTGCGCTGCAAGCATCCCAGCAATGGTGGCGCGGTGTACATCACTTGCGCGTATGGATCGGTCTATAGAAAAACTTTGCAAATACTCGGTACGCACCCGTCGTTGGCCGTGGAATGAGGTGCATGCTGGTCTCCGTCAAATTATATCAATTAGACAACAAATAGCAATTGTAATAAGCAACAACCACAAACAACAAGAACAACACAACAATACTAGAAATAACCAACAACCACAAACAACGCCAGTACCAACAATTGTACAAAATAAGCAACAACCAAAAAACGCCCCATCAATAGTAGAAATAAGCAACAACAACAAACATCGCCAAACAACTTTTGGTTGAAACCTTGATAAATGTTTGAGAACTTGATAGCCGTTTGAGAACTTGCAAAATTTCATTTACATGAATATTCGTTTTTGATAATGATTTAAATCTTTTACAATGTGTCACTTCATTTGAACTTCACTTCCAGTCAAAACCGAATGTTTCATCGCACAGTAATATTAAATACATGATCTGAAACATTATGCAATATGTATAATTTTTACAATGCTTGACCCCGGGGGGGGGCGGACACGAAAAAGAAAAGGGCGCCATCAACGTTGATACTCGTCTCATTCGTGAGCCTGCCTTACACCAATGCACACACACACGCACGCACGCACGCAGTCAGGGCTCTGTCAAAAGCGAGCATACCCAGGCTGTGTGTGTGTAGCCGTTATTGACATCGTGCAATACACGGTTCGTCACCCTGACTGCTTGGTATACCATACCAACACACACAGATTTCGGACGCCGACTGGTCTACACATGAAACCGATAACGGAATTTACTATTTAATTCAAACGTTTCATTTTGAAAATCATAAAAATCGATTGGGTAGAATGGGTGGATTTAAAAAAAAAGCTTCACAATGTTAGAAAACCATATATTAAAAGAAGAACTTGAAAAATCTCAGGGGTAGAATGGGCCAATTTGTCACTTTCGTCACGTTTTGTGACACTGTTTTAGGGGTGTCGGAATTTTTGTTCAAAGCAACATTACACATTGATTAACGGTATGATGATGTTGCCCGGCTACGTGCCTGGTGTTGGAGGGACGGATGCATTTTCCAATTTTTTTTTATTGATTTTTGACAAATTTTTGCATTTACTTCCACTCCAAAAATATTACAATTAAACTATGCATATATAATTGGTCAAATACTGCCTTACTTTTATCTAATTAAATCCATTCGTGTTAGAGCAGAAATTATTTACCCTTTTTTTTAAATGGTACGTTCACACAGCGCCGCGGAAAGAATTGCGCAATATCGTGTCCACCCCCCCCTGGCTTGACCCCATCTAAACCGGAAGATCGTGATTAATTTCTCACAAATTAATCTAAATTGACTGAACTTCAATATTTTGCAATTTTGCATTATAGCAACAATTCATAATCTAATAGTGTATGACGCCATTTTCAATTACGTAAAATTTTACAGTCAAGCCGAACACCGTGAGTTTGTCCACAAACTCTTAATCTCTAGTTTTTTTCTGGGCTTTCTTAGTCGTCGAAACTTGTCCGCAAATTTTCTCAAAAAGTTAAGCTTGTATGAACTTGAAACTTACCATGTACAAAGATATTAGTAAGTAGATGAAACCGCAATTTTTTTTGGAATGATGACGTCATTGATGACGTCATGACGTTAAATAAACGTTAAATAATTCAAAAAATCATAACTCCTGAAGTACACAATGGATTTTTACAATCTATACATCGTCGGAAAGGTCTTTGAAAAATAATTAAATGTCTTACAGAGATGACCCCAATTTGACCTTGTCTTCCGGTTCAAACCGGAAGTTGAAGCAAAAAATGCTTAAAAAGTCACAATTTAAGCTGTGGAGTCAATATGAAACAGAATTTGGAAATGGTTTCAGTGTACAAAATAAAATGTAGTTTATGACCTTTGAAAATATTACATTGATGACGTCATCAAATGTTACAGTTTGTTACGACGACGAGTTTAAAAATAAGAATTTTTTCTATTTCAATTTTTTTTTGAGCAAACTACATGTTGAATTTTTTAGTAATAGATAACGACTATAAAAGCCTAATTGTGAAAGTTATATTAAGGTGAAAAGTGCCTTTTTTTAGCGCGATCGCCGATAGAGTGTTTACAGTTACCTTACTGTGTTGCATCCCGTGCGTGTGCACTCTAGGCTTTTACTGCATGCTGTGTATATACATAACACGCAACAAGTCAGGTCTTGTCACAGTTCATTGAACTTTGCGGTGTGTTGTTAAGTTCTGTGTGTGTGTAATAATGGCGACGCAAAGAAAAACTGTTAAGTCCTGCCAAGTTCAGTGTGGAAATGTTTCCCTTTATGTCATTCTGGTGGCTTAATTGTGACAGGGACAGGAAGAGGAGACTTTACTGAGACGATCACATGCTCACGTGAGTTGTTTGATGTATAATGGTGGAGAAAATGCAATTGACAAAATGATCGTCTTTCGTTCTATATATACTGATCACGTACGTGCTTACGTACGAGAGTCACAAGTGTGCAACAGCGGGGCCAGAGGCACTTTACCCCCGCGAGAGTTGTTGTTGAGTAAAACTGTTTAAAAGTAAAGTTTAAAAGTAAAGTCATCGCTTTTCAAAATGTCTGTGTATTTCTTTAGCCGAGCACACTTGTGTTTATGATGTTTATCAAAGTGGGGTAGTTTTTATAAAACTTTTGAACTTTTTAATACAGATAATGAGCTCGGAATTTGAATCTGTCAAATGTCAGATTGACTGTACAAGTACACCAGTGTTCAGTAAAGGTGATGTTACAAAATGAGCCTGTTAATTTGATATAGCGCCATCAACGTTCACTAGCGATACACACTTTATTTTATTGACACCGCATAGATGCCGAACAAAACGGAGGGCAGCAAGGGTTAATGTTTTGATAAAAGGCAATATTGTAGTGAAATTACCCCTTTTCACTCGTGGTTTGGTCCAGTGTTTGGTTCCCCTCCCTGAGGGAGACGTGGACTAGTCCAGGTCAGTGACTTGTTGAGGTTGTCATGTTTTTCCCTTGGAATTAGGGTTCCATCTTATTAGTCCTTTTGTAGTGTACATTGAATCATCACCTGTTTACATTCACTCTTACAGTAAAATCAGCTGTGACTTAGTCCTTTTGTAGTGTACATTGAACCATCACCTGTATACATTCACTCTTACTGTAAAATCAGCTGTGACTTAGTCCTTTTGTAGTGTACATTGAACCATCACCTGTATACATTCACTCTTACAGTAAAATCAACTGTGCCTTAGTTCCTTTGATTCAGTTACATCAACCACATGTAGCACGCCCCAGTTAATTACAATGTATTTCTATAACCTTTAGTATTTCTTTAGATCTTAGATTTACAGCTCTGGCCAGAGAAAGCTAGGCTAGGGTGAGTTGGCTTTTTTGGGTGCGGCCAGGTAACATCATGTGTGCGGAGGGCTGAAGGCTCGGCACTTTGGGTTGATGAGTGTAGTTTTTGTAGGAGCACTGCATGCTAGCGCAAAACTAAAGTAAGTTATTTATTTTGCTCTGGATAAAATATTAGAGTATTCTTATAAGGTGTATATTTACTTCCCCAACTTCTTGTCTGTACCAGCCACTAAAAGGGATTTTGCGAATAGGGTTTCTTAGTGCATTTTCCAGTCATTTCTGAATTCATTTTAATAATATTCCCAGTAATTATTGTACTTTCTCATAAGGGCCTGTGTCTTCAGCTGTAACTTATTGAGTATTTGTAATTCCTGTTTGTATTAAATTTGCATTTTCTTGGCTAGAAAGTAAAGCCATAAAAAAACTTGGTTTGTTGTTGGAGTTTAAGTTTAAGCGCCCCGTCTACGCTACATTGGTGGCAGCGGTGGGATCAGTAAAATAAAGATAATTCTAATTACTGGTCCCACAATACGAACCAGCCATTGAGTAAATTTTCAGGTTAAGCCTTGGCCCTAAAGTACAATTAATCTGCAGGTTGAATTGAAACAAAAAATAAATAAATAAATAAATAAAAAAAAAACATGCTCAGTTTCAAATAGAAAACTAAATATTTCCATTTTGTTCTCAATACAGTTCTCAATACAACTGTTCAATTTGTTGGTGAATCCTTGCACTGGCTCTTGGCGAACTGATTGCTGAGGTTTTTAAGTGAAGCATTTGTGTTGTTGAGGGGTTTCGCAAAGGTGTCTTAAAATTGTGGAGAAGTTGCTGTTGTTTCTGGGTTGTGAGCTGAGAGCCAAACTAACCTTTGCAATTGGCACATTTAAATTAAAAAGATTTAAACTAAAAAGATGTTTGCAGAATCAAGTTAGTTACACGAATAAAAACATCTTGTGACAATAAATTATCTTGCAAAAGCACATTTAACTTGCACTTGCACAAAAAAAAAAAAAATAAATAAATAAAAAAATAAAAAATAAATAAAATAAAATAAAATGGCAGAGGGAGGTGCCCGAACAAAAATTTCAGAGGGAGGTGCCCTCTCACCTTGCGCTCAGGCCGAACATGCGCTGCTTAAGAAAACAATCAAAGTATTAGAGGAGAAGATTGACGAGGCATACAAAGGTTTAAGTAGGTCCCCTGTGACTGGTACAGAACATTTTTTTGACTCCCTTGAGGCATTCTCATCAACCCAGCTCTCCGCAGCCGCACCCAAAGTTAGCTCCGCCAAAGGGGAGCCATTAGAGGCCTACGGTGGGTTAAGCACACCTGTGGGACAGTTTTCTAGTGTAGGCTACAGTGATAAGGAAGGTACCACTACTGTGCCCTTAAGGCAGAGTAAGGTACCAAAAGGTATTTGTGAGAAAAAGGTTGTAATTAATGAACAAGTAGCACCAAGTGTAGTGGACAATTTGCCCACCCCACGAGCTACATCCACTCCGAGTTTAAAGCAAAAGACACCACCACCTTCTTACCGTAGCCGATCTGGTTCACAAAACGTTAGTGTAGCAGAGCCTAAACCTGTGGTTATGCCAGAACCGTATAATGGAGAGTCTACTTTGTTTGAAGATTGGTTGACAAACTTTGAATTGTGTAGTGAGATTAATGGTTGGTCTGAAACTCAGAAGTGTACGTTCTTGGCTGTGCGACTTAGAGGGGCAGCACTGCATGTCTACACTGATTTGTCGGCTGAAGATCGAGCCAATTATACAGAAATTGTTCAAGCACTACAAAATCGGTTTGATCGAGCCAAACAGACAGATTTGTATAAGTGACAGCTCCGTGCTAGAGTGCGGAAACCGGGTGAAAGTTTGTCAGAAGTTGCAGCAGCAATACGCAGATTGACTACTAGGGCTTATCCTGCAGTGTCACAGAGTGTCAAAGATGACATTGCAAAAGACCAATTCTTAGAAGCACTAGATTCTCGCAGCACTCGCCTGCAAGTCAGACGCAACAAGCCAAAAACCTTTGATGAAGCGCTAACACTTGCGATAGAAGAAGAAATGCTTGTTTCTTTAGAGAACAAAAGAAGCAGTGAAAAGCTGGCTGCTGTGAAAGATAATGTGCAGGCCAGCAGCCCGACAGTTGCAGCGTGCTCAACGATTACTGATGCCCAGAGTCGCTGTGATGAACTTAGCAAAAAGATAGAGGAATTGGCTAAAGCAGTAGCAGCGCTAACACAAACCAGAGGTCGCCGCAGCAGCGAAATTGTTTGCTGGAAATGTATTAATGCGAAAGGACACGTCCGAACAAATTGTCCCCTAACAACTAATCCAGCACATACTAACATAACTAATAAGCCTATGTCGGAAAACTAGATTCGACTGGGTGTGGTGGGCCCCCTTAAATCCCAGTCGAGTATGAAAGTAAGGGCCCAATCAGATAATCAAAAATGTGGACAGTCACTCTTTGTACAGGTTAGAGTATGCAATTATGACGTGAGGTTTCTCATCAATTCAGGGTCATCGCATACAATCATTCACTCCAGAGTGTGGAACGAGTTCCCAGATGAAGTTAAAAATAATCTTATGCCCCATTTGACTCCTTTGGTTACTGCTGGTGGAAACCTGCTTGATGTAGTGGGTGAAGCAACGATCACCTTACATTTAGGTCAAATGAAGTTGAAACAGGATGTCGTCATTGCAGATGTAACTCAAACGGGCATTTTGGGTTCTGATTTTTTAGAGCAACATCATGCAGTACTGGATTTTGCACAAGCTAAACTTGTCATTGAGGAGTGTTTGATTCCGTTGCGAAGAGAAGTTGACAATCCACGGTGTTGTCGGGTTAGTGTTGCAGGAACTGTGACAATACCGTCAAAGTCCGAACTTATTAGTGGGAAAGTTCGAGCGAGAGGAACCTTGCCAAAAATAGGTATGGTTGAAGCCAACCCACAATACTATATGAAGTCTACTGGTGTAGTGTTGGGTAGAACTTTAGTAAATCCTGAGAATCTTACCATACCTTTGCGTGTTATTAACCCCACACCATCAGATCTTATTTTGTATAGGGGAACCAATGTGGCCTTACTACAGCATGTGACCGAAGTGACGTCTGTCAAGGCGGATGACTCGTCTTGCCAGCCTGCTGTGTTGGGACCATCCCTTACCGACCTATTGGAAAAGAGCTCGAAGGGGTTGATGAAGGCACAGCATGACACACTGCACCAGTTGCTCCAGAAACATCATGGTGTTTTCATGGGTGAAGATGGGGTGATAGGGAGGACCAAGGAAGTCTATCATCGAATCGACACTGGCGATGCTCGACCCATAAAACAACCTGCTCGTCAATTACCGTTCAGTCAGCGAGCTGAAGCTCAAACGCAGGTAGATAACATGCTGAAAAAAAATATAATTTCTCCTTCACATAGTCCCTGGGCTTCACCTGTTGTATTAGTCCGAAAAAAGGACGGTACTTTAAGATTCTGCATAGACTATCGCAGATTAAACCAAGTTACAAAGGATGCCTACCCCCTGCCTCGCATAGATGATAGCTTAGATGCACTGGCTGGCTCGTGTTGGTTTTCAACATTGGACCTGGCATCTGGATATTGGCAGACTGAAGTTCACCCCAACGACCGTGAGAGTGTGAAGTAGCATTTCAGAAATTGAAGGTGTTTCTCACCACTGCTCCCATACTAGCTTATCCAGATTTCACAAAAGGTTTCATTTTAGACACATGCCAGCGACAAGGGGAGTGGAGCTGTGCTATTTCAAGTACACGAGGCTAAAGAGAGAGTCATAAGCTACGCCAGTCGAACATTAAGTAAAACTGAACGACGCTACAGTGTGACCCGTAGAGAGCTGCTGGCTATGGTCACTTACATCCGTCATTTCAAACACTACTTGTATGGGCAGCACTTCACCTTGTGTACCGACCATGGGTCCCTGAGATGGCTGTATAACTTCAAAGACCCAGAGGGCCAAGTTGCAAGATGGCTAGAGTTTCTCAGCGCCTACAATTTTGACATTCTTCATTGCCCAGGGTCCAAACACAACAATGCAGATGCCTTGTCCAGTCTCGCAGCAATGCGATGCCATCCAGATGCCAAGCTGGGACCCAGAAGAGGTGAGGAAAGCGCAAATTGCTGATCCTTTGATAAGCCCCATTATCCATGGGAAGACGAGTGATCAAAAACCAGGGTTTGCATCAGTCTGTAATCTAGACCGGGTTACGAAAGGTTACTGGTTCCAATGGGATCAACTGGAACTGCATACTGGTGTTCTGTATCGACGTTGGGTAGAAAGGTCCGGCCTGACTTCCCGTCTTCTTGTGGTGGTTCCGACTGCATGGCAGGAAGAGGTATTGGAGCGATCACATGACAAATCTGGTGGTGGCCATCTAGGCATTACTAAAACAATGGAGAAGGTCAGAAACAACTACTTTTGGATTGGATGTGCTGGTGATGTTCAAATATGGGTTCGCCAGTGTCCAAAATGTCCGAGTAAAAAATCTCCTAATCCAAGGCGTCGTGCTGCTCTGAATCCTGTAACAGTTGGTGCCCCCATGGAAAAAGTAGCGATCGATATCATGGGCCCCTTACCAGTATCTACCAGAGGGAATCGCTTTGTGTTAGTGGTCTCCGACTACTTTACAAAATGGACTGAATCTTATCCTATCCCAAACCAGGAAGCAGCGACAGTAGCTCGTGTGTTGGTTGAAGAGTTCATGTGCAGGTATGGTGTGCCGTTTTCACTCCATAGTGATCAAGGAAGGAACTTCGAGTCTGACCTAATCCGAAGTGTGTGCCAGCTCCTGGAAATCAACAAGACCCGAACAACCGCTTACCATCCGCTATCTGATGGTCTTGTTGAGCGTTTCAATAGAACTTTGCAAACGATGATCACCATGTATGTCCAGGAGGATCAAACCGACTGGGACGACCATCTCCCCTATATAATGATGGCATACAGAGCAAGTGAGCAATCTTCGACCGAAGCAACACCCAACTTCCTGATGTTTGGGAGGGAAGTTAATATCCCCCTTGACCTGCTGGCCGGCCCAATTCCTGGAAAGCAGTCTGAAGATACCAACGCATATGCCTACAAACTTCACCATAACCTGAGAAATGCTTACGAGAAGGTCCGCAACAACACCAAAGGAGCACAGGAACGACAGAAGCGTTTGTACGACTCCAAGCAACTTGGCACCCCGTTCCGTCAAGGTGACCTAGTCTGGCTCTACACCTACCAGAAGAATCGAGGACGAAGTCCCAAACTACAAGCCTTTTGGAAGGGCCCCTTTAAGATACTACAGAAGTTGTCCGATGCCAACTACAAAATCCGACATAGCACTCGGGGCAGGCACCAGATTGTACATTTTGATCGTCTCAAGCCTTATGAAGCACGTCAGACACCCCAAACTACCGCAAAGGAAGCAACTCATCCGATGATAAAGAGTGGAGATGACAATTGTGGAGAGCTGCGCAATGAATGACACCATGGAAATTCAAGCAGAAGGGAATGACAACTGGGATACATGTATCTCAAACTCACCTGCACCTGCACCAAAACCGAGAAACACAGAAACAACAATTTGCCATGGACGTAGACACAATGCTCCTGCCTGGATGAGAGCTGGCGATTTTGAACTCTATTAAGATGGTGGGAATTTTGGTGGTGGGTATCGGTAGTTTTTAAACAAGACCTTTAAACAAACTAAGTCCTACAGTTGCTCATATCTCAAATTGTTTTTGTTTTTTTATTCAATTGGATCCAAACATTGATACCTGCATGAATTCCTGCCGAGAGGATTGTAGAAAAGTCTAGACTAACGAGAAATTCTCAAAAGTGCACTTTCAATTTGCACAACATTGCGCAATGTAGAAATAAGATCATCTGTAAATAATTTAAAAGTCGACTAAAAGTAATATGAAAAAAAACAAAACAAACAAACAAAAACAAAAACAAAAAAAAACTAGAAACTAGACATAGGTTTTTGTGACATCACAAAAACAAGGTGTTCTATTTAGTACTTAAAGTTGTTATTTGATGTAGCAACTAAAGTATCTAAATATATGAACATGAAATTGTTCTTTAAAAGATAATATTTAATTTGTAAAAGAATCCTGTTCCAAGCTCTTACCAATCTTAATTGACGAGCTACTTCAGGTTTGACCGGAAGTAGACATCACAGGCCACGCAATATGCAACAGAGGACCATCCCAAACCTTGTTATTTTGTGAAAGAATCATGTTCCTAGCTCTTACTAATTTTAAATGAGGAGCTACTTCCAGTTTGACCGGAAGTAGAGGTTACAAAGGTCACTTTATGTTTCACAAAGAAAGACCTTACCTAACCTTGATATTTCTCGAAACAATCATGTTCCTAACTCTAACCACTCTTACACGAGGAGCTACTTCCGGTTTGACCGGAAGTAGAGGTCACCCAATGTGCAACAGAGAATGAACTTTCCGAACCTTGGTATTTGGTGAAAGAATCATGTTCCTAGCTCTTAGCATTTTTAAATAAAGAGCTACTTCCTACTTCTTAAAATATGAATTTTTGAAAATTTCCAACATTTTCAACTTCCGGTTTGAACCGGAAGACAAGGTCAAATTGGGGTCATGTCTGTAGGGCGATTACGCAGTTTTGGATGACCTTTCCGATGATGTAAAGATTGTAAAAATCCATTGTGTACTTCAGGAGTTATGTTTCGTCTCCTTGCCATATGCTACCTATGTATGAAGTTTCAAGGTTATATGACCTTCGGAAGTGTGCATTTGAAGGTGGACAATCGCCAGGGAGAAGAAGTATTTAAAAAAAAAACGAACAAAACCAAGAGGTTATCGGACCAGAGTCCGAACACCTAAAAAACCGAACAAAATCAAGAGGTGTTCCGGGCTGAGAGCCCGAACACCTAAAAAGCCGTTACAATTAGTGTTGTAGCACCATTGTTTTCAAACTTGTTACCAGAGGACGCTGTTTAATGTAATGACGTCATCAGTTTTAAACTTGAAAACGCAAGTCCTTTACCTACTCACACACTGAAACCACTGTCCAAAGCTCGTTTTATACTGACCAAAGAACTGAAAAATAATGGCTTTATAACAATTGTTTCCTTCAACTTCCGGTTTGAACCGCAATACAAGGTCAAATTGGGGTCATTTCTTTGAGATATTTAAGTAGTTTCCAAAAGACCTTTGCGATGATGTGTAGATTGTAAAAATCCATTGTGCACTTCAGGAGTTCTGATTTAATTAATAAACTTTGATTTATTGTAACTCAACATCTGATGACGTCATCATGACGTCATCGTTTTATTTCGCGTCTTCATATTGAGGTTCAAATATATGCGCAGTTTCAAGGATTAGTTTAATTTCAATTTTGAGTTATTTATTTGGAGAAAATTTTGGAGGAATGAAACATTTAAAGCAACATAATGGTCTCTATGAGACACCGTATAACGCATGGTTTTGATTTTGTTTGATATATTAAAAGTGAAATCAAATAAAACCTTTAAATATGAATATGAAAATAATTAAAAAGAGCTTTATCATATGTATTTCATGGAGACTTCCGGTTTGGACAGGAAGCGAGGTCAACTCAGGTCACTAAGAATTATAAAGACCGCATACGATTTTTGTAACTCGACTCCTGGAGGAGAAACAAGTTACCTTTTTGATTTTAACTGCCAGGAAAAACAATGTTTTCGTACTTTCCAAAGTGTTCCAAAGTGCAATTGGCTGCCGCCACGTTGTCTGTTCAAAATAGTATTCATATTGCCTTTTATCAAAACATTAACCCTTGCTGCCCTCCGTTTTGTTCGGCATCTATGCGGTGTCAATAAAATAAAGAAGTGTGTATCGCTAGTGAACGTTGATGGCGCTATATCAAATTAACGGTCTCATTTTGTAACATCACCTTTACTGAACACTGGTGTACTGTACAGTCAATCTGACATTTGACAGATTCAAATTCCGAGCTCATTATCTATATTAAAAAGTTCCAAAGTTTTATAAAAACTACCCCACTTGGATAAACATCATAAACACAAGTGTGCACGGCTAAAGAAATACACGGACATTTTGAAAAGCGATGACTTTACTTTTAAACTTTACTTTTAAACAGTTTTACTCTGCAAATCCCGACAACAACTCTCGCGGGGGTAAAGTGCCTCTGGCCCCGCTGGTGCACACTTGTGACTCTTGTACGTAAGCACGTACGTGATCGGCATATATAGAACGAAAGACGATCACTTTGTCAATTGCATTTTCTCCACCATTATACATCAAACAACTCACGTGAGCATGTGATCATCTCAGTAAAGTCTCCTCTTCCTCTCCCTGTCACAATTAAGCCACCAGAATGACATAAAGGGAAACATTTCCACACTGAACTTGGCATGACGTAACAGTTTTTCTTTGCGTTGGCATTATTACACACACAGAACTTAACACACCGCAAAGTTCGATGAACTGTGACAAGACCAGGGCCCAATTTCAAAAAGCTGCTCAACAGCCAATTTTGTGCTTAACGGGCGTGTTAAACAGATTTTTCTATTTCATAGCCTCTATTAAGCACGATTTTTTGCTTAGCGCGGTAAGCAACCAACAAACAGCCTTAAACACTCGTTTTTGTGCTTAAGCAAGTCATGTTGTGTCAAAATGGCCGCTATAATTTGGAGGAGAGTCACAATATTGTCATGATAATCAATGTAATTATCCTGTTAATAATAATAGACTAGTTTTATCGAAAGGCATGGCTGGAAAATTGCCCTGAATTACAGTAAAGACATGAATTTAACAACAGTCATATTTCATACGGTGTGAACGTTTTGCCAAAGCAAATCAAACTTGGGAAAATAACGGCGTTAACCTTGCAGTACTGTAGAATAGAATTTAGAAAGGGAACGGACATCATGACTGACACAATTTTTGTTATGACTCACCTTGATCTTTAAGATAAATAAGAAATATGACGAAAGAAATGTCCTTTGTGATCCATTCAGTATGACGGAGTCGTTAATGTAAGTTAACTTTGTACTAGTCCAGTCCCAGCAGTACTCTTAAAAATGTGCACAGCAACGGTAATGAAACATCATCGGCAGCTAGTTATTTTGTGTGAGGTACGCGTATATTGCACGTAAAAATGTGTACAAACACATTGTGAAAACTTAGTTTTACCAAACATCGATCAAACATTGTAACAATGTAATACAAAGTTTCATTTTGGCTGTATATCTCTTTATTATTCGAACCAAAGGGGGCGCTTTCTGACGTGACCCAATTCCATCAGAAAATTTTATTATTTCCATCGATAATTTCCTTTTTTGTTGATTTTTTAGCCACCACTACTCCGTTGACTTCGTCCGCCATTTTATAAATTTTTCGATCGGAAGTATTTTTTGCTTAAGCAGACGGTACTTTTTTGTTGCGTGGGCAGTTTGTTTACGTGCTTAATTTAGCAAACGCTGGTGAAATACGTTTACGCTTAGTAAGCAGAAAAATTTGCTTGCCGTTAAGCAGCTCTATGAAATTGGGCCCTGACTTGTTGCGTGTATGTATATACACAGCGTGCAGTAAAAGCCTACAGTGCACATGCACGGGGTGCAATACAGTAAGGTAACTGTACAGACTCTATCGGCGATCGCGCTAAAAACGGCACGTTTCACCTTAATATAACTTCGTTATTCAACGGCCAATTTTGTTCAAATTTCACAATTAGGCTTTTATAGTCGTTATCTGTTACTAAAAAATTCAACATGTAGTTTGCTCAAAAAAAATTTGAAATAATTTTTTATTTATTTTTAAACTCGTCGTCGTAACAAACTGTAACATTTGATGACGTCGTCAATGTAATATTTTCAAAGGTCATAAACTACATTTTATTTCGTACACTAAAACCATGTCCAAATTCTGTTTCATATTGACTCCACAGCTTAAATTGTGACTTTTTAAGCATTTTTTGCTTCAACTTCCGGTTTGAACCGGAAGACAAGGTCAAATTGGGGTCATCTAATTAATTTAATTATTTTTTAAAGACCTTTCCGATGATGTATAGATTGTAAAAATCCATTGTGTACTTCAGGAGTTATGATTTTTTCAAATAATAAACTTTGATTTAACGTAATTCGACACCCGATGACGTCATCTCGACGTCACTCAAACGGTTTCGTCTCCTTGCCATAAACTACCTATGTATGAATTTTCAAGGTTATATGACCTTCGGAAGTGTGCAATTGAAAGTGGACAATCGCCAGTGAGAAGAAGAAGAAGAAGTATTAAAAAAAAAAAACCGAACAAAAACAAAAGGTCTTCGGACCAGAGTCCGAACACCCAATTAAGTGTTCGTAAAAACAAACACATGGGTTTCGGCCATTGCTGGAACAGAGAAAATATCATTATTTGCTAGAGGAAATTACATCTCTTATCAAAAACTATACTAATTGGTTGTAAGTCCTTAAGTAAAGGTCAGAATGGGTCACGCCTCTACAGGAAATGTTACATGTGCTCTAAGCTAAAAACGGCACAAGAATCATAGCTGTATGAGATGTGGTTGAGCAGATTTGATTTTTTAAACAATAAAGTTTGAATAATTGGAATTTGACACCTGATGTTTTTTATATGCTACAATATGGAATAACAGTTGTCCCCATGCAATGCCTTGGAATGAAAACGCTGAAAATTGAAAGATTTCACCTTTTGGTGTAGATTTAAGTGACGTTTTTTGAGGGCATTGTAAGGGATGGTGACCTAATAATTAGTAATTGAAAGCTTGGATCTTGGTTCCATACATATAATATCAGAGAAGACAGGCCAGGTGGAATTGTGGGGAAAGAAATTAATTGAATTTACATGGGGCAACAAAGTTTTTACTGTCTTCATAGATGGTAGAGTAGCTAATTATTCAATTGAATTTACACGGGACAACAAAGTTTTTACTGACTTCATAGATGGTAGAGTAGCTTATTCAATGTGTGGCGCAGTGCAGCAATCTCCAACAAATTGCATATAATTTTTGTGAATATACAATGTACTTAGATTATTTTGAATGGTCTGGAATAACCTTCTTACTTAAAGCATTTATGTTTTAGTACAAATTTGTGTATAATTTAAAACCTAAAATTGAAGTTATTTTGAAAAGTTGTGTTTAGTTACTTAGTTTTAGATCCATTGGTTGTACACACAAAACGCACAATAAATGTCATTGTGTTGTGTGATGTTTTAACCCAACAAACAGAAGTACGGTATTCAAAGTATATATTTGAGAAAGTTTGATGATCAGACGTATACTTTTGTTAGTAGTGTGGCGTGTATTGAAAAGAAAGGAGACGTACAATTCAACTGAGGAATGTTGTGAAGAAAATCTTTTATTAGTATCATTCCTTAGTCTCATTACAAAAAAGTCATTGGAAGTGATAAATTACCTGTACATAAACAGTGATTGTTTGCATCTATAGGGGTGTGAATATCATGTACTTTCAATCATTATAAGGATTCGGAATAACATTATAAATGTAAGTCAAAGACATGAATGTTTTGAAATATAAAAGGTTAAATCTAAACAGTATGATTTTACTATGTTGCTTTTACTAGTGTATAGTTATGTGTAAAGTATTTGCACATTGAAATAACACTCAAGTAGATTGCAGTTGGAGTACATCATAATGTTTGAATCAGTCTGGAAGGTCTGCATGGTGGATATAATAAGGGGTTGTTTGCAGTATGACGATCTGAAAATCTGTGTAATGGTTGGTTGTGATTCCTTTTGGTAACAATTGCGAAGGTGTTATTGCTAACATAAGTAGCAATACTGAGTTTTGATATGGAAAGAAGAATTTTATTTCTTGAGAGATGGCATGTATATGTCTACTATTAAGGTATGTTTGGCCATCTGGTATGCAAAAAGGCATCTCTCATGTCAAGGCAACAATTTCTTTTTATAATCATTGTACTAAATAATCATGGTTAAAATCAAATACATAATTTATGTTTAACCAATGTGCGTTAAAAAATATAGGCTGAGATATAAATGGTTATAAGGTAAAACGCTTTAAGGGGCTGTGTCGTCATGATCATAGTCTGCCTGTTTCTGGGCCCAGAAACATGAAGTCTCACCCAGTTACTGCACGCGCACGCGTTGACTGTCTTACCACAAAGGGCGCCGTTGTTATTAAGGCTGGTTTATAGTTTTTAGCGCAATGACAGTTGCCCGATGCTGTGATCGCTAGATGCTGAGCCTTTTCATTGCAGTCTAGTCGCTGAGGTGTCAGCGTCGATTATAAACTGCGTCGTGTGTCAATTTTACCGTCGTGCGATCATTGCGCGACTGACTATAAACAAGCCTTTATTCTGTGATGTGACTGATACTCACACACGTGTGCGTGCAATAACAGGTTGAGAGGTCGTTATTCAGTGTAGCCATAGACTCGCTGTGATTATAACGACACAGCCCATTTAACTAAAGAAGAGGTAACTAAGGGTTGAAGATCTGGCAGGTTACCACTTATGTATCTGGTGTGGGCTATGGAGATGGTGGAAGAGTTGTCCTGTGGGGGATATAATTGAAAACTGTTAAAATAAATAGCAGTCGGAATTATTGCAAGTGGGTTGTTTGGAGTAGATGAAAGTTTAGTGGAGAGATTATTGTTTAAAAGTAGCAGAACATTTAGTGATGCAGTTAAAGATTGTGGACGAGTAGCAGTACTCACTGGTTCATGGCACTGATGTTCTTTGAGTGTTTGTCATAGGTCACGGTGGCAATTATGGGAAGGATGATGTCATCAATGGAGGTGTCAGTGAAAGCAAGAAGAGTTGCTGCTGGAATGAAATACTCTGTGCCTTCATTTGTCAACATGGAGATGTGGTCTCTGTGGAAGAAGGTATAAACATTGTGTATATTAAGTGGTCTTTGATAGTGTCAATTCCCTGTTAAGCAAATAAAAGTATTACTATTAGTGTAATTAATTTATAGTCATTGGAGATAATGGAGGTGTCTTATGAATTAGGTGTATGCATTTGAGAGTGCACTGATACAAATGGTATGTTGGATATATAATGTAATAGGTAGGTACCTGTGTATGTTTTGCAAGTTGGAAACTAGAACGGAAGTATATTTAGGGTTGTTGATGTAACAGTCACAGCAGTGAAGTTTTTGTAAAAAGATAAAATCTTCATGTTTGACAAGAATGAGTGATGTGCTTTCTTACTGGAGTAGCATATAACCAATCAACATTGAGAAAATAATTTGACAAGTTCAAAAGTTCTTTGGCAGATTTACATACATGAGAATGTGTTGGAAATGCATATCTCACATGATGAACAGAATTTGGGAGTATAATTGCTGTGCCTTGTGAAATTTGGATGTTTTTTGTACATCAATGGTATACTAATATTTGACCAGTAAACTGGAAAGTTTGACACATCAAATTGTGATTATTAAATCAATATTTTTGGAATAAGGGATTTTAGTGAAAGCACTTTACCTTTCCTCAGAGTATGCAGTAAAGTAAACATCTTTAGTGATATGTGTAGTGATTGGCTGTTGAAAAAAATATAAATATAGAAGTAGGTTGGTCTTACAAAAGTAATATGCAAGAGTAGTGAAGAATTGGGTTATTGTGAGTGTTGGTACAGAGAAGGAAATGGGTGCACTACCTGAATGTAAGATTCTTCAGTTGTGTTGAATGCTACCTCACCCGAGTAAAGTGAAGTATCGATGTTCATGATGTCGACATGGGTGTTCACTTTGGGTATTTGTTGCTGTGCTGCTTTTCCCCAAAGGTTAATAGCAACTCTCTTAGAGTCAGTGTCCGTATCTACCAGGTGTAGAGTTTTGTGTGGATGTTCTCCTGATGGTCCCCTCTTTATAGGGGACACCTGTAAATTGTTAGCAAAGTTATTTATTTATAGGGGTCTTTCTGTTTCACCTCAGTTATATAAACAAAATGTTGTATGCTTGATTAGGGGAGTCAAAAGTGCATTTAAGTATGCACATATGAAAGCCAATAGGGAGGCCTACAATTGTTTTATGTGCACTGATGGTATATGGAAAGATATAAATGTTAAAGTAAAGTGACTGTCAACGCTGTCTGTATTTATTGTTATCAGATAATCAGAGGTGTAATGAGACATTTGCATTTTGGATGGGGATGTGGGTGGGGGTGGCAAGTGAGAGCAAAGAAATAGTATGGGCTAATAAATAAACTATTTATTGCGATTTGTGTACGTCATTGAGAGGGTGGGGGCAAGGTTTGTCAGTTTGGGGATGTCGCACTCTCTCCCCCTCTGATTATGCCACTATAGATATTTGGGTGCATAAGTGGTTTTGTTTGTGTGTTGAATTTGTGGTTTGTGGTGGGGAAAAAGGTTTGCCTATTATAGTTATTATAAGAAATGGGAAAAGTTTTTATTTTTCAGTGAACATGACTTTGTTTAGAAGGGCATGATTGATAGAGTAATAGCATGTAGAATTTAAATGGCAATAGTTTGTGTTATGGATAAGAAACACTTGTGTATGAACACTTGTGTATGATGTATGAGGTATAAGATGAAATTGTAAAACATAGGGAAGTACACAAAATGATGTGATTAGTATACAGATAGAGTGACTTGTGCAAGTTAAAATTAAAGATACAGTGTGGGAGTATTTCAAATGCATGTGTAACGGGCACGAATGCGGCTAGCGCACTCTATGCCGGTACATAATAAATTTACAAGTTTATGCTGTTTTTGCATGTAAATGTATAAAGTTTTATTTCTTTTCCCGACTACCATGAAGGGAGGACGATTAAATGCTGACAATAAACTATAACTGAGATCAAATGAGTATAATCTCAGTGCAAAAAATTAAATATAATTAAAAATAAAACCTGCCGGTTCTCGACAATTAAAAAGAGAAATACACTCAATACAATGGAAAATGCAATGAAAATATTGGAATGGCAAAGTGAAAGAATAAATAAATAAATGAATGGCCTATCTGTGGTGGCTGGACATTGGTGCACGACGAAATGAAGAAATGAAGACTTGTAGAATATTCTCTGTCGAGAAGTTGAAGAAACAATAATTTGAAGATGTCGAAGGTGATGGGGGAACTTGAAGCGATGCAAAAACAGCTCCTTGTCCTTGATCAGGGGACAGGATACTGTTTTTGTTACAAAATATGAAGATGATGAATATTGAGGGAATCACGCTGTCCTGCTGGCTCTTTTACTTGTTACTCCGCCTAGAGCAGGACAGGGAAGAACATATAAACAATGGTATTTCTTGAGCTGGGCTGGCGCAATCCAATATATACAGATATCTGACAGAGGCAAAGTGTACACACTGAAGAAACTTGGAGGGTTAATTCTCACAACTTTCCTCTGTCGGAGTCCAGTGGCCAAGTGTTAAAATTAATACAATGCCATTCAGAATTTGAAACTAACTAAAATTAAATACTTATAAAACAAAGGCTAAAAATGATAATCCTTCAAAATGAAAGGAAGCAATAAATCATTAATCCTGAAGGTTAATCCCTGTGAGAAACTGTGTGGGAAGTTGCACTGCACTGGTCAGCACCTTCTCCCACACAAACCGTTTATCACACCTTGGACCAGACCAGTGCCCAAGGCTAAGGAACATTAGACGCGATTACATAAGTGCAATTATAAGAAGCAGGACATTTCATGGAACAATGACTCATCATTACCATGAAATAAGGATGTTGAATAAACCATGAATAAACTAAGAAAACCATAAACATTGCTTCCACTAAAAGCAATAGCTTATATACAAAATGAATTTGGTAGACTTAAAAGTAATATCAAGTGTAAATGCAAAAGATAAAAAAAAGCAACAAGAAAGTAAAATCAAAGAAACATAAAATCATAGAGCAAAACTATGATCAAAATAATCACTGACTTGATTTAAGTCATAGTAAATGAAAATGAGGATATATGGTAAGGCACCTTATCAAAACTATTCCGGGGTGACTAGCGGGAAGGATTCTACCCGGGGTGATTTTTTTTCCCGAAACAATTTACTCTGCATTTCATTTGAACACCGGGATGGTGTCCAGGTGAGAAGTTTGCATTTCAACCAGACCCCAGGCTGTATGTTTACACTATGGCTAATAAACCACAAGCACCTAGATCGTTATCTACTGGAAGCCCAGTGGGCGGTCCCTTTGCCAGGCAAGGTCAACATTTGTTGTGGTTTCCCACTGAACGCAGTTACATCTAAGTGAGAGCCAGTATGATCTGTGTACACCTCTACCTATCCTTTTTAAGTCAAATGTTTAATGCTTTATTGGTATTTACAGACGTTATTTGAGTCATTGTTTTATACCATGCATGTAAAATAGTTAAGCATTGAAAGAGAAATTAAAGAAAAGAATATGTATTTTTTCATTATTATGCAGTGAATCCTGCACGCAACCGCATGGTCTATTCATAGAGCAATAGAGCAATTGCACTTACTGAGAAGCAGCATGATAAATTACTCCCCTTATAATTGTTGCACACAACAAATGTGATCTATTTTGTCAAAATGCTTCTTTGACATTTCGTATCTATTCCATGAATGCCGGTGGGTCACAAAAAAGTGTCCTTTCTACTCATCCGAGTTGTTTAAAGGAAAATCGGTCTGTTCAGCATGCCATTGTTTTGTCCATATTTATGAACACTGTGAAAGTCAAAATGATGTAGGTCCAATGGCTTTTGGTGAGGTAAGTTGTCAGCCTCAGACCTGTGATAGTTTTGCAGTACCTCATAACAAAGTGGGATCGATCACAAAGCACAATTTTTTTTATAAGGGCGTTTTTAAAAATTAACTTTGAGTTTAAGATCTACCTCCATATACTGTTGATTGCATGCAACATTTGTTCAATTGATTCAGTTAAATTACAAACGTTTTCTCTGGATATCTAACACTTTCAACCAAATTATCCACAAAGCTTACCCCTTAGCCCATAACTCTGATTGTACTGGTTTCTTATAAGCTGTTATAAGTGAGGTAATTATAGACACTTCCCCCTGCCACCTTCACTTAAATCCTAGGACTGTGACCTCAAACTGGTTTATCACCCTATCAATTACAGCACCCATTTGGTGTCTGCCACAGGCTGCTGGTGTTATATAACAAAAATTCTGAAGAGCTTGGATGGGGATGAAGCATGCACGTAGGAAGCCCGAGTGTTTCTTTTTTAATTTCTCAAGAATTACTTGGTCAATTTTTATGATTCAAATTTGGTTGTGTGGTTACTTTTGACACTCCTCTCAATTCTCAGGGAATTGGAGAGAATTTTGGAGTCACTTTTTGTTAAAAAGTCACAGGCAGTAGTGCCTGATACTACCTGTTCACGCCTAATTACATCCAAACTGGGGAATACTGAAACCGCAAGGGCTGCCATACTGAAGTTAAGATCTTATTAGTCACCCAAACCGCAGAGTGCTCAGCAGGGGAGTATAAACAATGACCGGGAAAGTAGGGACCAAGTACCGGGAAGATTTGGGAGCGGGTGAAACTTTGTGCACAAAGTGTCCCGCACAAAATTCTCTGACCGGGTCGATCTTCCCGGTACTTTCCCTGGAATAGTTTTGATAAGGTGCCTAAACACTATTAAATCAATGAAAGTTACTATACAAAAGCTATTCCTTGTTCATGCTAGATCCATAAAGCAATCAAAAAGTATTATAAGAAACAAAGTTGTTTCTAATTACTAGAAAGGTTGAAACAAATCAATCAATCAACAAGACTTCTAAGAAGTTTAGGCTCTTCGATGGAATCAAGGACATTATTTATCAAGAATGCCAAAATGTAACCTTCAGTTGTCAAGACTCTAGATTGAATTTACATATTAAATTATCAGTGTGTGATTACACCATAATATACAGAGTAAAATATCAATTCAAAAAGCAAGTTTAAAACAATGGAATAGAAATATGTATCTATCCTCAAAATACAATATTGAGGTAGATATTCAATCCACTCAAATCAAATTCAAAGCAAGATAGTATTGATACAAAATGTAACTCACATTTTGTAATCAATCAAAAGTTAAAAGAGAATGTAAAACAAGTCAACAATTATCAAAGCAAAATCAGAGCAAATTAAAAGGAACTTTGTTCTAGAACCTCCATATAAAACCTAAAACAATATCCTCACACAATAGAAATAGGCAGTGACTGTTCAAATTAAATGTAAAGTGACCATCAATCTTAGCTCAGAAACTTAAAAGAATAACTCTTAAGCCTAGGGATAATACAAGTAAGATAAAAGTAAAATCAAACTCACCTAGAGCAGGACAGGGAAGAACATATAAAAAATGGTATTTCTTGAGCTGGGCTGGCGCAATCCAATATATACAGATATCCGACAGAGGTAAAGTGTACACACTGAAGAAACTTGGAGGGTTAAATCTCACAACTTTCCTCTGTCGGAGTCCAGTGGCCAAGTGTCCAAACTTTCTTGGTAATGGTCACTGACCTCTGAACAACCCTTCCTCAATGCGCCGTGATTGGTTGCAAAGCCTGCTTCCAATCACCCACTCATCACACACCAGTCAACCACCCACTCCTAGACTCGCCCTAGTCCGAGCGGGACATAGGTAAACTAGGAGTTACAAAAAAAAATGGGGGGCCTGCAATTTCATCCCATTACACACACGCTTGCTTTCTGAATGTCGTCCCGACATAAGTTTAAACAATCGCTACGCAGTTCTATGCGCGCAAGTAGCATGCCTAGATAAAAAAATAATAATCGCCCTATCTTGCACTAATAATTCCTAACATTGCAGCAATACACGCATCTTTAGACTGATCCTCTGAACTTAAGTTATTAATGAAAGATTGAAGAAAATCTGCCTTTTCCTTCCATTCTGGGATAGTTCTTGTTTGTTGTGAAAACCCAAGCCGATTAGGGGGCTTGATTGTTCTACGAGGTCGATGTCTAGTGGGAGCCTTGTGAGCAACAGTAGGGGGGTCATCATCATCTGACGCTGAGTCTCGGACCATGGGTGTGTCCGAATCAGAATCAGACGAGTGGGGTTCCTGTGTCTTCTTTGCCTTGCTCACCGTACCTTCAGTGGAAGTAGGCACAGGGAGTGGCAAAGAGTTAAACGGCAGGAGCAAGTTCCTATGAAGTGTTCGAGTAGAACATCCACCTTGCTCTTGTTTAACAACATACACAGGAATATCAGGGTTTACCTGCTTGACCACCTTGTAAGGATGTGTTTCCCACCGGTTAGCAATCTTGTAATTACCAGTGGGAGCAACAACCTTAACCAGAACTCTGTCACCGGGATGGAGAATGGCAGCTCTCATGTGTATGTCAAGACGAGCCTTGTTGCGAGAGTTTGCCTTTTCAGAGTGACTAGAAGCCAGTTTGTATGCATCAGCAAGTCTTTGTCTCAGTTGCTGTGCATACTCAACATGAGATTGTCTGACAGACTCTCTGGGTTCTAAACCAAGAAATATATCGACTGGAAGCTTAGGGTGTCTACCATACATAAGGAAGTATGGTGAGAAACCAGTCGCATTATTCTTTGTGGAGTTATATGAATGTACGAGAGGGGCTACATACTTCTTCCACATTGACTTCTTGTCTTCTGGCAGTGTACCTAACATCTCAAGTAGAGTTTTATTGAAACATTCTACTTGGCCATTGCCCTGGGGATGGTATGGGGATGTTTGACTCGTAGTGATGCCGGTTATTTTACACAACTGGTGTATAACATCTGACTCAAAACCTCTTCCTTGGTCGGAATGGAGTCTACCAGGAAACCCATAATGGACAAAGAAATGGTCAAACAGTACACGGGCGGTGATTTTAGCGGTTTGGTTTGGCACTGGAATTGCTTGCGCATAGCGGCTAAAATGGTCAGTGATAACCAAAATATCTGCTTGCGAACCGCCAGTTGTTTTGAGGGATAGATGATCAATGCACACCAGCTCCATTGGTTCGCAAGTTGTAATGCTAACTAATGGGGCTGTCCTCATAGCAGCTGGTGGCATATTCCGTCTTATACATCTGGGGCATGAATGGATCCCGTTGTCAACACCACGAGCCATATAGGGCCAAAAGAACCGAGAACGGATTAAATCAAGAGTCCGTTCATGACCAAAATGACCAGCTTCATCATGAAGACAACGGAAAGCAACATCTCGGTACAGCTTGGGAAGCACAAGTTGGAAAATTTTACCACCATCTTTTTCTGTACGCTGGCGATAAAGTACACCCTCTCGAAAAGTGAGTTTGTCCCAATCCCGTAGCTTGACACAACATCGCGGTGTTCGCTACTACGTAATTTTCCTTGGGGACATCGTCCTTTCTCCTTGAATTGAATAACTTTCCCAACAATGGGATCTTCCCGTTGATATTTCCTCCATCCCTCTGTGGAAACCTGAGGAATCGGACTTTGTCCTGGCCAAAGTGGAGGATTATCAACATCTATAGGAACAGCTGTACTTTGCAGTGCCAATGTCTCAACCAAGGGGGCTGATGACCCAGCTGTGTTGGCAAGGTATACACCATGTGAGCCAACTACAGCTTTTACAACTTCAACATAAACAGTCTGTGAGTTAGCTGCGGTCTCAGGATGGGGGCGGCGGGACAGACCATCTGCATCACCATTGAGTTTGCCACTCCTGTACTCTAACGTGAAATTATAAGCAGAAAGAGCAGCAAGCCAACGATGTCCAGTGGCATCTAGTTTCGCAGTAGTAAGGACATAAGTGAGAGGATTATTATCCGTTACTACTCGAAAGTTGTTACCGTAAAGGTAGTCATGAAACTTGTCTGTTACGGCCCACTTTAAAGCTAAAAATTCGAGTTTATGGTCAGGATAGTTTGCCTCGCTCTTTGATAGGCCTCTGGTGGCATATGCAACAACACGCTCGCGTCCATTCTGCAGTTGATACTGTGCTGCACCAAGTCCAACGACACTTGCATCAGTATGCAGAATGAACGGCTTACTAAAGTCAGCATACGCCAAGGCAGGTGCTTCTGTTAGCTGGGTGATAAGGTGTTCAAAGGCATGTTGACATTCAAGGGTCCAGGTGAAGGGATGGGGTTTAGTTTTGTGTGAGCGACCAGAAGTTTTCTTCATCGGAAGTCCTATGGTAAGGGTATGGAGTGGTTCGGCTATTTTTGAGTACCCCGCAATGAATCATCGGTAGTACCCAGCAAACCCCAAGAAGGATCGAGCTTCATGGTGATTACTGGGAACTGGGCAAGTCTTCAAGGCAGCAGTTTTATCTGGGTCAGTCTCAACGCCTGCTGCTGAGATCACATGACCGAGGTACTTGACAGAGGAACGGAAAAGTTGGCATTTGGACGGCTTCAGTTTCAAACCATGCTGTTGGAGCCGTGTAAGTACTGACTCAAGTCGTTCAATATGTTCTTCAAATGTATTTGAGAAAACAATAATGTCGTCAAGGTAGACTAAACATGTTTTCAAGTTGAGATCACCCACACAGCGTTCCATGAGTCTCTGGAAGGTTGCTGGTGCATTAGTTAGGCCAAAAGGCATGCGGTTTGCTTCGTAGAACCCAAGAGGGGCTGTAAAAGCTGTCTTTGCCTTGTCTCCCTCTCGCATCTCAACTTGCCAATACCCAGCTTTCAAGTCTAAGGAAGAAAACCATTTTGCGCCATGTAGGGCATCTAGTGTGTCTTCAATGCGAGGTAGGGCATAGACATCCCGCACTGTTCGCTCATTGAGTTTGTGGTAATATAAGCAAAACCTGAGACTGCCATCTTTCTTCCGAACTAGGACAACAGGGGAAGCCCAAGGGGAATGGGATTCCCTGATTGCCCCAGCATCAAGCATTTCCCTGATCAGCTGTCTAACTTCATCATACTAAGCTGGGGGAGTTCTGCGATGCCTCTCTTTAAAGGGTGTGTCATTTGTCAATTTAATTTCATGTTGGACTGTGGTAGTGTGTCCCAAGTCTTTGTCATGAAGGGAGAAAACAGAAGTACGTTGTTTCAAGAAGTTTTTGACTGTAGCCAGATCATCTGTACTGATCAGTGACGCAGTAAAATTGAACATACGTAAGAACTCATCATCTGTCTCTTCCGTTGTGTTTGGCAAGTTGTTTCCGTGGTCAAGAGGAGCAACGGAATCAACATGTTCCAATTGCACAAAACAGTTCGTGGGCGGAGAGTAGTGTCTTAGGGACAAATTTCTGACTACTAGGTACAGAGTTTTGTTGAACATCGCGGTCCAGGGTAAGGACAGTAGGAAGGACTTTTAAATTACCTGGTAGGGCACGTCCTTCGGCAGGTTCAACAATGACTTTGGAATGCATAGTTTGGAGATGTGCCTTCGTGAAACCTCGAATTACAACAGTTTCATTGGGGTTAATTGTTATAACCCGATTACCGGCTGCTCGCACCTCTCCAAGGTTTCAGTTCTTGTATTTGTCCTGTGCAGTCAGATTTTTAAGTGCAAGTTGCAAGGCATTGGGCAGGGCCACTTTTTGAAAATCGTGTCCCATACGATTGAAAACAATGCGACTTGCACTGAGCAATAACATTTGTACCGACCAAGAGGGGAACATCAGCATGGTAGGCTGTGTCCGGTACAACAAGTGCTAGTGCCCAGTAGGATGCAGGCTCATTACGAAGTTGGAAAGGGAAAGAAATTTGAACTTCAATGTATCCGAGGAAAGGGACAGAAGCACCACCAGCACCTTGAACTTGAAGAAGGTTACCGATGGGCTTAATAGGAATTGAAGAAAGATGCTTGGCATGAAATGATGCGAATATGGTGGTTACCTGGGACTCAGTGTCAACAAGACAAAGGCATTTCACACCTAACACTGATGCCTCTGTCTCATTGGCATTACCAACTAAATGAGTTAAGACATCGGTGGTGGGGCGGAGGTCGTTTGGGCTGTTGGTGCGGCTGCCTGCCACATCACCCTCTGTGGAGGCAGGTTTGCGTTTAAATGCATATCTGACGTTTTGGCGGGCTTGGGAGGGTTGCGGCAACCGCGAGCGATGTGACCAGGTTGGCCACACTTAAAACATTCAAACCGAGCTGGTGGGGGACGGTTTGATGTCAGCGGAAAACTATGAATAGGAGGCGGAGGAGGCAGTGGACGAAGTGGTGGTGGTGCTGTCATGGCAACTTTAAGTTTTGCCAAAGAGGATGTTATGGACGAGAGAGCGTCTGTAAAATCAGAGTTCTTAGGAGGGTGGACAGGGCCAATTGGAAGGTCCTTCGTTCGGCGTTTGGGCACCAACTCTTGCTCACCCATGCGAACGAGTCGCACGAGATGGTCAAATGAAACTCTCATCTTTCTTGTGTCGGCAGATATTTTTGAGCTGTTATTCACGGAGCCCACGCCAAAATATCTGCCGAAGCACAACGTCCATGGAGGCCACTGGAAGGCCACCACGTCTGCTGGCCTCATAGACGAGAAGCTTGAGACGGCGGCCGAAGCCAGCAGCTGTCTCCTGGTCCTCTTGATAGCTATTGTAGGCTTTCTGGAGGAGAGTTGGGCCATCTTGGACTGTGCCATAGCTCCCCTCCAGCTCAAGTATAATTGCCCTAATCGATGCATGTGGGCCGAGGGTTTGAATCAACCGACTGGGCTCTCCACGGATCGATTGGCGGACACAAGGGGCAAGAATTTGTTCGGTATATGTGCCGTCGCGAAGCAAGGATTCCACTTCCAATTTCCATGAGTCGAAGTCGACACCATGCCCCTTTGACGACACATCTCCAAAGAAAGGAGATATTCGAGGGGGCTGGACATAACCAGTGGGGAGGTGTGTCACAGCAGGGGCCTGAGGATATGAAGCAACAGGGTAGTGGACGGCAGGAGGTATGGGAGGTTGCGTGGCGGCAAGTGGTGATGCCGTCGGCACTGATGACAAATGGGGCGTGTCCTGATGATTAAGTAAAAATGGGGGCAGAGGAATAAAACCTAAAGTACTGTGTCGCTGCACTGGTTGTGGCGTTTGCACTGGCATAGGCTGTGGCATAGGCTGTGGCATTGGCTGTGGCATTGGCTGTGGCATTGGCTGTGGCATTGGCTGTGGCATTGGCTGCGGCGCTGGCTGTGGTGCTGGCTGCGGCGCTGACTGCGGCGCTGCAAAAAACGCTTGTGGGTGAGGAGAAAATGCAGGGGGAGGTGGGTGGGGTTGGGTGAAAGGGATGGGAGGGATAGGTACTGGAAGCGGTGTGGGTGGGTGGATAACTGGGATTGGTGAAGTTGTTCGAAGAACATCTGCAGGAGAGGGGATTAGGGAAGCCATTGGAATAGGTTTGGTACCAGGGGGTGGTGGTTGCTGTAAAGGTTGCATGAGTTGTGGGTGGCCATTGAGGAGCGGCTGTCCAGTTAGCACCTGGACTGCCTGAGCCGCATGCGCTGGAGAGTGGTAGTGGCAATAGACATAGGTGCCATAATCACCCCCAGCACGTGACAGCTCATTGATGCTGCAGATTGCACCCGCCCTTCTCAAAAAAGACTGTACCTGCTCTAAGGTGGCATGTGGCAGGATATTTGTCACCAAAACAGAAGAACGTGTCAACCGAGATGACATCATGAACAGTGGAAATTAAGCAATGGAAAAAATATGATAGTTAAGTTTAAAAAGAAAAATGCAAAGCAATCATGTACAACAAAAGTGCACATAAAAGTAACAAATACAAAATGAAAACGGCAAGAGTAATATAAATAAAATAAATAACTATGGCAAAATTTGTGAAATTGATGTCGAGAACAATAACGTGGGCCCCTTCGGTAGCCGACGAAAGGTGTAGTTTTCTTACACGCAATCAAAGTTGGAAAAGAAATGCAGCGTAAACCTCACATCGGGCGCCAATTATGTAACGGGCACGAATGCGGCTAGCGCACTCTATGCCGGTACATAATAAATTTACAAGTTTACGCTGTTTTTGCTTGTAAATGTATAAAGTTTTATTTCTTATCCCGACTACCATGAAGGGAGGACGATTAAACGCTGACAATAAACTATAACTGAGATAAAATGAGTATAATCTCAGTGCAAAATATGAAATATAATTTTTAAAAAAACCTGCCGGTTCTCGACAATTAAAAAGAGAAATACACTTAATACAATAGAAAATGCAATGAAAATATTGGAATGGCAAAGTGAAAGAATAAATAAATAAATGAATGGCCTATCTGTGGTGGCTGGACATTGGTGCACGACGAAATGAAGAAATGAAGACTTGTAGAATATTCTCTGTCGAGAAGTTGAAGAAACAATAGTTTGAAGATGTCGAAGGTGATGGGGGAACTTGAAGCGATGCAAAAACAGCTCCTTGTCCTTGATCAGGGGACAGGATACTGTTTTTGTTACAAAATATGAAGATGATGAATATTGAGGGAATCACGCTGTCCTGCTGGCTCTTTTACTTGTTACTCCGCCTAGAGCAGGACAGGGAAGAACATATAAACAATGGTATTTCTTGAGCTGGGCTGGCGCAATCCAATATATACAGATATCCGACAGAGGCAAAGTGTACACACTGAAGAAACTTGGAGGGTTAATTCTCACAACTTTCCTCTGTCGGAGTCCAGTGGCCAAGTGTTAAAATTAATACAATGCCATTCGGAATTTGAAACTAACTAAAATTAAATACTTATAAAACAAAGGCTAAAAATGATAATCCTTCAAAATGAAAGGAAGCAATAAATGACTAATCCTGAAGGTTAATCCCTGTGAGAAACTGTGTGGGAAGTTGCACTGCACTGGTCAGCACATTCTCCCACACAAACTGTTTATCACACCATGGACCAGACCAGTGCCCAAGGCTAAGGAACATTAGACGCGATTACATAAGTGCAATTATAAGAAGCAGGACATTTCATGGAACAATGACTCATCATTACCATGAAATAAGGATGTTGAATAAACCATGCATAAACTAAGAAAACCATAAACATTGCTTCCACTAAAAGCAATAGCTTATACACAAAATGAATTTGGTAGACTTAAAAGTAATATCAAGTGTAAATGCAAAAGATAAAAAAAAAGCAACAAGAAAGTAAAATCAAAGAAACATAAAATCATAGAGCAAAACTATGATCAAAATAATCACTGACTTAATTTAAGTCATAGTAAATGAAAATGAGGATATATGCTAGACACTATTCAATCAATGAAAGTTACTATACAAAAGCTATTCCTTGTTCATGCTAGATCCATAAAGCAATCAAAAAGTATTATTAGAAACAAAGCTGTTTCTAATAACTAGAAAGGTTGAAACAAATCAATCAATCAACAAGACTTCTGAGAAGTTTAGGCTCTTCGGTGGAATCAAGGACATTATTTATCAATAATGCCAAAATGTAACCTTCAGTTGTCAAGACTCTAGACAGAAGTTACATATTAAATTATCAGTGTGTGATTACACCATAATATACAGAGTAAAATATCAATTCAAAAAGCAAGTTTAAAACAATGGAATAGAAATATGTATCTATCCTCAAAATACAATATTGAGGTAGATATTCAATCCACTCAAATAAATCAAATTCAAAGCAAAATAGTATTGATACAAAATGTAACTCACATTTTGTAATCAATCAAAAGTTAAAAGAGAATGTAAAACAACAAGTCAACAATTATCAAAGCAAAATCAGAGCAAATTAAAAGGAACTTTGTTCTAGAACCTCCATATAAAACCTAAAACAATATCCTCACACAATAGAAATAGGCAGTGACTGTTCAAATTAAATGTAAAGTGACCATCAATCTTAGCTCAGAAACTTAAAAGAATAACTCTTAAGCCTTGGGATAATACAAGTAAGACAAAAGTAAAATCAAACTTACCTAGAGCAGGACAGGGAAGAACATATAAACAATGGTATTTCTTGAGCTGGGCTGGCGCAATCCAATATATACAGATATCCGACAGAGGCAAAGTGTACACACTGAAGAAACTTGGAGGGTTAATTCTCACAACTTTCCTCTGTCGGAGTCCAGTGGCCAAGTGTCCAAACTCTTTCTTGGTAATGGTCACTGACCTCTGGACAACCCTTCCTCAATGCGCCGTGATTGGTTGCAAAGCCTGCCACCAATCACCCACTCATTACACACCAGTCAACCACCCACTCCTAGACTCGCCCTAGTCCGAGCGGGACATAGGTAAACTAGGAGTTACAAAAAAAATGGGGGGCCTGCAATTTTATCCCATTACACATGATTCAAAGTTTAAGGGAATATTCAGTATGTGATAACAGTATGTATGACAAATATTAATGGAATGAATATGCTATAAATGGATTAGTTATTTGAATAAAATTGCTGTACTTACTGAAGGCAAGATGCCTCTGATGCTGATTCTCTTGTATGGTGAGTGAATTTGGAGGGCATCATCTATGGACATGTTTGGGGCATGGAAGAACTCTTCTTCAAGTGATGAATCAAACTCAAACGGGGCATTGTTGAAGATCTGCAAATGTAGAGATGCTACATTAGTAAGTGATGTTGTGATTTATATTTTGTATTATGAAAGATTAATCCCTGGAGATGTAGTTGAGAAAGGTATTCTGCCATAAGGTGTGACAAATTGAAATACATGTGCTTTGTTTCGTTTGTATAGTGTTGTTCATATAATATGCATGTAGGAATTTGGGTTTTTTTTTTTTTATTTTATTGAATATTGTTGTATAGTGTTATGGAGAAAATTGTTGAGAAATGGAACAGAAATGTTATTGAATGGAGTCTACAATATTATTAATTGCAAATTAATTTCAATGGAATAGTGGACAATATACATTAGTTTCTGTGTAATAGCAGGAAACAGAGGAAGATGAAATGTCACTGAGATATGTCTATTAAGGTGTAATTTTGACATAAATAATCATTGAAGTATTTAGTGAAATTGGTTTTATTTGTAGGAGATAAATGGAAAATCAATGTTTTGAACAATTACAACAGTGTGTGTATATGTCGGAGAGATAGATACAGTGGTAATGACAATGATACATTCATGTACTTAAAAAAGAAATTGGTAATTATTGAGTTACCCTGGTTTTTCCATGTAGGCGTATAGCTTCGGTTTCATCTCCAAGAGTGAAAGTATTGTACTGGCAAAGGCGGTAAAATTTGTGTGTTGTAAACCTTGCCGTGAGCTCCTCTCTCATGTATACTGCTACAACTTTCTGTTTGTCTGTGATGGCACGGAGTGCGTATGAGTTTCCTTTTTGACGTGGTTCGACAAAAACATAGATTTTACACTGCCATCTGTAGAATTAAATGGCAATTTACACGCAGGGGTAATGTTTTCTGTAAAATGTTTGTATTAAGGAGCAGATGTTTAGAAAAGTGATGGTTAGTTTTATGGAACAATCTACATCTATAGTGGTTTTTCATAGGCATGTTTTGCAATATATAAAAAGAAAGTGGCTATTAATCCACCCTATATTTGTTTTTCACCATAAAAAATTACAGCAGAAAAATAAAAATTTGATCGAGCTGTCTTACCTGATGTTTTTTCATTGTAATAGGAACTAGAAATAATACTGTTTGCTTTCGATTTTTGCCTAGTGAAAGTAAATTGTTAGTTGTGCAAATATAGTGATGTGAAATTATTTGTAAGAAATTACAATGTTGTGTTTTTAGGAAGAATTTGGATGGCTTTCTTGCCCCCCAAAAATCTGCAGTGACATTTGGGTAGCACATACATGTACAATAAGCAAATATTGGCTGTTGAGTAGTTTTGGTTTTTCAATAACAAGGTTAGTATATGTCGTAACTGTATAATGTGAGGCTAGCAGGTCTTAGCTAGGGCATGGAATGCATTTGGCCTGACGTTGAGGCCTCATATGGTCAGATTTATGAGTGTGTAAAAACATGGAGTAACAAATAAAAACAATTTAGTTACTTTACACAAGCAGCGTGGCTGAGACAAAATTAACCAGAGGATTAGTAATTAAAGGTCAAGTTTAAACTTAAGTATTTAAAGAAAGTGAACACTAAAAAATTGACCTTTCTTTTTGGAATGTCACTCAAAACATTGAGGTAGGCCCCCTATTAGTATTAGTATTACTAACTACATGTACACTGAAGGATTACAGTCAGTAGAGTAGTTGGATGATTCATAAAGATGTACGTTTTAATTATCAAAAAAGTATATGTAGCTCTTAGGCCTACATACATTTTCAAAGTTTGTATATGTACATGTTTGCATGATATGTGGATATGACATTCACAAACTCAAACTGACACTGATACTTGACAGTCAGAAACAGCATATGAAGTGTTATAATTTATAAATATATGCTGGGCTAATGGAGTGAGTTGTTGCGATTAATTGGTCAATGAGTAATTTTCATTTTTAGGCTACTTACGGTCGTTAGAAATGATAGGTAGATGATGTGGAATGTAGAGCTGCAAACCGAACCTTCATACACCGTGGTCGAACTCGATGACAATATTGACTTTGACTTTGCAGGCATGCGAGCGATAGGGATACATAGTAACCATGCAAGCGGAGCGCGCATGCATGGCGACTTAAGACCGGCCACTTAAAGCAGACATTTCAACCTTTGACCTCTCTCTTAGCATTATGTCTGTGGAGCAGTACGGGCGCCTGTCCTTACACGTTTAACCAATGAACTTGGTGATTTTATACAGCCAGTACCGGTCTTTATCCGCAAGACAGAGGACCAGTCTAGTGCAGCTCATGGTTAATAGACCATTGTTGATAAACAAACCATGCTGGTTAGCAAGAGCGACTGAATTTACAAAAAAAAATGCAATTTGGTGAAATAATTTGTGATTGAAATCAACATTTTTAGATTGTTTTTTCAAAGATAAATGCAACCTGTTATTAATGTGTTGGTTTTCGATATACATGTATAGAGCACTGTTTTCAATCTGTTGTTAACATTTTGACAAAGTTTGATATTTTAATTTTGTTTTTCACTGATGGCTGTCCATACTTCTCTACACTTTTGCCAACCAGTGACGTTGCAAAAGAAAGGTGTAAAATGAAATAGTGTGGTGTCCATGCTCCACCCGTACCGACCGTATGATGATATGAAGGGGGCCATTCTACATTGTGGTGAGTAATGAGATAACATGTGGTTGTAAATCTTTGTGGAATTGTTATGTAATTTAATTGTAAAGTATCGGATTTGTTTAATTTGCTTTCATACATGGGTAGGCAACGAACTATCTTTAGTGTGGTTGTCATTTCTCATTAGATTGTGTGTGATTTTTAGCTTGAAATTTACGATGCCAGTTCAGTTACATCACTTTCATGACTTTCACAGTCGAACAGTCACAGTCTCCAGACACAGTGATATGCTCCAGAAGACTTGGGGAAAGTACATGTATATATCGACAAATTAGCTGTGTAGATGGTGGTAGAGCACTCACTTGGAGTCATTACAATTTTTGTAATTGTATCACTAACTTCATAGGTAATGGTTTATACACACATCGGTGTTTGGTTAAATTCAAATAACATACTTTATGCCCTCCTTATCAATATCAATCATGTTTATTATATGCAAATTTAACATCTATTTTAATATAAAATAGATACTTTTTTATTTACAATTATGTTATAGTAAGTTTCTTTCCAGTTTCTTTTTCTTACACTTACAGTCAAGGATTGCTCTACTCAATAGTGAAGTGTACTGTTAATACTAATACATAGTAAGATATAGGCCTACTGCTTATTGGTGTTAACTTTATTGATGGAAATTTCATTTGAACTTATAATGAAGTTTTAAATGCTATTTTATGTACTGATTCAGTCACTGTGCCAAACTGGCATTTTGTTATATAATACAATCTGAAATTACTGGCACTAACTGAGGTGATGAACATGATGAAGTGATTTGGGGTTCTTTTTATTCAAATATTGAAAGTGTTGAATATGATATATCAAAGAAATGAAGTATGAATTTGTGAGAAAAAATTATCTATTGGAATGGTTTTTGTGTGCATCTGCGAATTAAGATGATAAAATTTTAAAGGTTCTCATAATTATTCATAACATTTGGACAGTAAATGTTTTTTGGTAATTTTTTGACAGAGATTCAGAATGGGGGTATTTGAAAAATGTACTTGGATTGTGTTAATGGGGTAATGGAAGTAGCTGTTTTACAATTTGACTTATAAATAGGAAGCAGATAGGTTTGTGTAATTTTAGGATTTGTAGATGACTACACAATCCATGTACAGATGCATTTGCTGGAAAATTAGAATGTATGCCATTGTTTTTATTGTCTGTTAACTGTAGGGTCTTTTGTGATGTTTGCCTTATATGCCCTGTTTGTAAGAGTAATAGATATTTTCATGTATAACCAATTTTTGTTTTTATATAGCACACACTTTGATCCTTGTAATTTGATTCATGGAACATGCATGACATATCAGTATTTTTCCATGAATTATTGTTGTGCTGTCCAAAATTAATTATTGGAGTCTATTATGGACAAGTAGTGGACACTTTCTGTAATAATATCGTTCCTTGCTCATTTTTCTGAGCGAGGCAAACTCATGGTCATGGCAGACAGAGTGGGTGTCTACATGAAGTTGGCCACATTGTATATTAATATTATTGGGTAGGGTGTACAAGTATATGTGACGATTGTGTTTATTGTGAAAAATTTTAACTGACAAAAATGTGTGTGTTATAATAAAACAAAAATTTAATGCATAATTTTGTTCATGCATTTTTTGCAGAATATAGTCACTCGGTGAAACTTGGCTTTTCCATTTGCCTTGAGAAATTGACTAGTCAAGATTTTATCTCATGAATATATTTTTTGACAATGCACTGAACTGTATCCAATATGTGGGTGCTGGTGTGAAAATCTTTTTTTATGACCTTGGGAAGGTACTGCAGTGTTAATGTGTTGGTAATGTTTTTTTTTCTGTATGCTTTTTCAACAGCTATGCAGAGCTTGGATGCTAGTGCAATGTCTTTTTCAGGTGAGCATCTTATGCCTCTTTTGGCAGTAATGCCTCCCTCGGGAGTAATGAAAATGCCTCCTTTGGGAGTAATGAAAATGCCTCCTTTGGGAGTAATGAAAATGCCTCCTTTGGGAGTAACCAAAATGCCTCCTTTGGGAGTAATGAAAATGCCTCCTTTGGGAGTAATGAAATGCCTCCTTTGGGAGTAATGAAAATGCCTCCTTTGGGAGTAATGAAAATGCCTCCTTTGGGAGTAGTGAAAATGCCTCCTTTGGGAGTAATAAAAATGCCTCCTTTGGGAGTAATGAAAATGTCTCCTTTGGGGGTATTGAAAATGCCTCCTTTGGGAGTAATGAAAATGCCTCCTCTGGGAGTAATGAAAATGCCTCCTCTGGGAGTAATGAAAATGCCTCCTCTGGGAGTAATGAAAATGCCTCCTTTGGGAGTAATAAAAATACCTCCTTTGGGAGTAATGAAAATGCCTCCTTTGGGAGTAATGAAAATGCCTCCTTTGGGGGTATTGAAAATGCCTCCTTTGGGAGTATTACCAAAACGCCTCCTTTGTGAGTAATGAAAATGCCTCCTCTGGGAGTAACCGAAATGCCTCCTTTGGGAGTAACCAAAATGCCTCCTTTGGGAGTAATGAAAATGCCTCCTTTGGGAGTACTGAAAATGCCTCCTTTGGGAGTAATGAAAATGCCTCCTTTGGGGGTATTGAAAATGCCTCCTTTGGGAGTTTTACCAAAATGCCTCCTTTGTGAGTTATGAAAATGCCTCCTCTGAGAGTAACCGAAATGCCTCCTTTGGGAGTAACCGAAATGCCTCCTTTGGGAGTAATGAAAATGCCTCCTTTGGGAGTAAAAAAAATGCCTCCTTTGGGAGTAATAAAAATGCCTCCTTTGGGAGTATTGAAAATGCCTCCTTTGGGAGTATTACCAAAATGCCTCCTTTGTGAGTAATGAAAATGCCTCCTCTGGGAGTAACCGAAATGCCTCCTTTGGGAGTAACCAAAATGCCTCCTTTGGGAGTACTGAAAATGCCTCCTTTGGGAGTACTGAAAATGCCTCCTTTGGGAGTAATGAAAATGCCTCCTTTGGGGGTATTGAAAATGCCTCCTTTGGGAGTTTTACCAAAATGCCTCCTTTGTGAGTTATGAAAATGCCTCCTCTGAGAGTAACCGAAATGCCTCCTTTGGGAGTAACCGAAATGCCTCCTTTGGGAGTAATGAAAATGCCTCCTTTGGGAGTAAAAAAAATGCCTCCTTTGGGAGTAATAAAAATGCCTCCTTTGGGAGTAATGAAAATGCCTCCTTTGGGAGTAATAAAAATGCCTCCTTTGGGAGTAATGAAAATGCCTCCTTTGGGAGTAATGAAAATGCCTCCTTTGGGGGTATTGAAAATGCCTCCTTTGGGAGTATTACCAAAATGCCTCCTTTGTGAGTAATGAAAATGCCTCCTTTCGGAGTAATGAAAATGCCTCCTTTGGGAGTAATGAAAATGCCTCCTTTGGGAGTAATAAAAATGCCTCCTTTGGGAGTAATAAAAATGCCTCCTTTGGGAGTAATGAAAATGCCTCCTTTGGGAGTAATGAAAATGCCTCCTTTGGGGGTATTGAAAATGCCTCCTTTGGGAGTATTACCAAAATGCCTCCTTTGTGAGTAATGAAAATGCCTCCTTTCGGCGTAATGAAAATGCCTCCTTTGGGAGTAATAAAAATGCCTCCTTTGGGAGTAATAAAAATGCCTCCTTTGGGAGTAATCAAAATGCCTCCTTTGGGAGTACTGAAAATGCCTCCTTTGGGAGTAATGAAAATGCCTCCTTTGGGAGTAATGAAAATGCCTCCTTTGGGGGTATTGAAAATGCCTCCTTTGGGAGTATTACCAAAATGCCTCCTCTGGGAGTAACCGAAATGCCTCCTTTGGGAGTAACCGAAATGCCTCCTTTGGGAGTAATGAAAATGCCTCCTTTGGGAGTAATGAAAATGCCTCCTTTGGGGGTATTGAAAATGCCTCCTTTGGGAGTATTACCAAAATGCCTCCTTTGTGAGTAATGAAAATGCCTCCTTTCGGAGTAATGAAAATGCCTCCTTTGGGAGTAATGAAAATGCCTCCTTTGGGAGTAAAAAAAATGCCTCCTTTGGGAGTAATAAAAATGCCTCCTTTGGGAGTAATGAAAATGCCTCCTTTGGGAGTAATGAAAATGCCTCCTTTGGGGGTATTGAAAATGCCTCCTTTGGGAGTATTACCAAAATGCCTCCTTTGTGAGTAATGAAAATGCCTCCTTTCGGAGTAATGAAAATGCCTCCTTTGGGAGTAATAAAAATGCCTCCTTTGGGAGTAATAAAAATGCCTCCTTTGGGAGTAATGAAAATGCCTCCTTTGGGAGTAATGAAAATGCCTCCTTTGGGGGTATTGAAAATGCCTCCTTTGGGAGTATTACCAAAATGCCTCCTTTGTGAGTAATGAAAATGCCTCCTTTGGGAGTGATGAAAATGCCTCCTTTGGGAGTAATAAAAATGCCTCCTTTGGGAGTAATGAAAATGCCTCCTTTGGGAGTAATGAAAATGCCTCCTTCGGGGGTATTGAAAATGCCTCCTTTGGGAGTATTACCAAAATGCCTCCTTTGTGAGTAATGAAAATGCCTCCTCTGGGAGTAACCGAAATGCCTCCTCTGGGAGTAACCAAAATGCCTGCTTTGGGAGTAATGAAAATGCCTCCTTTGGGAGTAATGAAAATGCCTCCTTTGGGAGTAATGAAAATGCCTCCTTTGGGAGTAATGAAAATGCCTCCTTTGGGAGTAATGAAAATGCCTCCTTTAATAAATAATAATACGACTTATATAGCGCCTTTTCCTAGGGTTACAAAGCGCTCAGAGAATGATCAAGAACAAACAACAATTGACAATGACATAATGTATATGTGAGCAAAAACTGAAGAAAAGCTAATGCCAGGCCCAGACTGCAGCGCTCAGACAAGAGAGCCCAGTCATATCAGTGCGTTGGGAATGATCAAGGAAGGCCGCAATTGAAAAAGGGCTCTCTATGATGAGCATGCGCAGGCCAGGACTGACATTGAAACTACAAATTGAACAAGTAAGTCTTCAACGACACTTTGAAATTGGCCACAGAGATGGAGTTCTTAATGGAGTGTGGAATGGAATTCCACGTCCTTGGACCTGCGATTGAAAATGCTTTATCTCCTGATTTTCTGGTGGTGCGTGGAATATAAAAGTTACCCTGGGAACGTAGATTGCGGATTGTTGGCCTGGTGTCGAATGAGTTGGAAATGTACTGGGGGAAAATACCAGAAATGCATTTATACATGTTTAAGGCCATTTTGTATATTATACGTTTCTCTATGGGGAGCCAATGCAGCTGTTTGAGCAGTGGCGAAGTGGGAACACGTTTTGGGTAGGAGAAGATAACACGAGATGCTCTATTTTGGATTCGTTGTAGCTTGGTAATGTCAGATTGTTTCAGTCCATTCAACAGGGAGTTACAGTAGTCCAATTTTGAGAGTACAAGTGCCCTGACAGCAGCATGACAAGCTTCGGCATCAATGTACTTCCGGATTCTAGTGATGTTACGGAGGTGATAGTTAACTGATCTGCAGACAGACGCGACATGATCACTCATTGACATGGTTCTGTCGAAAACAACACCAAGGTTTCGGATGGAAGTAGATGGGTGGAGTGTACTGTTGTTTATGGTAAGAGTCAGATGTGCAAGACGTTTGTAGTTGTGGTTAGAAGAGGCAATGAAGAATTCAGTTTTCTGCTCGTTTAGTTGAAGTTTGTTTCGTGACATCCAGCGTTGGACATTAGTGATGCACTTAGAGAGCTTGAACAACCCACATTCTGCATCATTCGGGATTTTAGGGTCAAATTCCACATAGATTTGGATATCGTCCGCGTACAGGTGGAACTTGACGTCATGCTGACGAAGAACGTCTGTGACTGGGGCCAGGTACATTGTGAAAGCTTGTGGACCTATGATAGATCCTTGGGGGACGCCGAAACGAAGAGGGACTTCATCAGAGGTGGCACCATCAGGTAGGATAACCCGACTCCTGCGGTTGTTGAAGTATGACTTGAACCAGTGGAGCGCTGTGCCAGTTACACCAAATCTATCATGGAAGCGTCGTAGTAGTGTGTCGTGGTCTAGGGTGTCAAATGCGGATGAAAGGTCTAGCATGACCATGAATACAGCGTTGTTGTTGTCAATTGCTCTGAGATTGTTGTTTTGTACACATAGCAGAGCAGTCTCAGTACTGTGATTGGGTCTATATGCGGATTGTAGAGGTTCGGATAGTTGGTGTTGATCGATGTGTTGGATGAGTTGTTGACAGGCGACCTTTTCCGTTAGTTTGGCTATGTACTGAAGATTAGAGACGGGGCGGTAGTTCTTGAGGTCTTCCTTATTGAGCGACGATTTCTTGAGAATAGGAACAATGACGGCCATTTTGAATGAACTTGGGAAAACCCCCGATGTCAGTGAGGTATTGATGATCTCCGTCAGCTTAGGTACAAAGGTGGACATGTGCTGTTTGATTATCCAAGTCGGAATAATGTCAAGATGGCACGATTTCGAGGCTGAATTGTTGATGACTTTATGGAGGTAGTCATCAGTGATCGGCTGAAAATGAGAAAAACGAATACTGGGAGGACATGTTTGCAGATCGGCAGATGGGGTTGAATCAGCTTGCAAGTTGTCCATATTAGCTCGGATAGTCATAATTTTGTCCGTGAAAAATTTGCAGAAAGCATTAGCAAGAACTACAGGTGAGTCCTGGACTGATGGCAATGCCCGGGGTTTCCCAGTGAGGTCATTGACGATACGAAAGACTTCCTTGGGAGTAGAACTCATCAACGAATCTCTGTAAAAGTCTGATTTGGCTTTAACGAGAACTTTAGAAAGTTGGCATTTGGATTGTTCGTAGGTGGTGTAGTCACGGGCGAGTCTTGATTTCCGCCACGTGCGTTCTGCACGACGACTACTGCGTCTCGCGTCGTCAACATCGTTGTTGTACCACTTAGGTTTAATGCGTTTGGGCTTAGATTGGGAAGTTAACAAAGGGGCATGGATGTCCAAAGCATAGTTAACTGCTGAATTAAATGCTTCAACAGTCGTGTCGATGTTGTCCTCGTAGCTGACATCACAGAGACAATCCGATAAGACACGGGCAAAAGCATCATGGTCAATTTTGCGAAAATTTCGGAATTTCGCTGCGAGGATAGACGACTGAGGTTTAACAACATGAAGTTTACAATTGATAACGTCATGATCCGAAACACCATTCATGTCAATTGTTTGATCGCTAACCAGTTCATCATCATCAGATCTTATGATAAGGCCATCTAATATGTGTCCTAGTTTGTGGGTGGGACCAGTAACAAGTTGTTTCAGTCCGTGTGCTGCCAGCGTTGAGTGGACATGAGAGGTATCAGATTTGTGAGGACAGTCAAAGTGGATATTAAAATCGCCTAGACAGATTAATTTTCCAGGCAATTCATCTAGGTATTCAATAAACCTATCGAAGTCGTTTAGAAATGTAGTTGTCTTAAGATTGTTTTTCACAGATGGCGGGGGTCTGTAGATAACGGCAAAATGAAGGTTATGTGTGGTATCGGATATAAGAGCATGCTCAAATGTACTGGCTTCAAAGTCATCACAGTGAGAGTGTACCAAGTGAAGCTCATCACGAAATATGACAGCGATACCTCCATGTTTGTCACCAGGTCGAGGAATGTTAAAGCATGTGAACCCTGGTGGGGTTAATTCATTGATGACTACTTGATCATCAAAGTCAAGCCAGGTTTCTGTAAGAAACATTATATCAATTTTCTGAGATATAATATAGTCACCGATGATCATGGATTTATTGCAGGCTGAGTGGACATTCCAGTGAGCAATGTTCAGATTGCTGGAATGATTAACATCATGATTATTACAAAGACCCAAGGGACTGTCATGTGATGCAGATGATTGTAGGCCATTTTGGACACTTGGAAGAGTGTTCTTAGTTTTAGTTTTACTGTGGCGAATGTGAGCACCACCACGCCGACTTCGTAGATGAAGCACTCCCAGCCCTTTAAGATTATGGAACACTTCGGTTGGCAATGTACACAAGTTGTTGCTATGTTTAATTGCAAGAAGTTCAGCTCTATTGTACATGTGAGTAGCCGGCATTGAATTTGTTCGATGAAGCTGTGCGCTTTCATTCAGAGTGACGTAATAAGCAGAGTCGAGTATTGTTGTATGCTTGATGATAGCAATGCCCAATGGAGTATATGCTGACCAAATGTGTACAAGACTTACTGTCGTCAGGGCAAATGAAAACATCGTGAAAATATTCCAGCAGACCAGGTCCGATTATCTTCAACAGGTCGTAGCTGATGGACGATACATTATTTGACAACTTGTCAGAAATTGGATCAGGAACATCCAAGCAGAATAGCAGAAATTGTTGATAATTCTGGATCAAATTCTCTTAGCGGCAGCAGCAACACAGCGCCATCATGTAATGGGAGTAATGAAAATGCCTCCTTTGGGAGTAATGAAAATGCCTCCTTTGGGGGTATTGAAAATGCCTCCTTTGGGAGTATTACCAAAATGCCTCCTTTGTGAGTAATGAAAATGCCTCCTTTGGGGGTAACCAAAATGCCTCCTTTGGGAGTAATGAAAATGCCTCCTTTGGGAGTAATAAAAATGCCTCCTTTGGGAGTAATAAAAATGCCTCCTTTGGGAGTAATGAAAATGCCTCCTTTGGGGGTATTGAAAATGCCTCCTTTGGGAGTATTACCAAAATGCCTCCTTTGTGAGTAATGAAAATGCCTCCTCTGGGAGTAACCGAAATGCCTCCTTTGGGAGTAACCAAAATGCCTCCTTTGGGAGTAATGAAAATGCCTCCTTTGGGAGTAACCCAAATGCCTCCTTTGGGAGTAGCCAAAATGCCTCCTTTGGGAGAAGCCAAAATGCCTCCTTTGGGAGTAACCAAAATGCCTCCTTTGGGAGTAACCAAAATGTCTCCTTTGGGAGTAACCAAATCCTGTATTGGTGCTATACCTGATGCAAGAATGACAAGAGATTCAGCATTTCTAGATGAAGTAAGTGCATTAACCCTTTAGAGACCACAAGTTTGTTCAAAATCATCCTAATACGCCCAGACATGTGACATTTTGTAACATTTCCATTTCAATAAAAATATTTCCCTGAAGATATTAAACAGCAATTTCTGTATTTTTTACATTTAGAAGTTAAAATGTTACCATGGGAAACATTGAGAATTGTTAACTCATCACGTGACCTATCATGACCTTTTTCAGGTCAATGAGACGAGGTCAAACACAGCGGCCGTCTGCGGCCGCTATGGGCGTTTTAGCTACAGCCGCTTGCAGCCGCTATGGTCTCTAAAGGGTTAAAGGACAGTAATTTGAAGATCATTGATGTAAAGTATCATGGTAATATGAAGGAAAGAGAGGAAGTATTGAGGTCAATTGATAGAAAGTGGACAGAACTGAATGACATCTTGAATGGGGTAACTGTGTGTAGCAACGTAATGATAAAGATGTGCAATGTCATAGATTCAAATTGCCAAGCCATCTCTGTAATGTTGAAGAAAAATGATGTGAAATGTAGGAAGCAAAAGACGAAAGGCACATTATCCAGTCCCAAGAAATTTCTGACATTGTGTTATTGTGGCAAGAGTAAGAGAACAACTATCATGCCCAAAAAATCTGTAAAAAAGTTTGGAATGGTTAAGACCATCATAGCAAAGTGTGATTGCTGTATAAAGCAGGAAGGGCTAAATGTGTCAGAAGATGAAGTGACAGTACATGCAGATAGGTTTATTTGTCAAAGTGCAAGAACTCAGACTAAACGTATCACAAAGAAGGCAAAGAGTAGATTGAACTATAATCATAAAAGCAATGGTAAAGTGATAGAATGTCGTATGTCGAAGAAAGACAAGAAGATCCATGACAATAGGACACTTTCTACAGTTGTGAAGAATTTAGATTCTCTGATCAGAAAGGATAATTTATCTGAAAAAGTGCAATGTGACAATGGATATGTTATTAGATATTTGGGATGGCGGAATAAGACCAAACAGATAATTACTGCAGGATGCAAAGTGGAAGGTACACATACTAAGAAACATACTCAAAGTAATACATTGAAAGGAGTGTCTCACAAGAATGCCTATGATAAGTGTTGGATTTGTGAAGATGATGTACATGTACAAGTATATGATTCAGATATTGAAAGTGCAATACAATGTGAGAAATGTAATGTTTGTTTTCATTTAAGTTGTACTAAGCTATTGAGCATGAAGGGTCTTTTGATTGATAAAAGTGTGTCATGGATGTGTTGTAAATGTGGATATTTAAATTACTGTGTAAATCTATTTTGTGATTTTGGTATTTCTGCAGGTCCGAATGGGTTTGATATGAATTTATATTGTGTTGAGGAACATTGCTCGAATGAACTGGTTGTTGAGAAATGCTGTCAAGACAAAGACAGAAGACATGTAAGTGAATGTGTGTGTAAAGAACAAGAACAGGACAATGCAAGGTTAACCATCAAGAAGGAAAATGAAGAAAGAGTGTGAACAAAGTGGAGGATACTTCTTGAGAAGTAAGAAAACAAATAAGCTCTCTGAAGAAAATGGACATGTGAGTACGGCAAAAACAAACAACAAAAGACCTGTGATGAGCAAAGAAATCAAAGGTAAAAATGATGATCAACACATGCAACAAAAGGATTCAAAATCAAAGAAAAGACAGTTGTCTCCAAGTAAAGACATGATTGAGAAGAAAGTTAAGAGACATGTAGATGTAAAGACATCAGGAAATAAGAGTTTTGTTGTACAGGGTAAATTCCATCAAGGTGATCATAGATACCGGGCTACAGTGGAAAACAATGTGTACCGAACAGTCTGTTTGGTATTATGTACAGTTATGTGAAGGACTTAAATGAGTGGTCTGGACACGATATGGATTTTGTGTTAAATACTGGCAATGAGTTGTATGGCCACTTATCCAAGAGTACTACTATGAAAAATAATTACTTGTTGATACATGAATTACCCACTGAGTTGGAAGTGTATAGTAAACATTTCAATATGAAATACCATGAGTCTGTAAGTGGTACTTTTGCAGAGGATGATAATTTATCTGAATTTAACATGATGTCTATAAAATGTGCACTGGAGCAGAATTTACAAAGATATAATGCTTGTTTCTTGTGTTTTCATGAAAACACATTTGCAGTAGTAGCTCACAATGGTTTGTACTTTATTTTTGATTCTCATTCTAGAGATAGTAATGGACAGCAAGTTACCGAAGGAACAAGCTTGATGAAATGTGTATCTACATGGCAAGGTGTGTACAGGTATTGTGTAGACTTGGGTAATTCTATGAATCTGTGTAAACATGAGCAATTTGAACTAACAAGTGTTACTATGTGGCTAGATAATGATAATTATGACATGGTTTGTAAAGAAAGTACATGTTGCAGTAGTTTCCATGAGTATGAAGATAGTGTTTTGGAAAACAATAAACAGGGTCTATGCAAAGATTCAAATGAACAAGGTGATTGTGAACGTACATGTAGAGTGACAAGCAAGATTCCTTTGAGGGATAGCAATAAGTGTTATCAATTGAATAATGATAATATTAACAGCAAGTTGAATATGTTGGTATTGTGCAGGCATCTGGCTTTGATTTCATTCCGATGACATGATTGTAAAGTAGGATTATGCAGCAGACTTTGTATTGGTAATATTTGTTTGGCATCTGACAATGTATCAAGAGAATGTTTCAACATGGGTGACCCTGATTGTATTCAAAGAATTAGAGGTGATGGTAATTGTTTCTTCAGAGCTGTTTCAAGCGCTATTTCTGGTACTGAAGATAATCATGTGCAGTTGAGAATGGCTACTGGCAATCATCTGTTGAGTAATGCTCATCAGTTTCAAGGGTTTTTGAGAGAAGGTTTTGATAATGTCCAGGATTATGTAATGAGGCAAGGAATCTTTGATGTTGGTACATGGGCTACTGAGGTTGAAATAATGGCTATGGCACATATGCTTCATGCTGATATTTGTACTTATGATGATGTGTATAGAAAGTGGTACAAATTCTTTGCAACATGTATTGATGGGACAGCTGTGACAACAAATATGTGCATTTATTTGAATCACACAAACAGAATTCATTATAATGTTGTTTTATCAGTTCAGAATAGTTCAGAAGAGATGTTATCTCAAAGTAATGAATCACATGTACACAGGCAATGTTTTGAAACTGATGATGTAGGTAGTGATAATCCTTCTGTATGTTATAATAGTTCCAATGTGTCATCAAGACATAATACACATGTGCAGTCTAGTCAAAGTAAATCAAGGACAGGAAAGGCTGAAACAAAAACTAAAAAAGGCAAGACTGGAGCAATGAAACGTCGTGCTAAATTACTCTGTAAGCCTAAGAAGAGAAGATGTGGAAGTTTGAAGAAAAAAAGACAAGCACAAAGAAAGAATGAGGAAAAGACGTAGTGAGAATAAGATTGAGGATTCTCATGTTACTGTGGCTAAGAAAAGGCAAAATGAAACTAATAAATACAAAACTGACATGGTGTATAGAGAAGCAAGACAGGCAAAGAACAGGGAATCCATGAAGAAAAAGTATCAGAGAGATTTGAATACGAGGACAGAAAAAGTAATGGACACTGAAGATATGTCATGTACAAGTGATACATACAGGCAGTTGAAAAGTGCATCTAGTAAAAGAAGATACAAAGTTGATAAGCAATGCAGACAAAAGATTCTCATTGCAAGTAAGGTGAAATACCAGAAAAATGATCGAGTTCAGAGAAGAAGTAAAAAATGCTAGTAAAATGAAATATAAAGACAATGTTATGTTCAAAGAAAAAGTGAAAAATGCCAGTAAAGCCAAGTATAAAGATGATGTTATGTTCAAAGACAAAGTGAAAAATGCCAGTAAAGCAAAATATGAAAATGATGTCAGGTTTCAAGAAAAAGTGAAAAGTGCTAGTAAATTAAAATATAGAGATGATGTTACGTTCAGACGAAAAGCTAAAAGTGCTAGTAAGATGAAATATCAGCAAAATGTAAATTTTAGGAACCAAATTATTCAAGATATTAAATTGAAATATAAATGTAATCCTTTTTACAAACAAAGAACAATTGATAATGTAAGAGTTTCACGTAAATATCATAGTGATAATGAGTATAAGAAGAAAGTGATTGCTGCATCTAAAAGTAAATATCGAGATGAAACATTTAGAAAAACTGTGATAGAATGTCATAAAAGAAAATATCGGAATAGTAAATCTTACAGATATAATATAGTGAAGAGAAATATGACAAGAAATTTATTAAAAATGAGTGAATCTTGTGTTATGAAAAAAGTAATCATGAATTTCAGGAAAGAAGTATCAAATGGACCTGAGTATGTGTGTGCTGTCTGTCATAGACTTATGTTTCGCAAGCAAGTCATTAAATGTAGAAAGAGCAAGTATAGCAATTGTAATTCTATTTCAGAAAAGTATTTACATGAATGCGATGAGAAGTGTGAAATAGTGTGTCTTGTGTCAGAAACAAGCAGATGTTGTCTTTGGATTTGTCATACGTGTGACCGGAAATTAATGAATGCTAAGATTCCTGCAGAAGCTTCCTATAATAATTTACAACTTATAGATGTTCCAGAGGATTTGTCATGTCTGAATAGATTGGAAGAACACTTGATTGCATTAAATATTCCTTTCTTGAAGATGATGGCATTACCAAAAGGTGGACAGCATGGAATACACGGTCCAGTGGTTTGTGTGCCATCAAATGTCACAGAAACAGTCAAATCATTACCTCGTCCACAGAATGATGATCAGATGATCCGTGTAAAGCTAAAGAAGAAGTTGTCATACAAGGGTTATTATGAGTATCAGTTTGTAAATAAAGAAAAGATACATAGAGCTTTACGCTACCTCAAGGAGAATAATAAATGGTATCATGAAATAGAGGTTGACACAGAATGGAAGAATACTTTGTCAGAGGATGCATGTGATATGGAAGAGGATAGTAATATAACAGAAGGAAGTAAGAATGCAGAAGATGATAGTGAGGAAGAAACAGATGAGGATCGTTTACGTGGTATACCATTAGATACATGTTTGCAGCCGGCAAATATTGGACAAGAAATTCTTGATCAATATTTTGATGATGTGTATTGTGTTGCACCTTGTGAGGGAAATAGTCCAATACGGGTCTTAATGGAACAAAGCAACGAGGGTAAATGTTTTCCAGTATTATTTCCAAAAGGTGAACCTTATTTAGTGATCAACAAAATGTGAAATTAACTCTTTCTAAATACCTACAGAATAGATTGATGAATGCTGATAACAGATTTGCAAAGAGTATACAGTACATATTTTATGCTCAATATCTGTCTGAAATTAAACAAGTTATTTCTAGTGTTTCTATTGCAGTTCGTAAAGGTGTTGGAAAGACAAAGGACGGTTATCCTGTTACAGCTAGGATGCTTAATGATAAAGACAAATTGAACAAGGTGTTAAAATCTGATAGTGGATATAAGTTTTTGAAGCAAATTAGAGGTACACCCCCATACCGGCAATCAACTCAGAAGGATGTATTAGCAATGATTAGACAATTGGGTATTCACACGTGGTTTTGTTCATTTTCTTCTGCTGATATGAGATGGCCTGAACTTATGAATACAATACTAAAAAAACAACAAGGTGATCGTAGAAGAATAGGTGATCTGGACTGGAATGAAAAGTGTACTATACTGAGGAGTAATCCTGTAACTGTGGCTAGAATGTTTGACAAGAGATTCCATATATTTTTGAAAGATGTGATAATGTCCAGAGCAGCACCAATTGGAAAAGTGAAAGATTATTTTTATCGAGTAGAATTCCAGCAAAGAGGTTCTCCTCATACTCATTGTTTATTTTGGATTGAAAATGCACTAAGTTGAGTACAGAGAATGATGAACAAGAGGCAGAGTTTATTGATAAGTATGTAAATTGTGTATTGCCATCAAAGGAAGATGAAGAGTTGAATGAGATTGTAAGCAGTGTACAGCAACATAGTAAGAGACATTCTAAATCATGTAAAAAGAAAGGAAGAGTGTGTAGATTTAATTTCCCAAGACCACCATCAGAAAGGACATATGTATCAAATCCTGTACCAGTAGATTTTGATGAATGTGATACAGTTGACAATGGAAATGAGGCTAGTGATGAAGATAATGCAAAGGAATTACTTAAATTATTGTGGAATGCAGTCAATGATCAGACTAATCAATATAAGACTACTAAGGAAATATTTTCAGCTATTGAAATTACACACGAGGATTTTGAAAAGGCAAATGATGTATTAATCAAGAAAGTAAGCACTGTCTTGAAACGAGAACCTCGAGATGTATGGGTTAATCAGTATAATCCTGACTTGTTGAGGTGCTGGAACGCCAACATGGACATACAATTTATCAGTGATGTATATGCATGTGTAACCTATATAGTTTCTTACATGTCAAAAGCTGAGCGACAGATGGGGTTACTGTTAAGGCATGCACAGAGTGAGGCTGAAAAAGGAAATCTAGATGCTAAACAATCTATGAAACAACTTGGTAGTGTGTATTTGCAAAATCGTGAAGTGTCTGCTCAAGAAGCTGTTTATCGATGTTGTGCAATGCGACTTAAAGAATGCTCTAGGAAAGTTGAGTTTGTTCCTGTTGGAGAAAATCCTGTAAGAATGAGCTTGCCCTTGAGTGTAATTCAAAATAAATGTATGGATGAAAATGGTGATGATAATAATGATGATCATAATGATGACAGATGGATGGTTAGCAAAGCCGATAGATACACAGCCAGGCCAGCAGTGGAACTATTTGAGTCCATGTGTTTTGCTACATTTTGTTCTGAGTACAGAGTGATTTATAAGGCAGGCTTTTGTAAAAAGTCTATTGACAAGATAGAATCCACTGTGTACCAATTACAAAATTATAAAGGGTATGTACAAAAAAGAAGCCGAAATGATCCAGCTGTGATAAGATATCCAAGATTTTCAATCATGAAATGTTCTGAGAAATACTACCACAGTATACTAGCTATTTTTGCCTCATCGTTATGATGTACATTTGAAAACACCACAATTCAAAACATATCAGGAATTTTATGAAAATGGATCTGTTATTGTACAAGGGATGCTGGAGTTTGTTAAAGGTATTGTTGAAAGTAATCGTCGTAGATTTGAAATTGATATTGGGTTATTAGAAGAAGCAGAAGAATATCTTGAGAAATTTGGTCCTCAGGAAGATGCATGGGCATTGATTAGTCCTGAAACAGAATTAGAGAGACTTGAGTGTCAAAGAAAAGAGCAGACAGAAATAGAAGATATTGACGGTGAATCAGCTATTCCAGATTTGAAGTCAGATAAGGAAGATAACGTATGTAGCATTGAGTCACATAATTTATCAAGAGTTTCAAGGAGTGATGCACTGAACATGATGAGGTCTTTAAATAAGAAACAGAGAGAGGTATTTTATAAAATCAGACAGTGGTGCTTAGACAAAGTTAATGGTAAAAACCCTGATGCATTTCATGTACTTATTACTGGTGGCGCAGGAACTGGTAAAAGTCATACATTAAAGTGTATACACTATGAAGCAACACGTATACTTGGATCAGTGATGAGAAATCCTGATGATGTGTCTGTATTAATAACTGCTCCAACAGGTGTAGCTGCATTTAATGTGAATGGTACAACAATTCACAGTGCGTTGTCTATATCAACAGATGTATCATTACCATACCAACCACTACGTGTAGAAAAGATCAGTACACTTCGTAATAAACTTGAACAGTTGCAGATTTTGATTATAGATGAAATTTCAATGGTTGATCAGAAAATACTGTGTTATATCCATGGGAGATTAAGACAGATAAAGCAGACTCGGAATGATATGCCATTTGGAAATGTCAATGTTTTAGCATTAGGTGATTTTTACCAACTGCCCCCAGTAAGAGGAAAATCATTGTATCAGAATGGTATTGGAGCTGATCTATGGAATGATAACTTCCAGATTGTTGAATTGGATGAAGTTATGAGGCAACGTGATGATACTAGATTTGCTGCAACATTGAATAGACTGCGAGTGAGAAGGAAGGGTAAAGCAATGGAAGATAGTGATATAGCAATGTTAAAAGGTCGTGAGACTGGACAAGAATGGAATGATGCTGTACATATATTCCCAACCAACAAACAGGTTGATGAACAAAATGTCAAGACTCTCCACACAGAATATAAAGACTGTATAGAAGCCAAAGATTATCAAGCTGAAGGGAGGAATGTAAAAATTTGACGCAATAATCCACTAAAAAGGGCATATGGAACACTACCACAAACTCTGTTGATTGGTATTGGTGCGAGAGTCATGCTTACAAAAAATATTGATGTCTCTGATGGGCTGGTTAATGGAACCTTTGGAACTGTGTTAAATATATTGATGTCATCTGATGAGACTGATGGACCAAAGTGCATTGGAGTTAAATTTGACAACAAGACTGTTGGCATAAAGCTTAGAAGAAAATCAGTGTGGGGTTCATCTGATACAGATTCTGTGCCAATTGAGATTCAAGAGGAGAATATTGGTAAGAACTGTATGAGACATCAGTTTCCATTGAAACTAGCTTGGGCATGTACAGCACACAAAGTTCAAGGAGTGACAACAAGTAAAGCAGTTGTTTGTCTTGATCATACTTTTGCACCTGGACAAGCATATGTGAGTTTAAGCCGTGTTACTTGTTTAGATGGTCTAGTTATTGAAGGATTTCATGAGAAGTATATTTACTGTAATGAAGCAGTAGCTGATGCTTTGAATAGTATGTCAAGGTTTATCGATGTTGAAAGTATACAGTCAGCAAGTACATGTCATACTGTAACTCTTACTATGCATAATATCCAGGGATTGCAAGCACATTACATGGACATGAAATGTAACAATGAAATGTTAGAGTCAGATTTTATTTGCTTAACAGAAACATGGTCTGAGGATCAATTGCAATGTGACTTTCAACTGAATGGCTATAAGTGTTATCACCAACCAAGATACTTATCCTATGATAATTACAGTGATTTAACAGATAGGTTAAAGCAGCAATGTCATGGTGGTGTAGCAGTGTATGGTAAACAAACAAAACAATGAGTAGACTTATATTGCCAGTAAGAAACCTTGAATATATTGCATTTCAGATAATTTCTAGTGTATCAGTAGCAGTGGTAGTAATCTATCGACCAGCGTCATATGTGATTGGAGAGCTTATATACAACTTAAAGATCCTAGTGAATGAACTGCATAAAGTTTCCAATAGATGTATTATTATGGGTGATTTTAATGAAGATGTAATGAATCCAAGAAGCAATTCGCATGTTGCAAAGTTAATGGATGAACATAATTACAAACAGTATCTCACTAAAGCTACAACAGAGAAGGGTACATTAATTGATCATGTGTATGCACGAGGTATGGAGTCCATACAAACTGATGTAATGCCCACTTACTATAGTTATCATGAGGCTATAAAAGTTAAATTTTGAAAAATACAAAGTGTTTAATTAGACTGTTCATGCTCTGTAACGTAACTGTCCTTTGAAAGGACACTGAGTGTACAAGTGTGATAGCATTCCATGTATTAAGTATACATACAGCTGTGAATGTGATAAGACACTAGGTGCATGTGTACTTTGAAAGGACAATGACTGTAGATGTGATACTGGTAAGACAAGTGAAAGTGTATCATGCAAATACAATGAATATTGTATTAGTGTATGATAGCACACAGGGTCAATATAATAAATATATGCCAATGTCAAGCAAAATTATAAGTCCCAGTACATCTGTCGTTAACATATTGTTTAAAAACAACCATATATAAAGAAACAGGAATTTTTTTTTTTTTTTTTTTAGATTCAAGTTATTTTGTGTTTTGTTTTTGTTAATACAGACATTGTCTGCACTAGTCATACAGCAAGTTAAGCTGATCACACCAGTTCACCTACTAGTCATTGTATGTGAGAATGCTTCAACACACCAGAAACTACCATCAGAGACTTCTGTTTGTAGTGCTCATATTGGGTGTGACAGTGGGCACACCCAGACATCTACTCATTGGGTGTGACAGTGATTGGACACACCAGTCACTACCATGAGAGAATTCTGTCTGTACTGCTCATATTGGGTGTGACAGTGGTCACACCGAGACATCCACTCATTGAATGTGACATTGCTTGGGGACACCAGTAACTTGGCAACATCAGTGATTTCCATCAGACTACTGTTTGTACTACTCCTATTGGGTGTGACAGTGGTCACACCGAGACATCTACTCATTGGGTGTGACAATACTTGGACACACCAGTGACTAACATCATCAGAGACTACTGTTTGTACTGCTCATATCAGGTGTGACAGTGTTCACACCCACACATCCACTCATTGAATGTGACATTGCTTGGGGACACTGTCAGTAACTTGGCGACACCAGTGATTTCCATCAAAGATTACTGTTTGTATTACTCCTATTGGGTGTCGTAGTGGTTACACCCAGACGTCTACGCAGTGGGTGTCACAATACTTGGACACACCAGTGATTACCATGAGAGAGTACTTTTTGTACTGCTGGTATTGGTTGTACCAGTTGATATATCCACTAGTTTACTGTGCAAACTAGCAATTGCAATCAGTTACTTGTCAGCGAAAAAAATCCAGATAAATTTGTTTCATTAAAATCATGGTCCCTGGGAATCCCCTCTCCCTCCCCAAGTCCCGAGGTGAAAAAAATCCTGGCTGTGCCAGTGTTCATTACTGAGTGTTTGTTGTACAAAATACATGTCTTAGATAACTTGACATACATTTAATAACCTTTGAGAAATGTTAATAAAATCAACGTTGTGTTGTTTTTGATGAGAGAAAACTTTTTTCTTTATTTTGTCAATGTCTTTATTTTGTGAATGACACACTTTGAGTATTACGAATCACTCTTTCTGTTTAAGTTGTTTTACATATTTGTTTTTCTTAAAGGAAAAGATGTAATTGTAGGCTTTATGCTTCCAGCTGAACATATCACCTGTATTAAAAATAATATCCTTGTTCTTGCAACTTTAATCGTTGCAGCTAAAAGATAAAGACTATGCATCCTTTTGAAGCGTTTGTTTTTCTAAGAGCTATATCGAAACCAAATCGAAATAGTGCAGTTCAATTTGTCATGTTTGTCTACATACATTTGTGTATCAATTACAGTTGCCTTAAGTCTTATGTAATTGGTGTAAAAGTGTATACAAATTCAACTGTGCTTAAAAAACTGTTGCAAGACGGCAAAATACAAGTATTCTTTTCGTACTTTTAATTTCCTGAAGTCCAGCACAGTTGGGCTTTCTTAGAATTATATTTATTCACAAACATGTGTATTTCTATGTGGTTATGAAAAAAGTTGTATGTTTATGGAGTAAAATTTAGCATTGAAATTATAAAAGTAAAATATTAAAAATTATTATAACAGATCAACAAAGAAAATCCTACAAAAATAAATCAGATTAAGGAGCGTTGATCTTACTTTTCGGTTACTTGTAAAAATTTCAAAATGTTTGCCAATGATGTGTTTTGTTTCAGGTTAAAATTTCAGTGTAATGTTGCTCGTTTAGTGTGAAGCTGTTAGTTTGATTGCTTTCTTTAAACAGGCTGTTCCTTGACAAGCCCTGCTTTTTGGAACGTGCCTCCACATATGTTTATTAACTGTAATTTCTTCATATGTTCAAATAAACGTTACTCTGAGTTGAATTGAATTGTTGATAATTGTACAATAGTATTTATTGTGAAATAAAAACCGCAAATGAAATGTCAAAATTTGTGTACAAAATAGACTCCAAAAAAGAGAGCTGAAATCATCAAAAACCGACTCTTTGACTTATTTGTATCTTTTGTAGAATTTGCGCGAATCAAGGTAATTCAAAGAAAAACTAAATACTGCCACAGAAGGGCGCTATACAAGTTGACAGTGGTTTCCCCTTTCCTTGATCCTTGAACGCAACGATCGACGTTGCCTGCTACATGTGTATCGCGTGTACAGTGTGCCTTCTCGACTTTACGCGAGGCTCGTTTAAATGCGTGTGTGTCGAGACCATTTCACGTGTACAAGTGACAAACAAGTGACAAACAAGTGACAAACTCGGCCTGCATGATGACCAAGTCGGTCTCGCCACAAATTTAGAAACATTTATAACAAACCTAGCATTGACGTAATCATGACGTCATGTGTAATGGAACTAAGTTCAGTTGAAACCTTCAATTGGGTACAAAACTTAAAGTTTAAGATTAAGTTATGTTAAAGATTACGTGATAACAAAATTCATGTATTAACCAATGAGAGGTCGGGCCATACAGGGCCAAATAATAATAATAATAATAATAATAATAATAATAATAATAATAAAAAAATAAAAATCTCGACAAAATCAATAGGGGTTTCGGCTACCAGGCCGAAACCCCTAAAAAAAGTAGTAAGAAGTAAAATTTACTGTAGACCTTGTCGTAAATTAACTTAAACTCTCATAGACCTAGGCCCTAAATTGAGAGTTGCATAAGGATATTCCAAATTTAATGTCTCTTCAGTTCATATTTTGTTTCTCTACAGGTCAGCTGATATGGATCTACGTCGTTAGGCCAGAGGGGCTAAAGACGTGAGGACACGTCTTCCCGGAGGAGGGTAGTGTAGTGAAATTACCCCTTTTCACTAGTGGTTTGGTCCAGTGTTCGGTTCCCCTCCCTGAGGGAGACGTGGACTAGTACAGGTCAGTGACTTATTGAGGTTGTCATGTTTTTCCCTTGGAATTGGGGTTCCATCTTATTAGTCCTTTTGTAGTGTACATTGAACCATCACCTGTATACATTCACTCTTACAGTAAAATCAGCTGTGACTTAGTCCTTTTGTAGTGTACATTGAACCATCACCTGTATACATTCACTCTTACAGTAAAATCAGCTGTGACTTAGTCCTTTTGTAGTGTACATTGAACCATCACCTGTATACATTCACTCTTACAGTAAAATCAACTGTGCCTTAGTTCCTTTGATTCAGTTACATCAACCACATGTAGCACACCCCAGTTAATTACAATGTATTTCTATAACCTTTCGTATTTCTTTAGTTCTTAGATTTACAGCTCTGGCCAGAGAAAGCTAGGCTAGGGTGAGTTGGCTTTTTGGGTGCGGCCAGGTAACATCATGTGTGCGGAGGGCTGAAGGCTCGGCACTTTGGGTTGATGAGTGTAGTTTTTGTAGGAGCACTGCATGCTAGCGCATAACTAAAGTAAGTTATTTATTTTGCTCTGGATAAAATATTAGAGTATTCTTAAAAGGTGTATATTTACTTTCCCAACTTCTTGTCTGTACCAGCCACTAAAAGGGATTTTGCAAATAGGTCAGTCATTTCTGAATTCATTTTAATATTCCCATTAATTATTGTACTTTCTCATAAGGGCCTGGGTCTTCAGCTGTAACTTATTGAGTATTTGTAATTCCTGTTTGTATTAAATTTGCATTTTCTTGGCTAGAAAGTAAAGCCATAAAAAAACTTGGTTTGTTGTTGGAGTTTGAGTTTAAGCGCCCCCGTCTACGCTACAATATGAATACTATTTTGAACAGACAACCAGGCGGCAGCCAATTGCACTGCATGGAAAGGAACACTTTGAAAAGCACGAAAACATTGTTTTTCCTGGCAGTTAAAATCAAAAAGGTAACTTGTTTTTCCTCCAGGAGTCGAGTTACAATAAATGTATGCGGTTCTTTATAATTCTTAGTGACCTGAGTTGACCTTGCTTCCTGCACAAACCGGAAGTCCCCATGAAATACATATGAGAAAGCTCTTTTTTAATTATTTTCATATTCATATTTATTAAATCAAAGATTATTATTTCAAAAAAATCACAACTCCTGAAGTACGCAATGGATTTTTACAATCTATACATCATCGGAAAGGTCATTTAAAAAATTCATAATTTAAGAAGTTTTTATTATATAATCACAATTCTTACATCAGATTGTAGGTTAGGGAATGTCCTTCTATGTTGCACATTGCGTGACCTGTGACCTTATTCCGGTAAAACCGGAAGTAGCTCCTCATTCAAAAGTTGTCAGAGGTAGGAACATGATTCTTTCACCAAGTACTAAGGTTAGGGAAGGTCCTTCACTGTTGAACATTGCGTGACCTTTGTGACCTCTACTTCCAGTCAAATCGGAAGTAGCTCTTTATTTAAAAATGGTAAGAGCTAGGAACATGATTCTTTCACCAAATACCAAGGTTAGGGAGGATCCTTCTCTGTTGCACATTGCGTGACATTTGTGACCTCTACTTCCGGTCAAACCGGAAGTAGCTCTTTATTTAAAAATGGTAAGAGCTAGGAACATGATTCTTTCACCAAATACCAAGGTTAGGGAGGATCCTTCTCTGTTACATTGCGTGACCTTTCTGACCTCTACTTCCGGTCAAACCGGAAGTAGCTCTTTATTTAAAAATGATTAGAGCTAGGAACATGATTATTTCACCTAATACCAAGGTAAGGGAAGACCCTTCTCTGTTGCACTTTGCGTGACCTCTGTGACCTCTACTTCCGGTGAAGCCGAAAGTATCTCCTCATTTTTTAAGTTGTTAGAGGTAGGAACATGATTCTTTCACAAAATACCAAGGTTTGGTAAGGTCCTTCTCTGTTGCATATTGCGTACCTGTACTTCCGGTCAAGCCGGAAGTAGCTCCTCGTTTATAAATGGTAAGAGCTAGGAACATGAAGGTCCTCTGCTGCAAATTAAATATATTTCAAAGCACAATTTTACGTTTTTATGTTCATATTTTTAGATACTTAAGTTGATATTTAAATAACAACATTAAATAACAACTTTAACTACCATATTCCGAACACCTTGTTTTTGTGATGTCAAAAACTTATGTCTAGTTTCCTTCTTATTTTCATGTTGTAAAAAAAAAAAATCAAATCAAAAAAACAACCTGAATTTCGATTTTCAGTTATTTCTTTTGACCCACCCACCCACAATTTCGAAAAAAGATCGAAATTTTTTAACATTGACTATTATGAATGGCCCCTTAAAAAAGAAAATTCAACCGAGCATTTCAGCGCGCAGCTGCCACTTTCGTGCATTCATGCGCAAACGAACTAAAATGGCGAGCCCAACATAGACGAGAAAATGGCTTTATTGTTGATGATTTCCACACTTCCTGACTAAATTAAGGGAGATAAAGTGGCAGCCGGATAGGGTCGACATTTTAGACAAAGCAGATAATAACATATATGTTACATTTGTCTGTCCTCTTTGTAGTATCAAGAAGGAGACAGCGTGACGGCACTGTGGCCTCCGGACTTGTCATGGTATCCAGCCGTAATAACCTCCATAAACAAAGGTATTAAAAGTTAAACAACTTTTGTATTGTCAACACACGAAATGACAGTTCCACACCTTATTGTGATCCCCATCACATGTAGACAACGTTTAAAACATAGCACATAATTGTAGGTCACCCCCACCCCCCAAAAACAAACAAACTTAAGAAAAACAACCTACAAAACACCAAAATCAAAGTGGATTTAAACTTACTCAGAAAAGCTGTTAAACTCATTAGTTACTCATAGCCGCCCCTTTCCTGTGCACCCTCCCGAAAAAGTCAAAGCCCATAGGCTATTGTGGTGCAAATCCAAACAACGATAGCCAACTCACAACCGCCATCTCCATCCCCGGACACAGTTAAGTTTTATGAAGTCTAATGACAAACCGTTTGCCTTTTCTTTTTCAGGGAAGTCACCAACCAAGTACTCAGTTACACTGATGATAGCATGAAACGCTGCTTATTTGAGCACCAGGTGAGTAAATGATCACGTATTCATTCCATCGGGCAAACAAATGTCCTCTGTAAATGTAAAAGATTGCCAAACCACTCGCCCTTTATGGCAGGCAACTCTTTTTAAAGTGAAAGCTGCATATGAAACCACTCCGCACCCCCCCCCCCCCCCCAACATGGGATATATTGTTTGAAGGATGGTTTAAGTTCTGACTAGCTGGGGGTCAAGTGTTATTTGCCTAGCAACTTAAGGACACACTGATCCACTCAACCCTGAGACATAATTATATTTAATTGGTGTGATAATCCAAATAATATCGCAGTGGTGTTAATTATGTCATTTATATTTTCCTTGCTAGCTGGCCCATCGAACATCAGATGAAAAAGTCATCACTTCTGATCCTTCAAGGCTTGACAACCCCCACACCAGTTCCAGGGATGACAATGACCCACAAGCTATTTCCGAAACCAATAAAACTGTAGGCTCCGACACAAATGATTCTAGTGAGAAGTGTGCCGTAACAGTCATGCAGACCGATAATGTGGGTGGACAAAGGAAATGGGACAAGAAGCACTTTTGCTTTTACTGTGATGAACCTCAGGCCAAGTTACCCCGTCACCTCAAGGCGTGTCATAAGGAGGAAAGGGAAGTTGCAGAGATAGCATCGGAGACCAACCTTAGTGCCCGCAAGAAACTTCTGTTATACATCCGCAATATCGGTAATCACAGACACAATAGCCAAGACCTTAGAGAGGGACAGGGTGTCCTTATTGCAGGTTACAGACCCAATCATGAGGCAGCTCCACAGGCATATGGACCATGCATAAATTGTTATGGCTATTACGTGCGTCTTGATCTTTGGCGTCATCAGTGCCCGCTTAAGCCTGCGCTCCTTGCACAGACTTTTGGTAGCAGTAGGATAGGTCGCGTTAGGGGGCGTGTAGCTAACAAGAGTGATTTGTTAAAACCTCCTCCTGCTGGTGTATCTTTCCAGTTGAACAAGGTTCTTAGTCTGATGAAGAGAGACGATTGCTCTGGTAGTCAAGAATGATTCTTTGATTCTCGAAGTCGCCAAACGTGAATACCTTAAGCTTGGCCACGATGCTACACAACATGGCTACATTCGAAACAAACTAAGAGAACTGGGTCGTCTTGTCATACAAGTGAGAAAGAACACCCATCAACCAAATGCATCACTTGAAGTATTCGTGCATCCCCACCATCTGAATGATATCGTCAAGGCTGTTCATGATGTTGCGGGTCCATCGCAAGTACTACCAGTTGCCAGACACTGTCCAGAGGGTTACCAAACTCTTTCGACTTTTCCTGAGCTTGGAGAGAGGCAACTTGGCAAATCTTTGGAGGAGTTGCATGTTACTGGAGGTAAATAAAGTTGTCTTTCCAAATTACTACAAACTGTGGTTTTGGCTCCCGACCCCTCCCCCTCCAAGAAAATTCTTTTGGGGGCCCGTTAACTTTGCCTGGGGCCGTCATGACCTAACACCCCCCCTCCTTGAAACGTATTTCATACACTGTACGCCACTGCCGCCCCCCCCCCCCCCACCCCATGGATTGGTCGCCATTTTTATTTGTTTGTGGAAAAGCAATCATAGCTAAATGTAGAGATTGCTCTTTGTTTTATTGCAGAAGGCTTCACCAGCGACAAGGACAGCAGCGACGAGGCCAGCAGCGATTCCGGTGACTCATGCGACCCGTCTTACCCATCTTTGGAGGACAGTGTTATTACCAGTAAGTTTGTCATATATCTATGCCTTTCAAACTGCCTTATTCTCTTGCATATGTTGGTCCTGTTCCCTGTTTACACCCATAGACAATAATTGCATTTGTTTTCCTTTCCAGCCCATCTCGGTTACTCGTTTGAAACGGTAGGATGAAACAAGACGACTGCACCATAAAAAACATAAATTGGGCTTTCTCTTGTCAGACATTTTATGCAGGTGTATCTTTACGCACTGTGCAATTTGTTATTTATTTTGTGCTAAATTTCTGATTGATTTACTCAGGGAGTAAATCTAACATCGTTGAAATGTTAAATTCAAGAAGAAGAAAATACATGTACCATCCCCCAAAACATTCCATGGAAGGCTAGAATACACATTCGTAATCTTATTACATTACTCAACCGCAACAAAAGGGGTTCATGTGTTATGTCCTCACATCGATAGGTACAATTCAACTGTTGGCAATGTCCTCCATTGGATAGGATGAAAAGTATGTCCTCACTGCAGTGTAGACATGTATGGGTGTATGTGTACTGTGTATGTGTGGAGCTACTCTGTAATGGATCCTGTGTGCATGTACGCACAGCTGTAAATCCATTGACCACTACGTACATAATTTTCTGCAGATGCTTAACCGTTTGATTGCATTTAGCTGTAAAAAAAAACAAAAAAACTGTTCAGTTATTATTAGCCAACTTTGGTTTTTATGCACCTTGATGGGGCAGTGTTGAAATCGGTCCACAATTTGTTGTGAACTTAATTGAGTTCAAAGATAGTCCCAGACCATTGACTGGTCTCAGTGAATTTAATTGGTGTATAACTCTCAGGAATGTTACTGCTCCAGGCCATAGTCTGATGGGGTTATTAGCTGTGTTACAACTGTGCTCCAAATGTAAACATTAGTCTAGTAGGTGGTTGCATTAGATCTTGGATCACAGTCCCATACAAAAAAGTTCTATAGAACTCTACAGAAGGGTCTATAGAGCTCTATAGAGCTCTATAGAAATCCTGAAAATCTATAGAAAGGCAAAAATAAATCTATAAAATAATTATTTTCTATAGATGTCTATAGAAATGTGAAAGCAAAATCTCTATAGAGAAAATTGTCTATAGAATTCTCTGTAGTGCTATTGCAGTCAAGAAAATGTTCTGTAGAATTCGCTGTAGTGCTATTGCAGTAAAGAAAATGTTCTATAGAATTCTACAAAGCGCTGAATTTCTCTAAAGAGAAAGTCTTCTCATGCTTAATAGGTTTTGTACCGATTTTTGAAAACCCAAGCTGCTGAGCGAATTGACTAAAATAAACGTTAGATGCGTTTTAATTTGTAATTGTGTAATCTCAATTTTAATGAGTAATTAATTAGCCCACCACGATTGGACCATCATAAAATCAAAGGACATTCAAGATGCCTATTACTTTCCCATTTTCTGTTCCTACGCATTTTCTAATCATTCAGCATAACACGAAAATAGACCGAGTTGTTATCTCCCACACCCCCACTGCAGAACTTGGCTGGTTTTAGAATTAACTATACAAATATAATCTTAAAGAAACCATTACTATGAAAACAATGAGAAACAAAAAGGAACACTGCATCATTAGGTGTTCGGCCAGCAGCCGAAAACCTATTGTTAGGTGTTCGGCCAGCAGCCGAAAACCTATTGTTATTGTTCTGTTTTTTTTTAGGTGTTCGGCTACCGGCCGAAGACCTATTGTTATTGTTATGTTTTTATTGGTTTTTTTTCTGGGCTTTCTGAGTCGTCGAAACCTGTCCACAAATTTTCTCAAAAAGTTAAGCTTGTATGAACTTGAAACTTACCATGTACAAAGATATTAGTGAGTAGATGAAACCGTGATTTTTTTGGAATGATGACGTCATTGATGACGTCATGACGTTAAATAATTGTTAAATAATTCAAAAAATTCATAACTCAAGAACGGCAAATGCTACATTCAAAATCTTTGGTGCATATGAAAGGTCTTGTAATGTTGGACAAATTGTATGCACACCGTGACCTCATTTGACCTTTACTTCCGGTAGAAACCGGAAGTTAAAGTAACAAATTGTGTTATTTGGGGCTCTAGAGCCTAAGTGATTAAAAATATCGACAAACTTTTAATGAATAATATTTTTTTTAGCTCAAGAGCATTCTAGATTATGTGATATATGACGTCATAGCTACGTCACAACGAAACTGATACACGAGGTCGAAAAAAAAATTATTTTGCTATCTCAAAAAATAAAGCATGTACGGACTTGAAACTTACCATATACCTAGACTACGGTGTGTATATGACAAAGCCAAATTTTTGGAATGATGACGTCATCGATGACGTCATTACATAAAATTGAAGTTTTATACTAAAATAATCATATCTTAAGAATAATACATGCTACATACATGATCTTTGCACCATATGAAAGGTCATAAAGTACTAAACAAATCTTACACAGGATGTGACCCCATTTGACCTTCACTTCCGGTCGAAACCGGAAGTAGTAGTTTTGTTATGAAAAATCGTTTCTGAACTACGTAAATTTGTGTATTAATATAGTTACTTAATTTTAAAGCCCCTCGACGATTCTACAAATGTTTACAAAGTGTGACCTCATTTGACCTTCACTTCCGGTCGAAACCGGAAGTATAAGTTTGTACAACAAAAATATGTATCTTATTAATGAAACATGGTACATTAATAATCGTTACATCAATTTAAAGCTCTGACAATTCTAGATATCATGCATAAGGTGTGACCCCATTTGACCTTTAGTTCCTATCAAACCGGAAGTTGGAGTTTTATATGACAAACCTTCATGCATAAAGATAAAAAAGTATAAAAAAATATTTCGCCCGTCAGCATAGCACAAATAGACAAAAAAACCTGCACACAATATTGACCTAAAAATTACGTAATTAAGCCGAACACCGTGAGTTTGTCCATAAACTCTAAATTTCTAGGGTTTTTTTTTCTTTCTGGGCTTTCTTAGTCGTCGAAACTTGTCCACAAATTTTCTCAAAAAGTTAAGCTTGTATGAACTTGAAACTTACCATGTACAAACATATTAGTGAGTGGATGATATAGAAACTTTTTTGGAATGATGACGTCATTGATGACGTCATGACGTTAAATAAACGTTAAATAATTCAAAAATTTAATAACTCAAGAACGGCAAATGCTACATTCAAAATCTTTAATGCATATGAAAGGTCTTGTGATGTGGGACAAATTGTATGCACACCGTGACCCCATTTGACCTTTACTTCCGGTAGAAACCGGAAGTTAAAGTTAAAGTTCATGTTATTTGGGGCTCTAAAGCCTAAGTGATTAAAAATATCAACTAACTTTCAATGAATAATATTTTCTTTAGCTCAAGAGCAATCTAGAAATGTGATATATGACGTCATAGCTACGTCACAACGAAATTGATACACGAGGTCGAAAAAAAAATTATTTTGCTATCTCAAAAACTAAAGCACGTACGGACTTGATACTTACTACATACTTAGACCACAGTGTGTACATGACAAAGCAAAATTTTGGGAATGATGACGTCATTGATGACGTTAAATAAACGTTAAATAATTCAAAAATTTAATAACTCAAGAACGGCAAATGCTACATTCAAAATCTTTAATGCATATGAAAGGTCTTGTGATGTGGGACAAATTGTATTCACACCGTGACCCCATTTGACCTTTACTTCCGGTAGAAACCGGAAGTTAAAGTTAAAGTTCATGTTATTTGGGGCTCTAAAGCCTAAGTGATTAAAAATATCAACTAACTTTCAATGAATAATATTTTCTTTAGCTCAAGAGCAATCTAGAAATGTGATATATGACGTCATAGCTACGCCACAACGAAATTGATACACGAGGTCGAAAAAAAAATTATTTTGCTATCTCAAAAACTAAAGCATGTACGGACTTGATACTTACTACATACTTAGACCACAGTGTGTATATGACAAAGCAAAATTTTGGGAATGATGACGTCATTACATTAAATTGAAGTTTTATACTAAAATAATCATATCTTAAGAATAATACATGCTACATACATGATCTTTACACTAAATGAAAGGTCTGGAAGTACTAAACAAATCTTACACAGGGTGTGACCCCATTTAACCTTCACTTCCGGTCGAAACCGGAAGTAGTAGTTTTTTATATAAAAAATCGTTTCTGAATAACGTAAATTTGTGTATGAATATAATAACTTAATTTTAAAGCCCTTCGACGATTTTAAAAATGTTTACAAAGTTTGACCTCATTTGACCTTCACTTCCAGTCGAAACCGGAAATATAAGTTTGTACATACAAAAATATGTATCTTATTAATGACACATGGTACATTAATAATCGCTACATCAATTTAAAGCTTTCTGACAATTCTAAATAACATGCACAAGGTGTGACCCTATTTGACCTTTATTTCCTGTCAAACCGGAAGTTGAAGTTTCATATGACAAACCTTCATGCATAAAGATGAATAGTACAAATAAATGTTTCGCCCGTCAGCATAGCACCAATATACAAAAAACTTGCACACAATATTGAAATTAAAATTTTCAATTACGTAATTAAGCCGAACACCGTGAGTTTGTTCACAAACTCTAAATTTCTAGTTCAATTTGTTCTTGGCTTTTTTCATTCTACTGGACATTTAATTTCTTTCCTGAGTGCTGTGATAAAAAATTACACATGCTAACTCACTCAAGTGGGAATCGTACCCACAACCTCCTGGCGTCAAGAGGAAAGTTTGAATCCTGTTACTATTAGCAGTCAAATTTACATCTAATTAACAACATGTTTGCTATACAAAATACTGTTGAGCAAGGACACCTTAAGACAAAATTGGTAAAGTAGAAAAATTCAATTTTTCAAAACTTGTATACAAATTAACCCCTATTTACAGGCTTACAAAACAAATTCCACGGTGGCCGCCGACTGTGGTGGCCATTTTGAATGCATGGAACAGTATCAGGCGATCGCCAACACTTTTCTGAAAAAAAACAACAATAGGAAATTCTGTTCGAAAAGCCAAAATATTCACTTAACATCCTAAAAATTTGCTTGACTATTGTGAACAAAACATTGAAGTTAAAATTCATCTCATGGCAAAGAGTTCTTGTTACAGAATACCTACAACACCTGAAACACATGGGGGAAGTTTAAAATTGCAATTATAAATCTAAAAGCATATGTCTCAAACATGATTCTCTCTCATACGTGTACCTATGGCTCATGAACAATCTGTAAACGAATACATATCTAATTTTTAAACTTTTTCAGGTGTTGTAGGTATTATGTACATGTAACAGGAACTCTTAGCCATAAGATGTTTTTTTTAAGATAACGTATATTCAATCTAATCTAATTCAACCTTGTTTAGGAGAACAGAAGTTATTTGCTTTGATCCAAAATCAAAGTACATACATTTACTATACACATTATCTACAGGACACAATTTATACTCTTTATGACCTTTGATTCTCTTGAGACCTTTATGGATAACTTTACAGCCTGGAATGTCAAAAACGCAATTTCTTTCCCGTTCTTGTTTCAACATAGATAAAAACAACATACACGGCTTTGTACAACTACATGCTACTTGATTACAGGAAATACATAACAAAAATATGTTTTTCACAACTGCTATTTTACCATCTTTAGCTATATAGCAATCGATACGCTTGCGTCTTTTATTATAATACGTATCTGTTGTTAGTTTTAGGCCATTAAAGGAAAATTTCCCATACCCAAGCACTTCTTTCTGGGTGTACCCTATTTGTTGCAAATAGTACATCTCTGTATTGCCAACTCTGATCAGCCTGGGCACACCTCTGAGTAAGACACCCGACAAATCTTTTTCCCGTGACTTACTTGATTGAAAGTTATTGATGATACATTAAAAAAAATGCCTTGTATCTGGATTACCTTCAAAACAATTTAATGCAGTATGTGGAATTGTTCTTGTAAGCAGAAATTTCCTACTGATTTGTTTTTGTACATACTGGGTGCCAGAAATCATTTTGTTTAATTTATGATTCATGCTTTCAAATGCAAAGCAGGAAACAGCCCACAATGGGCCCCAATTCCTGACGGAGTCAGCCATATGAATAAGTAGATGCATGTTATATGTAATATATTCCCTACCATATAACTGTTCACAATCCAAGACAAATCTAGTAAGAAGTAACTCTGCTTGGTTAATCGTTGACGGATCGATGTTGTCTTGAAGTAAAATGTAAACTGCTGTTACAAAACACATCCAGTGTTGAAAGAATGCATTTGGGAGTATTTTATTTAATACAGTGGGAGAATAATGTGCCTTCCAAAATATTTTCTGTGCCAATGTTCTTGTTAGGCGAGTGACTTCAGAAGGGGGCCTACACTGCTTTAATCTGTGTTCTAAAGTTTCCAATCTGTTTCCAATGTAACAGGGCATTGCTGTGTTCTCCAGCCATAAAAATGTAAGTGTTCTGCAAACACCAAGACAAACAGCATGCATGTAGTCAACAACAAACCCGGATACTATATTAAAATGTAACAGTAGCAAAAGCATGGAAGGCCTTTTTATGCCACGAACAGATTCATTTGTACGTACACAGCGACGCACATCTTCCTTGAATGAATTCTCATCTCGCTTTGATGGCAAGTGATCAAAATCTTGCAAAGGGTATACATGTGTTTGACCTCTACCTTTAGGAACATGCTGTCCTGGATGCAGACACCATGAGCATCCATACTTACCATTGTACTGGGTAATTTCTTGAAGCTGGCAGCGAGCCACACTATCACAGGCTGAGGGCCCAGGGAAAACTTTTGTCTTCCGAGGGTTGTTGCCCACATCTACCCAGTCAATCCCTTCACTGCTCAGAGAGTTCATCTCCTCAATAATGGGTTTCAGAAATGATTGGAAATTCGGTTTACCAGTGCCAAACCACAGACCCCCCATTAAAATGTTCTTTCGTCTCAATGCATAAGGCAGCTCATTAAGCATGAGCAGCAGAGGCCAATTGGAAAAATTGGAAGAGGAAAAAACAGCTGCCCCATCAGAACCCCAGGTTACACTTACATCGTCATCTTCCATTGGCAGTTGCTTGTAGCAGCTACCTTGACTTAGGTCACAATTTGCTTTACTGATCTTGCATTGAATTTCAGGGTTTTGCAGTAGATATTTAACCTGGGTGGCAATATTATAAGTTATGAAATAGTTTCCCAAACTTAAACTTTCTTCATAATTAGCTATCACACCACAGTCAGGGCATCGTGCGGTTGCAGTTCCTACATAGCTCTGACATGCAGCACAATATAAATGGCACTTAATGGGGCCACATAGACCTTCAAAATGTTGGTTAAAAATGTACTTGGAAGCTGAAAAGGAGGTCCCTGCAGGTAGATGAAACTGTATCAGTTTAAGCAAACTGCCGAGTGCCTCTTGAGTCAAGCCGTGACGAAGAAAATGTGCCATGATCAACAACAAACTCTCCTATTTTGTTATTTGTGCACCAGGGTAGAGAGAATCATTCTGAAAAAAAATAAAAATAATTAAGCTATACAAATAAGTTCAGAAGCATAAATTTAAATCAATATGCTTTCTATAACAGTCCTGTAATTTGAACAGTTTTTAATTAATGAAAAAGGTGTGGAATCAAAGATAAAAAACTTAAATAAACCCATAGCCAAAGTATTGGGTTTGTCTTTACTGATGGGTCCTTATGATAACATTTCGGATAAGTGGGGGAGGGTAGTACCCCAAGGGTACCAACAAAGAAAATTTTGCTGTTTTTTCTTGTTTGTTTCTTAGCAAGCATACACTGATTATGTGTAAAATTATCTTTGGCTTAGATGAATAGAAATTTGAGAAGTGGATTGAAATTCTATCACAATTTGTTTTCTTCTGTCAAACATACATGGACATCTGTATTTATCAATACATGTAAATGATGTTTTTATTTACCAAATCTGTTACCAATCCTGTTTCGTCATCAGAACATCGACCATTGCTGTGACCATCATCCTCCACCTCATCTTCTTTATCTGTTTCAGTAGACTGCAAAGAAATGCATTATCAATATACATGTGTTATACAATGCTTGAAATACTAGAGAAATAGTGTTGTTTGTACACATGAGTGATTAGGTTTTTTCTCCTCTTTTTCAGGATGCCCTGTTTAAATAATTTAAAATTTATTTCTCTTACAGTGTAAATACAGAAATGAAGGAGAAATTCGAGGAGAAAAACGTTGCTGCTACATGTAAAATGCTGCATTTAATTGTTGGTAAAACATGTCAAATTTGGACACTTTGAATCTTTAATAATGCCTCACACTACTGTGTTATCTGGTGTGCTGCAAAAATCTATCAATTGAAACTAAATTTACCATGTAAAACATGTAGTTTCAGTGTGTCTCTTCAAAATTTAAATTGATCCAACTCAAAGAGCCTACCTCAGTTGATTGGGGTGAAGCATCATAGAAGATTGATTCATCAGTAGATTCACCATCATCGTCATGTGAAGTTGAGTGACCGCCTTCATGTGAATGTGAGTGATCAGCATATATTTGGTTATGATTTTCTGGGAACTCTGGCTCTACTTCAGCAACTTTCATGACTGGCAATTTACCTCGGCGACCTCGCTGATGTTGATCGAGGCAAACAGCATCACTATCATTACCAGTGTCAGATTCTGAACTGCTTGAACTAGATGAGGGCCCAGAACCCAACAAGGCCTAGGGTAGGAAAGAAACAAAATGCATATAAAGACTATCGTCATTTTTCAGGAAATATGTATGCATAGCATCTATTTGACATTATTTATATCTCTCAAAGTTAAATCACATGTACATGTGTATTTGTAACAATGAGGGCTTTCTTCCAAGACGCTCATTTGGTTTTATTCGATAAATTTTGACCATTGAATTTGCGCATCCTGCAAGTCATTTTGCAGCTAGCTGCGTCCCTTTCTCTTGAGTTGAAATATCATTTAACTGTATAGCCAAACGTTATATGTAAGACTAGAAACCTCACTTTAATAATTATGTCAGAAGGAGTATATTTCCCCTGGCAGTGCTAGATTTTAATAATGACCAGCCATCCATCTTGATTTTTTAAAACTCTTGTTCTTAGCTGGAATTTTTTTTAGAGCCTTATAATCCAAGTATAATTTTACTAACATTAGATTAGAGAGACAATTTGTGTTTTGGTCATTCTTTCGGACGACATTGATCATGCTGGTTGCTGCATGACAAAGGTTGACGGATCATAAAATTTGATGTAAAAATTACATGGAATGAAAGAATATGCACTATGGAACCAGAAGAAAATAACACCATCTCCTTCCTAGACGTCCAAGTCACACGCAAACCAGACGGCACCCTCTCACACACAGTTCACCGCAAGCCGACCCACACAGACCGGTACCTACACAGCGCTTCATTTCATCACCCACGCTTCAAGTCTGCAGTCCACAACACATTGGTCCGTCGTGCTTTCAGCACCTGCGACCAGGACAGCTTGAAACAGGAACTCCACCACATCAAGACATCACTTCAACTCAACGGTTACAAACGATTCAACTTAAGCCTGCCCAAGCCAATCCTCCCTCCAGAAGAACGACCACAGTTCAAGTCAACCATCACCCTACCATACATCGGCCACGCATCCCACAAGCTCCAGCGTACCTTCACCCAAGCACAAGTCAAGATCTTCCACACGGCACCCAACAAGATTCAAGCATCACTTCAAACACACAAGGACCAACAAGACACACAGGACAAGGCTGGGGTTTACCGCATTCCATGTGAATGTGGTAAAGTATACATCGGAGAAACCGGCCGCAACTTCACCACAAGAATCAAGGAACACCAAGCACACGGTAGACGAGGTCATCTGGACAAATCAGCCATCATCAAACATTCACACGAACAAGACCATCGCATCAACTGGAAAGACACCAAGCTCATCGTTCCTGTCCAGCACTGGCACCAACGCAGAGTACGAGAAGCCATAGAAATACAAGCACACAACACAGTTCCACAAGACATCAGCTTTTTCATCAACAACATCTGGTCACCACTACTCAAGCCCACTCTTCCACCAGCAGCCAAACACAACACTGACACACCCCAGCGCACATACATTCAGCCAGCAGCCATCCGCCACACATCACCGGTCAAGAACAACTTGGATCCTTCCCGCCAACATGTGCATCCTCCCAGCCATACTTAAGCCTCAGCATCATCAACAGTCCAGCATTCTCATGAAGACGATCAGAGTATACTGTTCGAGACCACACCGGCTCTTTTCAGAGCCAACACATCTCACAAAAGAGTTATTTTACATGGTTGTACCCGCAAGCTTACTAGTAATAGTTTCTTCCTAGACTCTACATTGTTCTTTTTAAAATACAGCTCTAGATTATGTCTTATAGAATTCTAAACATTGTCCTTCAGAACTGTATCCGTCTAAACATTGCAATGTATAAGAATTTAAGCATTGCAGTATTTAAGGCTATGCAAAGTCCTATAAAATTATGTCCAGTGCCCTATAGAACTCTATTCACTGCCCTATAGAACTCTATACACTGCCCTATAGAACTCTATACACTGCCCTATAGAACTCTATACACTGCCCTATAGAACTCTATACACTGCCCTAAGGAACTCTATACACTGCCCTATAGAACTCTATACACTGCTCTATAGAACTCTATACACTGCCCTATAGAACTCTATACATATCTATATACATTTCTATTAAACATTCTATAGAGGTTGCTATAGATGTCTATAGAAATTGTATAGAAAAGTGGCCCAATTTTCTAAAGAAACTCTATAAGTTGTATAGAATTTCTTTAGAAATTGTATAGATTTTGTATAGATATGTGTTTAGATATTGTATAAATATTCTGTATATAAATTTTATAGAAATTATTTACAAGGGTTCTATAGCCTTTTCTATAGAAATTTGTATAGAATTTCTAGTTTTTTTTATAGAATTCTATAGAGTTTTCTTGTAAGGGGGGTTCTGTGATATTCATGACTTGCTGTTAATATCTGATAAAATGTCCACGCATGATCTTGTCCGGCCAGTAGATTTTATTGCCAAATAACAGCATATCCTTGGATAAAGAACAAACTGCCATATATAGGAACTACAAAACATACTTGTGGGCCTTTTTTGCAGAGCAATGTTAGTGCAATGGGCCTACTGTGTGAATGTGTGCACTGCTAAATCAAAGTAACTGTACAATATGATGAGTAAAAGTGGATCCTCTCCTAGAAGAAGGAATGTGTTGTATGATGGGTGGAACCATAATTGAAAATGCGGAAAAAATGTTTCAGAGCAGAGTAATTTTGATTGGGATCAATCCTATACTGCTGACCTCAAACAAGGTGAGACCACTATACAAGTTGCCAAATTAGCCTTATCAAACAGTAATTTAATCAAGCTGTTCTCATGCCCTATTCCTTAGACACCCAAGATAGCCTTGTGCTGTTTTCTAGTAGCAGAGCACTGTGAAAACACAGTGAAACTATGGTGAAACATTAACTCTCTGGGCTAGGTAGAAGAGAACTCCTTGAAAACAAGATGAAAATAAGGATTTACAATTTCAATGAAAAAAACAGATTTCGCCCCATTTTCACTGGGAAGATTTTCATAGTGTTTATTGATAAAACATACAAAAAAAATTCAGTTATGACACTTTTTCAAATTTTATAAACAGGTAAAATTTATCTGACAGGTCTGACTGGTAAATGGTATTCTTTTATTGTTTATTTATTTTTTTACATGGCACCCTTTCACCTGTACAAAACATTTTTTCTTATTTATGTTTACTTTGTGTTCACTGGATGTTTCTGTCAGGTAATGGAGGATGTACTCCCAAAGAAACAAGCAAGAAGAGAGAGAGCAACCAATGTCACAGTTTGTCCTAAGAGTACCAATACTGCGACCGGAAAGATAAAAAGATTAGATTGCAACTACAAATAATTACAACGGGGACAAATCTCAAGTAGTATTTACATCTTTATATACAATTTAATTCACCAAAAAATATTTGTCTGAGCGTGGACTATTTTGATTTATAATTTCAGCTCACATTTCATGCCTCTCCCCAAAAAACAGACAAACACCTAAACAATTATTAAACCCGTCCCAAGCTGATACTTTTGACTCTAACTACTAAAAACTACAAGTCTAATCCCTTTTACTTTACACTCTTTACTTCCCAATCTGCCGTCTTCCAAAATTAGTCGGGCATCTCAACTTCAACGTATAAAGTGCAAATTCTTAGTCTTAGTGACAATCAAACATAAACCCCGAAAAAGAAATGTTCAAGGGTATAATAAAGTTCTATACAAACAGGTTGATGGTATACAGTTCACCGTGACCGTTTAAATGCAGTTTTCAGTTCCCGGGCTGCTCTAGTGGTGTTTTAAAGTTCCTGGTAATAGCAGGGAGTCGAACTTTGCCGCTCCTCAACACACCAATACCAGTAGGGAGTCGAGCTTCGCCGCTCCTCACCAGTTATCACCGTTTCAACACGGGCTCAAAAGTTCAGACTAGACCGGTGAAATGTAGGTGGGTGCCTCTATAGGCTTCCACAGATGGCCTCTGTCTTCTGTATACGAAGTACCCCGTATAAAAATACGGCTAGGGTAGGACCATCTAATAATTTAAAACAAAAAGATTGTCCAAAAAATACAAAGAGTAATATCCAAACACTTCTACGTCTCAAAAGACACAAATCTTTCACACTTTACATCAATATCACAATGTTCTGAGTTCTCCTGATTAATGTTGGCTTTTTCCTTCACATTTATAGCAAAGTGAAACTCTATAATCTCTGAGCTCGGAAACAAATTAACTTCAAAATCTAGAACACTTCTCTAGCGATTCTATGGGAAACATGTATAATAATTCACAGATATACTTACGGTTTCCTTGCCGTTCCAAAATCCTGGATTGTTGATCTCGCCGCTCTTGGTTTGCTCAACCCAATTTTGCCTTCTAGCAGCCTGAAACAATCTGCTTCTGGTGTAGCAAGGATTGGCAGCAGCTAGCAATGCTCTAACAAAATACTGCAAGCTCGCAGCTTTGTGTATAACAAATTCTCTATTTCTCTCTCTCTCTTGTCATCACGATCATGATCAGAATTTCTCTCCCTGGCACACCCTAAAATTTACTCTTATACCAGCCAACAACCTATTTTCATGCAAAACCAAACATTTGTATTTCAAACCTATTGCATTCCTGGATAGCCCCACTAAACCTACCTACAAAGAAACGGGAGCTGTTAAGTTAGAACTGTAATTGATCTACAAAAGAGAAAAATGTCCTTGGTATGTCCAACAACAGAGAAGGGGAAACGATCACTTTCCCACCCTGCTTTGTTAAACAAAGTAGTAAGTTATCTACATACTGGCAAAGAAATCCATGGCCCTGGTTGACTGAATAATGAATATGCATTAAAAAGTTATACGCATTACAAGTAGATATTTTCACCTCACTGCAATACAAGGGAATTCTGACAACCAAGTTGTAAAGAAAGGAGATGAAAAAGATCAACCAGGACGCAAAACTCTGTGCATAGAAAGTCCTGCAGGCCCAGAGTATGCTGCTGGTGCTAGTTCAAATGTGCTGGTAAGTTCAGCGAAATCAATTGCTCTTTCCAATACTGTTTGAAGCTTTTAAAGGAGCTAATGATTATTCTTCTTTCAATGTTTTTTTCTTTTTATTAAATAACTTGCAATTTTTTTTTCATTTACGTGTACAGAGTACTGATGCTGATGTGAGACCGACCCAGTGAGAATTCTTTGTAATGAAATGTGTAAGTATTAAAATGCATGCAATTGACATGTCCGTTTTCAGTATCATCTTAATTTTGCAAAGGCACATATTTTTTCATTCTTTTTCTGATTTAGTCACATTGTTCATGATTATTAATCACATAATCATTTTTCTAATAGATGTTGATGCAGGAATAAAAGCTGCACCTGAAGCTAAAGATACTGCCATAATATGCAAGCTGTTGGATGATCCAAAGGTTGAGCTACACATGGAAGGTGAAGACATTGAAGATGATTGTGAAGATTCACCAGAGTATGAACCATCCTCATCATCATTTTCATCATCTTCAGAACCTCGTCGGACAAAATCATTCAAAAAGTATATACTGTAAATTTAATGAATAAAGCAACAACAGAAACATAATAAAATGTAATTGAAAGGAGGGAAGAAGTTTTGGCATTTAAAGTTGGGCTCTAACGTTTTTTAAGAATAGACTTCCACCTCATATCTTATAGCTGAAGTCCTAAGGATTTAAAAAATGTATATTACGAGTCCCTAGCCACATAATGAAAAGCAAAAAAAAGGATTTTTCTCCCAAGCACTCGCAGCAGAAAATCAGTGTATACTGTAAATTTATATAAGTATATACTGTAAATTTGTTGAATAAAGCAACAACAGAAACAATAAAATGTAATTGAAAGGAGGGAAGAAGTTTTGGCATTTAAAGTTGGGCTCTAACGTTTTTTAAGAATAGACTTCTACCTATCATCTTATAGCTGAAGTCCTAAGGATTTAAAAAATGCATATTACGAGTCCTTAGCCACATAATGAAAAGCGAAAAAAGCATTTTTCTCCCAAACACTCGCAGCAGAAAATGAGAAAAACGCAAGGTCAGGCAAACCACGTGACAGACGACTCATGACGTCACTGTATCCCCAGTTGTTTTTGTGTTCATTGCTTGGGTATGGAAGTTACCCCAGTATGCCCAAGAAACTCAAAATTTAAAAACAAAACGGCAGTGAATTTGACTTTTTACCTTTTTTAGTCAACACACACATAACCAGGGAGCGATTTAAAAAAATTTATTTTAGGGAATTTTGGGGTTTTGTTCAGCCTAATTTTGTGGGTAAGTTGGCTTGTATTTGGTTCCGTGCACGATCGATTGGACGAGTACTGTATTCAACACGTCTGTGTATTGAACATTCTGCTTGTATAATACATGTACTTGTGTACAACTTTAATACGAAATAACCAGTAACATGGGCGCTTCTTCTGAGTCAGTCGTCCAGCGATTTGGGAGAAGTTGGTGGGGCTGAACAACACGACGTGAGTGAACTTGAAGTGCCCCGCGGTGCGGCTGGTCCAGCGGTGGTTGTTTGCGGTGTTGAACCTTATCGCTTCAAGCCGACGATCGCCGGCTGGCAAAGCGGAGCCCAGGGACACCCAGGAAGCCGCAGACGCTCCTCCTCTCTGTGAAGATACAGACCGTCGCATGAACACCGACTGGTAAGCGCCGTGATAGTGATCGTACATTATTTATAAACAGAACTTAGTCAAGTCGTAGATCTCATCTGTAATCACACGTTTTACGCAGTGTTGGTGTAGATGAAAAAAACGCGAAAACCAGGAGAATTTCTTTATTTGTGTGTGTAAACGTACACGGACGTACAGTGCTTGCAGTCCAGAAAGTGTGTGTGGGGATACAGTGACGTACAGTGCCGTTTTGACTTTCGTTTGCAAAGGCCGCTCGGAAGAGTGCATTTTTGGACGGTATTTTCCAGTGCTAAATAATTTTTTTAAATATAAAAAAATTATTAATCGCTAACCATGATGTCCAATAACTTGTTTTGTAAAAGCTCGTTACAGCCCCACTTTAATAAACCTTTTGCTTTGAAAAGTAGAACCTTAATTTTCATTCCTACACTGATTGTGGTATAAACATAGTTTTTCATAATGCTATCGTTGTTTTCATTTCTGAACAAAAAGGGGGAGAAGTCCAAGAACGATTCAGACTTCCAATGATATTCTTCTTCAGGGTCATCCAAAGTTTGTGTTCAAAAGGGAGCTCTTGAAACTTTTCAAGAGGTGTTTTAAGTGCGGCTCGCGGAACGTCAGTGCCACGAAGCGTACTGTGCGCACTTTTGTTTCAATTTTCCAGAATCGCGGGGGCCTGCAAGTTGAAGGAGACATCGTGGAGTTCCCAGCCTTTGCTTGGTGCAACACCTGCAGGAAATCTACTGCTTTCTGCAGCTGTCCTGTTTTCTGGTGCCAGTCCATCATAGAGTCTACGAATGTTGACCAGCATGGGCGTTGCTTGTACCTCCCTCTGCACATTTTTCCACCATCAAAAGAGCAACCTTGTCACCATGTTGATGAACAAAAGGAAGAGTCGGAAGACCATGCCGTGTAGTTTGCCCGGTAATTTATTTTACGACTCGGCGAAACGCAGGTGAACTAAAATATATCAAACATTCAATAGATAAATACAAATAAATACAGAATTTACTCACAAATCAAATGCAAAGAGAAAACTTAAAGGAAAAAAAAACTAGCAACAAATGACCCCGGAATGGTTGATGGGAAAATCAATCAAATCAATAATGAAATCAATAAAATCGTGAACAATTCTCTGGGCTAACAATTCAAAAGTAAACAATGTTCAACAAACCATAGTTATTGACTATATCAAATTACACTTACAATTGTTACCGGAAAGATTAAAAACATTTAAAACACCTCTTGAAAAGTTTCAAGAGCTCCCTTAGAACACAATAAACTTTGGATGATCCTGAGGAAGAATATCATTGGAGGTCTGAAAGATCGTTCAACACAGTGAAACGTAGAGCAGCAATGACTGTTATGAATTTATGGGGGTTTACTGCGGCGTACGGGCTCAACAAACTGCAGAAAAATATACACGAATAATCATAGCAAATATAAAGAACCATTCCGGAATATTAACGAATCCTTAACGGCTAGGCTTAGGGCACGAGAGACACAATTACATAGCAAATACTTACTGAATCAATGTGGCCCTAAAGGAACTCAAATCTGCTTATAAATCAAAACTAAGCCAAAAGGGCACAAGATTAACAGAGTATGAGGCAATAAATGAACAATAAATCAAATAATTTATACAATGGAAACTATGGTATCAAATCTTGTATAATCGAAGAAATATTGTACCTGGCTATGGAAAATTACTCTGGGTGAAAATTGAAGGTAAGGCGAACTGAACCTAATGAAATCATAAACAGATCGTATCTGCTGGATTGGCCTGGGACTCGATGTGAGACCACTATTCGGGGAGACTAAACTCCCTGATGAAACTTACTCTATTTCCCACAAAGACGTGAAACCTCCTGCTGTCATTACGGAGGTACCTCAGAACAATTTCGGAGTCTGTCCAGAAGTATGACTGATTGAAGTCGAGATCCAACTCGCGCTTCAGCAGTGCATCCACCTTGACAGCCAAAACTGCGGCCTGCAGCTCGAGACGAGGAATAGTGCATAACATGAGGGGAGCGACTCTACTCTTACTCAGGACGAGGCTTACATGAATCATGCCCAACCGATTTGTACAACGAATGTAACTACAACATCCATATGCTTGAGTGCTTGCATCAGAAAAGTGATGAAGTTCAATCGCAGCATCATTAAACTCAAAAGGCTTTATACAGCGGGGGATTCTAAGCTGGCTAACAGAACAAAACGGTTCCAGCCATTGATACCACTCTCTTTCAAGAGACGATGGCACCCTTTCATCCCACGACAACCTACAGGCTGTTGCCTTCTGAAACAACAGCTTCCCGGTGACCAACAGACCAAGAGGATCAAATATCGATGACACAGTGCCAAGCATTCTCCGTCTGGTAAGTAACCCATCCGCGATACTTCCTGCTTCCAAATACATGCCATCTGTAGAAGCGGTGTGGACAGAGCACATCAGTGAAATTAAGCTTCAGTTGAAAGCTGCAAGCCAGGCTCTGGTCATCGGTGGGGATGGACGGGCAGACAGTCCGGGCCACTCCGCTAAATATGGGAGCTACTCTATAATAGAATTGAACATCAACAAGATTGTTGATATCCAGCTTGTACAGGTGAGTCTTTGATCATAAGGAGATGTAGAGTTGATGTATGTGTGATTTACAGGAGGAATTGTTATTGACAATCTGTGCAATTTAAAAGTCAATTTAAGAGTTGGAGTCAAAAGCTGGTCACTGACCGCCATCGGTCATTGGCCAAATATGTGCGGGAACATGAGCCAACAGTTCTGCACATGTATGATGTCTGGCATAAAGCAAAAGGTATTTGTAGATTTAATGTTAAATCCAATTATATTCATTTTTGGATGCCCTCAAAAAATGTGTTGAAACTACAGGGTTTCAAATTATTTCTTGAGGAATATAAACGAAAAACTATATGGTAAAAAGATTGTTTAAAAGGCCAAAAGCATTTTTGCGAGACCTTCAAATTAGCAACAACTTCTTCTTTTTTGTACAAATAGTAATTGCAAAAAGATGTTTTCACTTTGATGAGCAACAAATACAACTATTACATTGTATTTTATTTCATTTGTATTTTTATTTTTAGGAATCAAGAAGAAAATTGATCAGTTGGCAAAAAAAAAAAAAAAAGAATTTGAGAGTGTGGCCGAGTGGAAGAGGTCTATCAATCATGTTTATTGGTGTGCCTCTTCCACCACCGATGCAGAGGAAGATCTCCGCCAGGCGAAGTGGGCCTCACTTTGTAACCACATCGATGGAATACAAAAAGGACATTCTATTCTGTATCCTGAGTGTGACCATGGTCGACTTGAGAGGCGAAGAAAGAAATGGTTGAAGCCAGGTATAAAAGAATAAAATCCACCTTATTGCTTTTTCGTAAGGTTCTTTAATGTAGGAATTGTGAAGTTCAAGCAGAACGAGCATAACAAACAGATTCTTTTACTAAATAGGAACAGAAGAAACTATCCAACTAAACAAGATCCTTCAGAGTACGTCGCTACAGAAAGACATTCGGAAAATGTCATCCACAGTTCAAACTTCCTCCCTAGAGAGCTTTCACAGCCTGATCAATCAATTTGCTCCCAAGATAAAGGCCTACTCAAATGAGGGTATGACTTGCAGGTGAGTAGAAACAAGGTGTTACTTCAGTTGTTAAACTGATACTTCTGTTTATTATTCAATTTAAGTGGATCTTTTTTAGCATTCTACTTCTGCTTAAAATCATTTTCTGCAGCTTCAACTTTGTCAAAATTTATAAAACATTTGCCAACCTGTCATCACTTATACTCCGATGAAGTTGTTTTTCTTTTCATTGTTAACAATCATGTAATTTTCATATTTTTTTAGGCTGCACATTGCTGGCCTGCACTATAATGAAAACAGCGACAGAAGCCAGGCTACCACGTCAGTGGGTACCAAGATGTTTCATCTCAGCAAGCCAAATTTTAAGCCAGGGGAAGCTACCGTAAAATCAGTGAAAGAAGCCGCCTCCTCTGGTAATGATCTTCTGTAATTTTATCAACTTTATTTACCAAGAACCAGGTCTTGTAATATGTAAATTTTCAGCGGCAGTCTGTATTATTAGTAAATGTGTATGCATTACACAGAAAGTGATTCTGTAAAATTTAGATTTTTCTTTTTAACAGCTGTAAAATTCTTTACTAAACAATGATAGGAAGTTAAGCTTTATTGTTTTGTTTTTTCCCCCGTAAAGTATGGTTAATGATCGTTTCAGTTTGCTAACAAATGTGTATACATATACGAAGGACACTGTGGTTGTATATTGCAAAATTCTGTTGGAAAGCTAATGCATTACATAATTTTCTTTATTTGTTGTGATTCCTAATGACTGTAGTGATTCCTAATGACTGTACTGTTTGTTATGTATAGGATACGTCAAGACTGTTTGCAGAGGCTATCTGGCGATGTTTTTTTGTTGTACCCAACACTGCTGCTCTTCCCAAGCCCCCTGCAATGACCAAGAAATACACCTTTCCAGACAAGGATGTTCTGATCGCAAGGCACAGGAGCAGATTTAATAATTGAGCCTTAAAACCCAGCCTGGCATAGCCCTACAGGAAACGCCCACGGCTATGTTCTTTAATGTATCTGCCTTTGAAACCCCAGCTCAATAGTGATGTTTGTCAAGGACAATCATCCACAGTTTATGTGACCCAAATAACAAATCTGTGAAAGTTTGAGCTCAATCGGTCATCCGGCTCACAAGATTCCAAGGGATTCCAAATAAAAATGGGACATGTATTTTTTGTTTTCCATGGTTTTAATACAAGAACAGATACAAGTCTGTTTTCATGACAAGATTACAAAATAGTGTTATTTTGTTTTGGTGGAGTAAGCCCACACTCATACTTAATTTAGATATACACTTCTTTTGTAAGTTGTGCAAGTCAGGACCAAAATAAGGCTATGGGCACTAAATATTTAACTAGAGGGAGAGTATGTTAGAAACATTTTTGAAATGTTGCCTATCAAGGCCAACTCTTAATACAGCGCCATTAATAGCCTCGTTTTGGTCCAGATTTTCATAAGTTTTAAGAAAGGCATGAGATATTTGGCCCATCAAAAAAAACCAGGAATAACTAATTTTACTTAAAAAATACCACAATAACATTTAATTGATTCCCCTGTCAGTGCAATTTAATTTTTAAATTTGTGATAGCTTCACGTTTGACTTATGCAATGTAAATGCATGGTGTAGATTACACATGAACTCTGGTACCTAGCAGGATGTCTGACTAGTATGGTACCATGACAAAATTTATATGAAAGTACAGCAAAACCTGTCAAGGTTTGTGTGAAGCTGTCGTCTGCAAAGTTTTCGAGGCAGTTTGAATGTGATCTTTTAAGTATTAAAACTAAGAATTAGGCTTGGCATCCACCATGTTCGGAATCAGCACCCAAAAATTAGGTAAACTACGTATGTTACCAACTTTTAGTCAAAAATGCCACTTGATTTTACTTTGTTTAAAATCTGGCCTAGTCTTAAGTAAAAAAAAAAATCCATCCACTTTAGTATCAAAACAATGATTATCATCATTTTGCTTAACTCAACACTCTGCTTCACTCAAATTTTGAACCTGTTCCCCTTAATTTTGACTCAACAAGATTCAACTGTAATTTACATCAGTGTGTGCTTGTGTATACTTTTCAGGGTATTTTGTATTGTTTGCCCTAACTGTCCTGCAGGGGGATAAACAAAAATTACAATTAAACAGGAAATCCCGTGTACTCTTCATCATTTGTGGAGAACATCTGTCTTATCTTGTTGACAGCACATGCAGGGAGAACAACTCGAACTTCCCTTCCAAGATAACCCCAGCACCATCTCGCAAGCTGCCTATATGCAGTATGGCGGTATTTCCTGAAAAAGAATAAGGAAAACATGATTGATGTGGATAATGTGGATATTATAAGGATAATGTGAAAGTAACTGTTTAGGCAATAAGGCAGCACATTCAATACTTGTAAGAATGCAATACACTTGTTTGGTAGTAATTAGTGACTTTTGACTTCATTTTGTTACTCTATTGGGAAAACGGTTATTATGGCTTTTAGTGATTTATGTCTCTTCTTTTCATACTTATTTTACTATTGTTATTGATATTGTTATTACTTCTAATTTTTGAAACAAGTATTTGTTTATCCATCAGAATATTGCCTGCTGCCTGTGACAATGATAATGTGTTTTTAATCATAATTTTGTAAAAAGAATTAGTTGACCTCAGTTTGACTAATGCATATTTGTGGTAAATCACGATTTAACTTAATGGTTTTCTGATCCCTCGTGAGCCTGTCCACCATACTGTTGCCTGTACTGAAAATATGCTGTATCCAATACCATAGAGCAAGGAACAGAAAGAGTTACAACTAGTCGTACTTCAAAGGTTCCACGTGTTACCGCGGTCGTAAAACACATGTTTTACGACCAGCGCTAATCAACAGATAAACAGCTCCGGGCGCATTTCCTGGCAAGCAAAGTGCGTTACGTCACAGAAAAATACCCAGACTGCATAGCGTTCAAGCATCCTTCTCGACCTACATGGCGGCGTACGGCAAGAAACGATTTTGTGTTCAGCGGTTTTGACGACTATGATTTTAGCGATTTTAGCGATTTTTCTGACCAGGAAAGTAATACTAGCAGTGCAGCTTCGGAGATAGAAGATGACATTTTGTGTCAGTGTGTCTGCGGTGGAGTGATGACCAAAGATATGATCGGATGTGACGCTGAAAATTGTGTTGTTGAATGGTGGCACTTTGAATGTGCTGGCATAACGAAAGCCACCGTACCTGAAGGAGATTGGTTATGCCCACGATGTCGTCCAGAGTCTCCTGCATCAGCTCAATCAGATCTAGCTGGTAATTATTTAAGGAGAAGTTACTATTCAAAGTGAAGTTGTCTCTATTATTTCTTTTATTTATATGACACATTTATATGTTTCCGTAAAACTGTTAATGATTGTTAAAAAACAAAAAGAAATAGTGAATCAGGAGTGTATTTTGAGGCAGTAAATAAGTTAAAAAAACTGGGGGGGGGGGGCTTATTCAAATTGACGTTCCTGCCATATCAATTCTAGATAATACTTCATGATGATGGGCTGTCAGTTTTATTCATGTCAATAATAGCAATAATATTAAAAACACAATTATTGTCAACAAAACTAAAACAGTATAATAGAATAAACACTAAAAACGTTTTTCGTCATTTTCAATTTACTTGTGTTTTTTTTTAGCAATTATGTTTGCACAGATTTTAATAGCATAACTACAAATGTTTTTGTTTTATCCTGGTCCATCATTGGCTACACAGCCCTCATCTGCAGAACTTGTGACATCCCCATCAATAGCCAAGATGACAAAGGCAAAGACAATAAGCAAAGGTATTGCACTTTAGGATGAAAGTTAAAATTGTTTCTTTAAGAAGGGGATAAAATTCTTCAGCAACAGTTTTGTGATACAGTATTTTGTTTATATTTTTTGAATGACACAAATCCTGCCACATTCAGGATCACGTGTTTAATAAAATTTTCATTCCTCAGGCATTAATCCATCTGAAGAACAAAAGAAGGCACACAAGAAGACAAAGCCAAGAGAGAAAGGTAAATTGACAGATAATTTGTGTAACCCTTCACTCTGAATTTGCAAACTTTACAACATTATTTCTAACTCTCATGATATGAAAAAGTAAAATTCAATTACCATTTTATCCAAACTAAGTACTGTACTACATCCTAATTGTCATTAATAGATATACATGTAACTGTGTTTCCTTTAACCAACTCCCCTGAAACCGAGGGCAACCTTTACCAAAGATGATGCTTTAAGGTGTGCAACATCCATTTTTGTAACCAGCCTTGAACTGATGAAGGAAAATCCCATTTTCAACTGCAGAAGTGCACCATCTCTTGGTATCATGTTCATTGTGACCCAGTTGCTGAGTTTGGCTGAACATGACAAATTCATTGAATTTTGCAATGTGCCTGTAACATCCCTGTGGCAGATTTTAACCTCTAACGAGGGAAAATTTCTGAAGCCAGAAGTATATGAGGGAATGTGGAGAAGTTTCCATATTTATCGAACAGAATCGTGTGATAAATGGGAACAATTTCTGAAGTTGATTAATATTTCTGCAAAATCTGACCATTCTTCAAAATTAGCTTATCAATTACCTAATCCAGTCTGTTTTTGGCATGTTGATGAAAGAGCGGAATAACACAGATTTACCAGATAAAGATTCAGATACTAGTTCTTGTCAAATTGAACAAGAAGAGGAGAAGGTGTTGAGGTATGTTGCAGGATATATACCATTTGCATTATTAAAGAAGTATAAAAGACAAGTAAATAAAACAGCACAAATGTATAGTAAATTTTTGGCATGTTGGTCTGTCCAATCTATTACTTCTGGGAAAACATTTTTAAGTTATACCAAAGAATGGATTGATGCTCAAAATAGAGGGCGGTTATTCCAGGTTTCAGATGATGTCTACTTGTTCTTTAGGTCAATGGAACTAGTAAGTCGAAAATTTTTAACAACTTCAAATTTGCAAGAAATGTCACAAGTAAACATTAACACTGTATTAATGAATAATATATCTTCAAATTATCGTGTGCAAACCTATTGGTGTGGTTTAACAGACAGTAAAATAAGCGGTGATTCATCAAAGTCTTTTCTTGAAGTGATTATTAAATTCTACATTAAGCTCAGATGTAAAGCATTTTTAAAGATATACCTTGACCTCAGAAAGGCCAATTCAAGGGCCACCATTTCTAAGAAAGGAGAAAAAGCTCTGTGGAAAGATCTGTAGATTTCAAGGGTTGGAAATGTGAGGTGTTTTGTCTGAACTGTAGACTTTTCTTTGTCTGCCTTTTGAAAAAAGTACATGTTAATTTTCGTGAAGAACACAAAACAACAAAAGGCTCTTTGACCTTTATCTCTAGCTTTGAGGATACTGTTCCAAAAAGCTCCTTGAAATCGACAAGTCTCAGGTTGCTAAAAGCAATACCATCATGTAGCACATGCTTACTATGATTTTGATCCCAGTTTTGGACTTTCTTGTCAGCAATGGCTTATCTATGAAATTTTGTATCAAAGAGGTTAACATTTTTGGAATTTGTGTGCAGTGTTATCATTGGTAACCAAATCAATAACGTAAAGTACATGTTTTTGTAGTTATCATGTTAAACAATACTTAAAACAATTATCGTACCACCAAATATTCACATCATTCTTCAAGAAGTTATCATTTTGTTCAGCTTAATATTACTAAATTCAAACATTGGTGGTATACATATACATGTGCTATGTAACCCGGACAAGATGCAAATAAATAACTTTCAAAACACATTTATCTACTTTCTTTTGCTCGTTTTGGAATCGGGGTCGGGTCAATGATAGAGGCTGTGTCACCCTCGTTGTTTGTCTGGCAGTTGCCTCGCTTCGATGATTTGATACATGATCTAGAAACATGAAAGGCCATCATGTTGTGCCCAAATTGTTCGGCAGTAGGGTTATCAGATGTACCTCCTGCAGAGCGCTGCTTAGAAAAATACATCTCCAGTGGATCCTGGTTGAAGCGATCACTATTAAAGTAAGAACTCAACTTCTGGGTCTTGCAGGAGCACTCTGGACAACTCGGTGAAGGATTGAACTGAAATTAAAAACAAGGAAAAAAATTTAGAAGGAATAAACAGCTTATTTGATTGAAGCTTTGATTAGATTACGATGACACCTTTCACCATTTTACTTCAAAAAAAAAATATGTTGAACTTAGTACATTAAATAGGTCTAGCACTCAAAAGTCCAAGATTGTTAGTCTGTTAGTTTCCTCTGAACTAGGTGATACTCTAAATTTACCAGTTGTGTACGTAGTCACTCACCCATGAACTTGCCTAGTCGTAGGGTCATTTCAAACTTTGTATCAAACTCGCCCAAAGATGATGATGTTTCTCAATTGTGGAAAATTGAGAATGAAGGTTTAAAACAACTGTCTTGGTCTTATGATGATAAGTTGGTCATGGCCTTGTGGGATCGTGAATGTAGAAAAATCGACAGCCACTACGAGATTCCCATTCCATGGAGGAATAGATCAGAGACACTTCCCAATAATTTTGTTGTGGCAAAATCCAGGCTAGAGTCGATGCGCAAATGACTTGTTAAAGATAATCCATATGATAGCTACGATGCTGAGATTGATAAACTCTGGAGCAAGAATTATGCCGAGAAAGTTCCAGAAAGTGAATTATTTATTACCGATAGAATTTGGTACCTCCCTCATCATGCCGTGACATCAGATAAGAAACCAGATAAGCTCAGGGTAGTCTTTGATTGTGCCAGTAAGTTTAAGGGCAAATCATTGAATGACCGCTGCCTGCAGGGTCCCGATTTGATTTATAAACTTCTCCCTGTCTTGTTACGATTCCGACAGCATAATATTGCCATTCAAGCAGACATCGAAGCCATGTATAACCAGGTTAGGATACCAGCGAAGGACAGAGACTCCCTCAGATTCCTGTGGTACACTGATGGTCAACTGACGTGTTATCGGATGACGTCACATTTGTTTGGTGGGGTGTGGTGCGCATCGAGCTCTGCATACGCCCTACGGCGTACAGTTATTGATGCCCCTGATGTAGATCCCCTGGTCAAGCATACAGTAGATAAATCATTTTATGTTGAGGATTGTCTTAGTTCCATTGGTTCTATATCTGATGCTAAGATTATCATCACGGGGACCCCTGAGACCTTAGGTGGATTCAATTTAACAAAGTTTGTCGTGAGTGACAAGGAACTTTTGACTGAAGTGTCCATAGAATGTAGGGCTAAGGAAGTTCGTGAACTGGGTCCTCAATCAGAAGGTACAGTCTTGGGTGTTAAATGGATGATTTCCTCCGATGAATTTTTCTTCGAAGTAAAATGCATTGAGAGTGATTTATTAACAAGAAGGAAGATGCTTAGTATTGTCTCGTCGATTTTTGACCCTCTCGGTTTGTTGGGTCCTATGGTACTCACAGGGAAACTGCTCTTTCAAGAAGCGACAGCTCGTAAGTTATCCTGGGACGAGAGAGTGTCGTCAGATTTGGAGAAAAGTTGGAATGTCTGGTTGCTATCGTTGTATGCCGTGAATCAGTTAAAAATTCCCCGATGCATTAAACCAAGTGAATTTAACGATGCCAGTATTGACCTTCACAATTTTTCAGACGCCAGCTCACAGGGATATGGTTGTTGTAGCTATGTTCGCAGTACAAAATAAATCAGGTATGGTCCACGTACAGAGGATCATGAGTAAAAATAAAGTTGCCCCCCATAAGTTATGTACTATACCGCGCTTAGAACTGCAAGCTGCAGTACTGGCTGTCAAAGTCGATGCTTTATTGAAACGACAGTCGGATATTGATTTTAGTCAGTCTTACTTTTGGACAGACTCAGAAATTGTACTCAAGTATATCCGTAACGATAGTAGAAGATTCCATGTCTTTGTAGGCAATAGAATAAGCTTTATCAGAGAACTCAGCAATCCTGAACAATGGTTTTACATTGAGACCAAGTCTAATCCTGCCGATCTAGTTACTAGGGGACTGTCCTATCCCAAATGGGATAAAGCTAAATGGTTTGATGGTCCAGACAAATTACATCAGTGCAAGAGTGAATGGAACATTCCCAACTTAAGCCGGCCATTTTGCTAGATGATGACCCTGAAGTCAAGAAAACTCAATCTGTCACTGTGTGTGAGAGGGTTACCGGTTTTGCTCCCCCAGTGAAACCTCTTTTAGACGGTATTCCAGATGACCCATTGTGTACAATAACGCGACACTATTCATCATGGTATAAAATGAAGAGAGCGCTGGCTTGGTGGTTGAGATTTATTAAGATTCTTAGAGGGTACAGGTCTACAAGTAGACTGTCAATGCAGGAAGTCCGCCATGCCGAAATAATTTTTGTCCGTAAAAGCCAACATCAAACATTTGGTTCAGAATTAGAAAGATTACATCAAAGTAAAGCCGTCAAAGTATCCAGTTCTAGTAGTGTTCCTTCGTTTTGAACGTTCGCAGGACCGTAGCACGGTAAAGACCTTGCCATTGCCCAATCACAAGCTATGCAACTAAGACTCTACCCAACACTGACAGTTGTTTTTGTTGAACATCATAAATATTCATGTTATTCAAAAAGCCAGGGGAGAGGCATGCGCTGAGAAATGTTCGCATTGTGCTTCTACCTGTAAAGCATACAGGGCGAAGACAATACTGCCAATGCAAGGCAGCAATGTGCCCCCACTAATAAAATAATTGTTAACTTGCAATAGAAGATGTGGACACGTGAATGCAAATTGAATCGGGGGATGGGAGGAAAAGGACGACAATTTGGGACTAAAGAGCCCGCATATAAAATAAACTGATTGCAAAAACATTTATTACTCCACCACAAAATTAACGCGCGAACAGCAGCATGTTTTTTAAAATATTTATATTTATATTTTTTTAGGAGTCGGGGACGGGGTGGGTGAAGCACGAGGATTTGGGTGTCAGTTGGCCAAATAGCTTAAAGGTATTATAGAACTGGTAATGCTGATAGTGCAGGGATTTTACTTTATTTAATTCAATGTAATTCACATTCAAATGAGATTCGGTTCGTCCAAGATGATATTCAGGCCTGCTGTTTACATTGTTCACATTCAAATGATATTCGTTTCGTCCATGATGATATTCAGGCCTGCTGTTCACATTCAAATAAGATTCGGTTCGTCCAGGATGATATTCAGGCCTGCTGTTCAAATTCAAATCAGATTTGGTTCGTCCATGATGTATTCAGGCCTGCTGTTCACATTCAAATCAGATTCGGTTCGTCCAAGATGATATTCAGGCCTGCTGTTGACATTCAAATAATATTCGGTTCGTCCATGATGATATTCAGGCCTGCTGTTCACATTCAAATAAGATTCGGTTCGTCCAGGATGCTATTCAGGCCTGATGTTCACATTCACATAAGATTGGTTCGTCTGTGATGATATTCAGGCCTGCTGTTCACATTCAAATCAGATTTGGTTCGTCCATGATGATATTCAGGCCTGCTGTTCACATTCAATTAAGATTCGGTTCGTCTGCAATGATATTCAGGCCTGCTGTTCACATTCAAATCGGATTTGGTTCGTCCATGATGATATTCAGGCCTGCTGTTCACATTCAAATAAGATTGGGTTCGTCCAGGATGCTATTCAGGCCTGCTGTTCAAATTCAAATCAGATTTGGTTCGTCCATGATGATATTCAGGCCTGCTGTTCACATTCAAATGAGATTTGGTTCCATCATGGCATGTAGCGGCTGATAATATTAGGATTTATTTACTCACCTATTTTTGTGTGATTGCTTGGAAAATTTCTGGCTAAATCCGTTGTCTAAGTGAAGAGAAAATAGTGAAAAGCCGAGCACATCTGTTGGCACCATGTAAAAACGTTATTTTAAATTTCTGTTGTAATAATTGGAATTAAAATCTGTGTCTTTAAAAAACAAATTCTCGACAGAAATAATTATGTGGGATACTGTCATGAACTTCATAACCAGTGAGGTTTCAGCAGCCTGATTCAAAGAAATCAATGTTTTTTGATGGGTACCAATCCTGTATTTTATATGTAGGCCTATTTTCCCGCAGTCTGAAAGCTCACTGTTTATGAAGTTCATGTCAGTACCAGCTCCCAACCAATGTTTTTGAAGACCCAATTTCAATTTTAAATTGACGTTTTTACGTACTTAAAATTGTATGACTTTTCACGATTCCCTGCTCTTTTAGACAACTGATTGAATCAAAAATTCATTTTTTCCCTCGATGTTTTCATGGAATTAAACAAAGTAAGAAACCTGCACTATAGGCTTTACCAGTCCTATATAGCTTTAATTATTCGGCCAACCTGACACCCAAATCCTTATGCTTCACCCGCCCCACCCAAAAAAATAATAATAACAAACAAACAAACAAACAAACAAACAAATATGCTGCAGTTCTCGCGTTAATTTTGTGGTGAGGTAATAATAATAATTATGAAGTAATAATAATTGTGAAGTAATAATAATTTATATGCGGGTTCTTTAGTCCAAAATTGCCGTCCTTTTCCTCCTTTCCCCGATTCAATTTGCATTCACGGCACATCTTCTATTGCAAGTTAACAAGACTATGTCTCAAGAGCCATGCAACACAACCCCCATTTAAGTTACATTCTTGTACGAGCTCAATTCTTTTATTAGTGGGGGCACATTGCTGCCTTGCATTGTCAGTATCGTCTTCGCCCTGTATGCTTTACAGGTAGAAGCACAATACGAACATTTCTCAGCGCATGCCTCTCCCCTGGCTTTTTGAAAAACATGAATATTTATGATGTTCAACAAAAACAACTGTCCAGTGTTGGGTGGAGTCTTAGTTGCATAGCTTGTGATTGGGCAATGGCAAGGTCTTTACCGTGCTACGGTCCTACAAACGTTCAAAACGAAGGAACACTATTAGAACGCTCAATCCATTTTTGGATGATTACGTTTTACTGAGAGTAGGTGGTAGATTGGAAGAAAGTAATGTTTCTAGTAAGCACCCCTGCTTAATTTCAAGTAGTCATGTCATCTCTGCGGCCACTGTCAAACACGTGCATGGCATTGCTCATGTTGGTGTTAAATGGGTCTTGGGTATCGTGAGGAGGCATTTCTGGATAACTAGAGCTAGACCTCTTATTAAGAGAATTATTAAATCATGTGTTACATGTAAACGGCTCTACTCCAAACCATGTGTACAACTTATGGCAGACCTCCCTAAGGAACGCATTGAGGCAAATAAGCCACCATTTTCTCACATCGGCATCGATGTTTTTTCCACGTTAAGTTTGGCAGATCAGCAATCAAGCGCTATGGTTGACTATTCACCTGTTTGAACGTTAGAGCCGTCCACGTGGAGAAATTAGAATTGTTAGACACAGACTCCTTTCTGAATGGTTTTAAACGTTTTGTTGCTCGTAGGGGCCATCCAGAAGTTGTATTTTCTGATAATGGTACTAATTTTGTTGGGGGTGAATCAGAAATGTGTAAGAGTATCAAGGGCCTCTCCCGCAAATGCATAGACGCTTACGCTGTGAAAGAAAACAGTCTGGCACTTCAACCCGCCCACTGCGTCCCACATGGGGGGCGTTTGGGAACGTATGATTGGAGTAATTAAGAGAGTGATTTCTGCAGTCCTCCCTAGAACTGTAAAACTTACCGATGACATTTTGGAAACTCTATTCTGTGAGGTAGAGTGCATTGTTAACGGGCGCCCACTGACTAAACTCAGTGATGACCCAGGTGACCCAACACCGCTTACACCTAATCATTTGCTGCTTTTGAGATATGGTGCTAGTATACCGCCTGGCAAATTTGACCATATCGATGCTCTGCGCAGGCGCAGGAAACATGTCCAACATCTTGCTAATCAATTTTGGCGCAAATGGCTCAAATTGTACTTACCGGAGTTACAGAAGAGGTCTAAGTGGCTCTATGCAACAAATGATCTAGCAGTTGGTGATTCGGTGTTACTCCTAGATGAAACGACTCCCAGGAGTGTTTGGCCCTTGGCATTGGTTATAGGGATCATTGATGGTAGAGATGGATTAATCAGATCGGTTAAAGTCAAGACAAAGACATCTGAGTTTGTACGTCCGATAAGTAAAGTGGTGTTGTTGGAATCTGCTAGTATAACTTCATGTACGAGTGACTGATTATTATCATTTTGCTTTGCTTATGACTGTTTAACGGCTCCTCCTGTTATTTGGTATGTGAAGTTAATAATTAGCATCAATAACCGGGTTACATGCCCCTTATTTGGCCTATGCATCGTTCTTGTCAATTTATAGTATAGCTCCCTGATGTTATTGTTATTAATAATATTTAGTTAACTAATTGTTTTTTGTTTTTTTGTTTTTTTCTCTCTGTTCTTGTATTGTGGCATCTGATTTGAATGTAATTATTCAATGAGGGGAGTGTTATCTTCACAGATATTTGATTTTTTCACTTTAAGGTTTGCTATGTTTTACATTAGATCGCAGTTCAAGCGCTCCTTTTCTCTCATTGTATTTGCAGTATGCCCGGTATTCCTTATATTCTATTATTTGTATATTTGGTATGCCCACTATGCTTCGGTTGATGACGTAGCAGACACTCCCTGCTTACAAGCCCTACGTGTGGGTTTTCGTATCATTTCTGTTCCTGTTTCCATTGAGTTCAGTTCGCTCACTTTTCGATTTCGTTCCAGTTCTTTTCCGTAGTCATACCCGTAAGTAACATTTATTGAACATTTTGTTATGGTTATTTATTGAGGGTTTGATTTGTTGTATGTTCTCATCCGCTTTTAGCCTGTATTTGGTCATTTTAGTAATTTAGAGTGCAGTCGTTATTTTGGTCTCCTTATACTTTAAATGCTAGCCAACGCCCTTACTCAGTTTGTTCTGACTTGGTCTTCCCCGCCATGACATGATTTGGGGTGGGGTTTATTTAAGTTTAGTGGTTATTAGAGGGTAATTGAATTTATAGTTCTCTTATTTGATATTGGTATTTATTTGTTTCTTGGTGTAATGTTGTTATTCCCTAATTTATTTCTGGTATTATATTTGTACAGCACCCCAGAATGCCGCCGTAGACCCCAGTTAGTTCCAGAAAATCACTGGTCACCTTCCACGTTTATCCCCATTGTGTGTGCTGCTTTACTTTACCCTGGCAATGGTTTGTAAGTTTATAATTTGTAAGAATTTTGATTTCCGACGACTAATTATTGTTGTTTTGTTGCGTTCGGCATCAGTATAGACTATTTACTTAGGAATAATTAGCATGGTTAAGCTGTTTGTTCATTTACTTGTTACCGTTAAGTAGTTCCATTTATCTAATATTTGTCAATTGTCCGTTTAAGTATATTTATTTAAGGTATTGCTGATATTAATTTCATGTTCATTATATTTATTGTCTTTAGTTTCACCTGCGTCAGCCCTGGGTTCGCGGTGTGCATTAAAACAGGTGTAAAGTCATGAGAGTCTTCCAGTCTCTTTTCATTAATAGTCATACACAGTGACAGTCTCCGGATTTTTTTGGGACCATGTGTAATGGTGCAGCCCAACTGCTTTGTGATAGCTGAATAATTCCTAATTGTAGCATGTGATCAAATTCCTGCTTTGCAATTTTTAAACGCTCTGGTGCTAATCGTTGTGGACGGGCGTTGGCAGGTGGACCATTTGTACAAATGTGGTGCGTTACGTCATGTTTGCCGGCGGCATTGTTGTACTGCGGCTTCAAAATATTCAGATATTGACCAAGCAAGGCACGAAATTTGGATTCGCTAGTATCGATACTAAATGATGGACCAGGTGTTAGTGCAGACGCATATAAACCTTGAATTGAAAGAGAGGTTGTTGAATCTACAAGCCTGCAGTTTGTAATGTCAACTAGTAGAGCAAAATGATCTAACAAATCTGCACCAATAATTGGCTGACTGACGTCTGCTAGTATAAAAATCCATCGAAATGTACGTCTTAGTCCCAAATTGAGTGGAAGTGATTTTTCACCATAAGTCATAATCGGTGTTTTATTGGCAGCTTGTAAAGTGCACTGAAAAGGACCATTTTTCCCTTTGGCTGAAACTGGAAAACGCTAAACTCTGCGCCAGTATCAATTAGGAATTGTACGCCAGTAGATCTATCAGTTACACTAACACGACGGCTTGCTTGGTGTATGCAGTGCAATTGCGCCGTTGTTAATTGCTGGCATTGCCGTTTCCCTGCTTGGTAGAGTATGAACAAGGCTGGTTGCATTTTTGTGCTTTATCGCCATTGCGCCAATGATACCAGCATTCCTCGCCTTGGTGAGGGGTAGGCAATGGGGAATGCGTGCGACGTGAACCTTTTCTGCTGTCTCTGTTACGGTTGTGGCGACTTCCAGATCTCGTTCTTGATCGAGATCGAGATTTGTCACGCAAATGACTGGACAGGGCTTCAACCTGTTTGGTCAATGCTTCAACCATTCTTCGCAACTCTGAGGTTTCAGAAGATACGGTTGTCTCTACTGGTGTATAAGTTGTTGCGGTTGCAGTTTGTGCTACCGATGGTGCAGGTGTAACCTCTAAAACCTTATCGGCCACAATTGCTAACTGGTCGATGGCAATTGTATCGCTAGTTGGTGCTAGGATAAGTTGCACATTGGTGGGTAGTCGCTGCAAAAATAATTGCTTGAGAATACTCTCTTCTAGCGCATGATCACCCAATAATTCTTCGGCTATGAGTAGTTGGTGTAAGCGTTTTTGCTCAGAAGCAGGTGTGCGTTTTACTAGTTCTTCTTTCCAAGTGTCATACGGGTTATCAATAAGACATTCCAAAAGCAAATCTCTCACTTTCAAAGCTATTTCTGGTTGCAATGAGGAAACAACGTATGCATACTTGGTTTGTTGCTGAGTGATTTTGCGTGTTTGAAATTGTGCCTGGAACTGAGCAAACCAAACTCTTTGGTCGTTGGGCCAAAATGGCTGCATTTTAAACTCGCTGCAAAACATGTGTTTCCACTACTAGCCAGTGAAGAATGAGGCGTCTTATATTTACTGTCACTTTAAGAAACTCAATCATGACCAATCACTCTTATGTATGTTAACTCTTTCACTACGGTATTTATTATGTGCTGTGACGGAATTGTTTTACACAGTGAAACATTTTTCTCGGCTTGCTGACTTCAAAGTGTCATAACTTCATTATCCTAGGTCCAACAATGTAAATATTAACATCTAAATAAAGCTAAGAATGTGAACATTATGAATATGGTAACGAATCATTTGTTCTTTATTCATAATAAAACTTTATGAATGGTAATTATGAAATTGTATATGAAAAAAAATATTTTTGAAAGAAAATATTTGAAAATCTTCTACCAGTTGATAATGTTTTGTTTTTTCTGGACAAGATTTCTTTGCACATTATGATAGACAGTAATCTTGGCAATATTTTGATAATTTATTCTCATAAATACTAGTATTTATGAACTAGTTATGGGCTTTTATGAAGAGCATCCCCCTTTCCGCCACAGTTGAAACAGTGTTCTCTTTTGTTGCATGTACAAAAATGTGATCATTGAATACAAATACATTTTTCCTTCAGTAAAACAGTAGTAACTTGCATGATCAATCTGTACAAGAAAACAAATTAAACTGTTGAGATGTTGTTGCAAAAATAAAACTACTCCCCACCCAAAAAATAATAATAATGTATATAAATATACATACATTTACGTAAAAAAAAACAAAAAAAAACAGCAAACATTTTGTTTGCACTGACCAAGTATTCATTGCACATTATTTTAGACAGTTATCTTTTTGGCGCTATTTTGGGAACTTATTCTTACAAATATGAATACATATGAATGAGTTGAGTTATGTTTTTTTTTCACTGGAGAACACCCCCTCCCTTTCCGCAAAAATTGTGCTGAACGTTTTTTTTTTTAGTTGCATGTACAACAATGTGTACATTGTATAGAGTTTAGAAATACACTTTTACTACACAAAGTTTACAAGGGTTACTGAACTGTTAATTTTTGAACAGACATCAGTTACCAAACTAATCCATACAAACAAAGGAAGTAATTAAAACAATTGAGACAGAAAAAAAAATCAAAGGTAAAACAAAGTTAAAAAAAAAGAAGAAAAAAAACCCCAAAACACAGAATACTTTTTGTTTTCATTTACTGATTTGCAAACAAAAAATAATAAAAAGACAATCAAGGCAAGTATAAATGTTCAGGGAATAGTATGATATTTGTAAAAGCAGTTCTTGGGGTGAAGATGTGGCATATCGGGGCATCCCGTACAAACAAAGTTTGTTCTTTTGCGGCTTTGAGGCCGACTGCAAACTACACAGTTTCTGTCAGCTTCGACAATGTCAACCAGGTGCACGTTGCCCTGCAAGCGTTGAACTGGGTTGCCAACAACTGGACGTCCAACGCAAATTCTCGGTTCATCTCCAACTGAGAGGGCAGCAGCTTCCTCCATCAAACTGGTGATGAGTCTGTCCTTGAATTTCCGTAGACTTATTTTTTTCTGGTTTTCGTCCCTTGTTAGTGTGAACAAAATGTACGCATTTGTTTGGCATATTTCAAGTACCCACAAGAAGATCCGCTTCCACCATTTTACAGTTTTTCTTGAAAATTGTCCATAGTATGATACGCACTGATCTACTCGATCGCAACCATTCATAGAGTAATTGTAGTCATGAACTAAAGATGGCATTTCGACTTCACCACTCCTTCGTGTTACCGTGACGACACCAACTGTTGCTTTTGTCGAAACAAGTACGCAGGGTTTCTGAGCTTTTTTGTCCACACTCCATGCAACACAGAGAATGTTCCCATCCTCACTCCGGAATGACTTCGACTGTCGGTGTTCCAGTTTGAGAGTTTTTATTTCAGGTGGGAAGTTCTTTCTGTTGGTATTTAGTGTTCCAGTGAAGTATATTCGCTTCTCATTTAGAAATTGTATGAGACGGTATGTTGTATAATACCGATCAGCAAAAACATGATGACCTTTACCTAAATGTTGCAGAAGAAACTTGAATACCTTTTCTGACTGCCCACTTGCTGGATCTTGATTTTTGTCGTAGGAGGTTTCTGCACCAAAATATATCAGTAGGTTGCACACATATCCAGTGGCGCTATCACAAAGTCCAAACGTCTTGATGTGATGTTTTTTGGGTTTCGAAGGATTGTATTGCTTATATTTCCAGCGGCCCTTCCAGCCAATGACCATCTCATCAATGGCAACGTCAGCATATGGATAAAATGCCGCTTGAAATTTCCCCAATATTGTGTTGACAAATGGCTCGATCTTCTCTTTCGACTTCGCGTCCAGGGTAGATGCATGCAACATCGAATGATAGATTGCTTCAAATCTATCTCGCGGGAAGGTCTGGCCATACCATGGGGTGAAGTTCACCGGCGCAAGGGACCAGTAGTCTTTGATTGCCGGTTTTTTGTTCAATCCCATGGCAATCAGAACTGCTAGAAATTTTAGCAATTCACCTGCAGACACTGGCTTCCACTTGCCAAAGATGGAACGACGACGTGGAGGATTGTTGAGCTGTATTCTGTGTGCCGCATATTCATTTATCATGTTTCTGATACTCTGCAACACATCATGAGAAAGAAGCTCATAAAGGCAGTCCAAAGCTGTCGAATTCTTGTCCAAGTTTGCATTTACGCCTGGAGTGTTGTTTGGCACAAATCGGAATGATTGTCCCAGGGGGGGGTGGACACGATATTGCGCAATTCTTTCCGCGGCGCTGTGTGAACGTACCATTTAAAAAAAAGGGGTAAATAATTTCTGCTCTAACAGGAATGGATTTAATTAGATAAAAGTAAGGCAGTATTTGACCAATTATATATGCATAGTTTATTTGTAATATTTTTGGAGTGGAAGTAAATGCACAAATTTGTCAAAAATCAATAAAAAAAAATTGGAAAACGCATCCGTCCCTCCAACACCAGGCACGTAGCCGGGCAACATCATCATACCGTTAATCAATGTGTAATGTTGCTTTGAACGAAAATTCCGACACCCCTAAAACAGTGTCACAAAACGTGACGAAAGTGACAAATTGGCCCATTCTACCCCTGAGATTTTTCAAGTTCTTCTTTTAATATATGGTTTTCTAACATTGTGAAGCTTTTTTTAAAAATCCACCCATTCTACCCAATCGATTTTTATGATTTTCAAAATGTAACGTTTGAATTAAATAGTAAATTCCGTTATCGGTTTCATGTGTAGACCAGTCGGCGTCCGGAATCTGTGTGTGTTGGTATGGTATACCAAGCAGTCAGGGTGACGAACCGTGTATTGCACGATGTTAATAACGGCTACACACACACAGCCTGGGTATGCTCGCTTTTGACAGAGCCCCGACTGCGTGCGTGCGTCCGTGTGTGTGTGCATTGGTGTAAGGCAGGCTCACGAATGAGACGAGTATCAACGTTGATGGCGCCCTTTTCTTTTTCATGTCCGCCCCCCCCTGGATTGTCCAGCTTCGTCGTGGTCTGATTTGGTCACGTCTACCCACTCGACGCCATCCGCCGGGACTGCACCGTTTTTACCACGCTGTTGTTTACGTGGCGGTTGCAGCGAAGACAACGGTACATCATCGTCGTCAGACATGTCAGAATCAATCTCAGAATTTTCACTCACCGCACTCAATTGACTATCATCTTGGGTAAAGTCTGACTCTTCACTGCTTTCTTCGTCACTTTCGTTGTCTGATGTCCAATTTGATAGCAAATTCATTGCCTGCAAAGATGAAACTCTTTGAGGTCGCGAGCTCATATTGTTACTTTGTCGATCCGCCATGTTTGAGGTTGTGACAACGCAATGTGCTTGTTTACGAAAAATCCTTTCTTTGAGCCTTCGGTAAAAGTCGTGTATTTCCGGTAACCTTTGACATTTTCTAATAAATTATGCTAATAAATGAATGGCAATGTCTCCTGTGAAGAATCTGATTGGCCATCGTCACCCATTCCCTGTTAAACATGCCTTGATAGGCAGGAGTTTACGTTGTTTATTGCGAGCCGCTGAGAGCGGCTTTCCGGCAGGGATTACAATTTTTCGAGCCGCTGTGAGCGGTGCGCCGTAGTGAAAGAGTTAAGGCGATAGCGAAGCCCGTGAGTGACACCCAGATCCAGCTGTCGTTTAATACCTGTACATCCAATCGTTTTATGCTTATTGTACATTGTACGATACTGAACATTGCTTTACAATAGCTAATACAGTCGACTCTCGTTAATACGAGCTCGGATGTTACGAGGTTCCGGTTAATACGAGGTATTTTGCCGGTCCCGAACTGCCCCGTGCGTGTTTTAATGCATTTAAATACGGATGATACGAGCACGGTCATAACGAGAACACGGATAATACGAGGTATTCTTGCGGCCCCGTAACGAGCAAATGTATTGTTTGTCTTACTTTTATAGCGAGTTTGGGGAATGAATTGTTGGGCATCGATAGTTTACCTTCATGGAGGTGAAAAATTGACGTCCCAGCCTTTCAAAACATGTGCTACCGCTCCGTTGATCATGATCAATAGAGGTGCTATTTGAGCGTTGACAATGGTACCAGTCTATTAAATGGTAGTATTTATACAACGCAAATGAGAGGTGGACACCAGACCGTTTATTGTTCGCTGGTATCCCGCCTTGGCTATGAGCTATCTCGCATTACTTACTAAGGTACGGTGTGACAACCAATGAAAATCAACATTCAACTTGTCATGTTGGCCGTTGCGACCGAAACTTGGCTGCCAAGAGCGGCAAGTTAAAGTCATATGCGTTCCTTTTTCAGTCATGAAAAATGTAAATTGTTTCATAAATTGACTTTCGAAATAAATTAATTAAATCAAAACAGTTTTATTTGCCCAAAATGTTGTATGTTTGTATGGTACATGTACCTGTAAATCACCACAGTTATGCAGTTTCTATTGCAGTACGGGTGCATTTATACACGTGCGTCCATTTATGCATGCAATGTGCATTGTTAATACCGCGCTCGGATAATACGAGGTTCGGTTAATACGAGAAAAACAGGCCAGTCCGGTGGACCTCGTATTAACGAGAGTCGACTGTAATATTTTAACATCTTCCCTGAATGAAGGGCTAACTGCCATGACCCCTATCACTTCATCAGTGAATATTATACTGAATATTGCTTTACAATAGCTAATAATATTTCAACTTCTCCCCGAATGAAGGGCTAATTGCCCTGACCCCTATCACATCATCAGAGAACACGACTTCCAGGAAAACCAGAGAAGTTATTTTGGAAACCTGTGCCCAACAACATTCAGTGCTCTTCTCCGTGAGGGTGTTGGACTTCACCCTGATGCAATAAATATTACGTATTATTAATCTTCAAAGAAAGTGTGTGTCCTCTATGAAGAGCTTGCTAGAACTAACCTATTACCTGCTTTCACGCTATTTTAACCCCCGTTGCCACACCCCAATATTACATAATCTTGCACCCTCTATACATTCCACGCATTCTTAAGACAAATATTCTCCGCTATACTTCGAAACGCGGTAAATGTATAGTCTTATATTTACTGTCACTTATAGAAACTCAATAATCATAACCAATCACTCTTATGTATGTTATGGCGATAGCGAAGCCCGTGAGTGACACCTAGAAAATAACAAAGCAAGGGTACCAAAAGAGAACTGCGCCCTTTCTAAAATAAAACCAATTGCGAATCATTATTATGGTTGCTGTTAACAAAGGAAAACAAAATTGTTAAATTGTTATTGTTGTATGTACAAAAAACGAGTTGGCATAATTATATTTCTACAGACCCAACCTTTGGGTAACTTTTAACCTCTTTTCAAGAGAATCCTCAATATAACTATTCTTACTCTTGTCTCTCAAGGGTACAAAAGATAACTTTTTTCTTTACCACCGCCCTTTCTAAATAAAACCAATTGGGAATCCTAATTAGGGTTGCTGTTAACAAAGGAAAACTTAAATTTTTTAATCGTTATTGTTGTTAAATACAAAAACCAAATTGGCATAATTATATCTCTACAGACCCAAACTCTGGGTAACTTTTAACCTCTTTTCAAGAGAGTCCTCAATATAACCATCCTTACTCTCGTCTCTCTTCCAACGCCCGTGTCTCTTGAGACAACGCTCTCTGACCTCTTTGTTGGCCGCAACCGTTACTCTACCTGCTCTTAACAAGTGTAAACCTAAGTTTAGATCGGGGGCTACTGAGGACAACATCCTTAGAATACTCTTTAGTCCTCGTGTAACTTAACTTCTTGTCTTTGTGAATTAATTTGCATACATTGTTTGACCTATATTATATTTTATTAATCTCATCCAACAGCAGAATAACCGCCAATTACAGGGAGATGTTAAAAAGGCAATAAAAAGCACTCAATACAAATACATTCAATGAAAAATAAATAAATAAACGAATGAATAAATAAAGAAAAAAAAGAATAAATAAATAAATCAATCAATCAATAAATACGTACCAGAAATTATCCAAAACATTTAAATAACTAGCAAAGAAAATAATTGAATAGAAGCAATTATAAAATAAACTTTACTTTCTGAGGGTAAACATTACACAAAACCTACGTGTATATACAATACAAATGATAGACAATGTAGAAGTTAAATAAAAACAATTGCAAAATAAATTTCTTTATGAGGAAAAATATTAATAAACAAAACCTACATGTAAATACAATACAAATGGCAGACAATTCAATAATCACTAGTGGCAATAGCTTGATGCACCTGGCGGCGAAAAGAACCAATGGAAGGTGCCCCGAACACATCACACATCTCATGTAGCCTGTTGTAGGTGGATGGAATCCTCGAAATGAAGCCACGGTTCGTCACTTCAACTCGGCTGCGTGGGATGTGGAAGATGTGTTCGTTGGCATGCCTTGTCCGCCGCAGAGGAGCATACAAACTGAAACGGTTGGCATCTGTATTGCTAAAATGGTTATGAAAATGTTTATACAAGAATAAGCAGTCATTAACCCGTCTTCTATGTTCAAGTGTGGGAAGTCTATAAAGTGCACATAAATCAAGATAATCGAGATCATAAACATTGGTGAAGCCATTGAGAAACTCTATGGACGAAAACAAGAAAGCGTTTCTGTACTCTTTCTATTCTACTTGCTTGATACATTGAAACTGAATTGAAAATAACAGTACAATACTCTAGATGGGGCCTAATAAGTGAACAATACATAGTAGGTAAAACATGTTCATTCTTAAATGAGCGAAAGTTACGCCATACTAAACCACACATACGATTAGCTTTCTTAACAATCTTGTCAACATGGGGCACAAAGGTCAATTTACAGTCAATAAGAATACCAAGATCTTTTTGTACTACAACCCGTTTAAGGACACCGTCACCTAAAGAATATCCAAATTTGATGGGTTTCTTTTTGAGTGAGATGGACAAAATACTGCATTTATTGCTGAGGGAGAGCTGCCAAGTTGACGACCAAGACAAGAGTCTGTCTAGGTCATCCTGTAACGAAAAAGCATCAGCTGGCGAACTAACTTTATTAAATATCTTTAGATCATCAGCAAAAAGTAGGCATTTATTACTCAGACATACGGGAATATCGTTGACAAATAAAGAAAACAGCAGGGGTCCTAATATTGAGCCCTGGGGAACTCCAGAGGGAACTAAATTCCATTTAGAATAGTGACTGTCCAGTGTAACCGAGTTGGTAGGGCTACTCAGGGTGTGACACGAAGGAAGTCAGAGTTTGTTTTTTGTTAAAGTTCAGTTTATTCTGCAGTTGTTGGGTACACAATTTATTTACAATCATCAAAACAAAACGACAGTCATATATATTAGACTTTCTGAAAATTAAAAGAAAAGGAAATATGACTGATTAAATTCATTGAAATTCACAATTATTCATTCAAACTATTATACACCAAAATCTTTAAACACAATAAGTACATTAGATAATATCACTGTGAACCAGTTTATATCAAGTCTAAATCCATATGGATCACAGCTTAATAAATATGTCAATCCTAAAGTCTCTCAATTCATTTTAATTCATCAATAGTTTATAAATATAATGATAAAAGGGCTTCTCATACTGAGATATTATTTTAATACAAATAGGAAAATTCAAGAAGCCATGATTATTCATTAATAAACGTACCCAAAACTAATTGGAGGCCCTTGATAAGTGGCAGCTAGGCACGTCAATGGTGAATTGAAGAATGAATCTGCAATAAAGTTATGTACAATAATTATTATTTGCTATTAAGAGTTTTCAGACCGTTCCTACATAATTGTGGTGAAATATTTGTGGTACAGTTTGCAAAGGTTATTAAATGAAACGGTCGTCTAAATGAGTTCATTAAGAATTATTTGAATGTACTATCTATGTAAGTGAGGCAAGATACCGTACTCTTTACAACATCAAGAAAATAACCAAGCTTTTATTCAGAAAAATAAGCAGGTTTTTTATACTAAATGTATAGAGTTGTCGAGTAGTTGTGAAAACAACTGACATTCCGAATTGGAGCCTTAAATAATTGGTGAGAATGTATCCAAAATCTATGATAAATATTAGGTTAAAGACACTTACCAGGACACAGCCTTTACACATATGCCTCTCCACAACTGATGATGAAATATCAACGGGAGCTCAGCTTGCTGTGAGGTTATTTAAAAACACGCTGGCAAAATTAGGGTGTGTCTTCCTCGGAAAGCAGCAGAGGAGTGACTACTAGCACTTAAACTACTCTCCAAGAGAATGTAAAAGAATGCTAAGAATGAACACGCAGTGCAGCCAAATATTTAAATACCGCACTATGTGAAATTTAACAAAGCGTTCTCAAAGAAACGCTAGCGGCGCTGTTTAGCGAGCTTCGCCTTTAGCATTATGTCACTATTTAATATATGTACAAAGGAAATACAACAAAGAAAGTAAAGGGGTTTATCATACAGGGGCCTGGCAGCGTAGTCTGGCTGGTCACAATCACCCGGGGAAAATTGTGAATGAACTAGTGAATGAACTGCCACCAAAATCCTGGGGAAACAAATGTACACTTGCAGACGTGCGGATCATAACTTCAATAAAGAAGTAAACGAGTGAATCTCAACTGATCCAATCTAAGTGGTGTACTTAACAATACTGCTGTAAAACCATGCCAAAAGATCGTTCGGGACTGAACCAGAAATGAAACATCCACAAAATTTCAGATGGGTGAAAAAAAGGTTGGTAAGGTCCGCTTCGGCTTAACGCGCTAAGAAAGAGATGATTTCATACAGGCCACTAAGATACATGAGTCACCTCAACAAGAATATTCTTATACATGTCAATTCCTGCAAGAAGTCCTTCAAGATATGCTGACTGTTACTGCCATAATGATCAAAACTAAAGTACGCAAAAATTACATAGACTAGATTTTAAAATACACAAGTGTCACACTGAAGTTAAATCTTCTATTCTCTCATCAGCCCATCGTTTACAACTACTTCCAAATTAAATTAATCTACCTAGGTATTTCAAAGTAGTAGTACCCAATGGATAGAAAGAATCAAGAATCAGTAGAAACAATGATATGCAGAGTACCGCTTGAAGTCCAATTAGACTATATACAGGGGATATCGAAACAACCAACAGTGCAAAGATGAGGAAAATTACAAATCCCTTTATGGACCCTCTGGATATAGATGATTGTTGTTGAGACAACACTGACCTGGGTAAATGAAATGGGTTTTGATGTTTTCCCTTTGTTGCACGTTGTGATCTTCTGGGTCCCATTTGTTTCGGACTCTCAGGCTCAAGGGCTGGAAGTACTACTGCAATATCAAACTCTGAGTCCGAACTTGAACTCGACAAGTTCTCGGGAGAGGGAACATCACTAGATTTAGAGGTATCGTCTGGATGTTCAGAACTAGCAGCTGGTTTGATAATATGCAATAGACCTGGAGGAACCAATTTAATTTCAACAGAATTGACTTTTTTTCTCCGACCATCTTCTGTTGACTCAATGATATATACTAAGTTATTGGAATCAGGTTGATCGATGATTTTATAGATCTCACTACGATAGCTGTCCTGTATTTTATTCCTGCCTCTGACATGACTACGCAGATAAACATGGTCGCCAATTTCGAAAACATTAGGATTAGTCTTCCGGTCATGAATATTTTTGTGTCTATCACGCTTGTGCTGGTTCTTTGCCCCTGCAAGTCGATAAGCTTCTTGTAACCGCCTCTGATGAAGAGAAACCCAATTGTTGTCTAGAGCAGCCCGTCTCTGTTCCGGATTCAACAAAACATCTACGGGCAAACATGGATTTCTACCAAACATAAAGGTAAAAGGGCGAAAATCCGGTAGAGGAGTGAGGTGTGGAGTTATATGCATAGATCAATTCTGGTAGAAAGAGTGACCAAGAACGTTTCTGTTTAGCTGAGAGTGTGCGAAGCAGGTCATGCATGGTACGACTGAATCTTTCGCACTGGGCATTTCCCTGAGGGTGATAAGCTGTAGTATGAGATTTCTTGATATTATACAAGTTACAGAGGTGATGTATAAGGTCTGACTCAAACTGTCTTCCTTGATCTGAATGTATGCGCAAGGGAGCACCATACTTCAAAAACCACTCTTTGATCAATACTTTAGCTGTAGTCTGTGCTGTCTGATCTTTGGTCGGCACAGATATTGTAAACTTGGAAAATATATCTGTAATGACAAGAACATTTTCAGATCTGTCGGACGCTGGTTCCAAAAGCGTGAAATCAAAAGCAATAACTTCCAACGGTCTACTAGCGATTAAATGACCAAGAGGATTCTTGACTGATGGCCTAGGCATTTTGGCGATGTTACATCGTTCACAGTTTACAATCCATAGTTTCACATTTGAATACATATTTGGTCAGTAATAACGTGAACGAACCAAAGAAAGAGTTATTTCAATGCCTTGGTGGCCGAATTGATCATGTAGGCAAGTGAGGACTTTGGACTTCATGGACAAAGGTAAAACAAGTTGATGCAAACTACCCATCTTAGGATCTTAGACATCCCTATACAAAATTCCATCAACCAAAGAGAAATGTTTAGTCTGCCTTAGCATCGCCTGAACAGACTGGGATACACCTTGTCTTTCTCGTCTACTTGGTAGTCGATCTGACGTAAAGAACTTCACTGACGGTTGGATCAGACTGCTGCAGCTCACGTAGCTGTTCTGTAGTATATGAAGGAAATGTGGAAATGTGTTTACACAATCCTGACTGTACCCTACTAGGACCAAATTCACTGGCTACTTCATTTACAGTGCACTTTAAATCTGAAGGAAGGAAATGGGATGTACTGGACGTCAACAAATTACTATTGACGGAGACTTGAGACACAAAGCATGTCTTATCTTCTACCTTCTCATCTTCCTCGTACTGACGAGAAAAGCATCGGCGTTCTTGTTGACTTGACCAGGACGATAGACAATTTGATGACGCTAGTTCACCAACCCACCTCTGTTCTACAGCACTCAATTTAGCAGTTGCCAAGTGAGTTAAAGGGTTGTTGTCTGTGCGGCCAAGAAATTGGGAACCATACAAGTAATCTTTGAATTTGTCAGTAACTGCCTATTTGAGACCAAGCAATTCCAACTTACAAGAACTATACTTTTCCATCCTTTTCTCGCTGTCCCTAAGTGTATGGCTGGCAAACGCTATAACTCTCTCTTTACCCTCTTGAATCTGTGACAAGATTGCACCTAGTCCAGAAAGACTGGCATCAACATCAATGATGAAAGGCTTTGAGAAATCAGCAAATGCCAAGATTCATAGCTGCCAACTATTACGAATTTTTCGTAATTATTACGAATTTATCTGTGAATTACGAAAATACGAATTGCCTATTAAATATTACGAATTTCAACTTTCCCGCCATGGTAAAAAAAAAACCTGTATATTTTTAATGCATTTATTCTTTTCCAGCTTTGAAAAGTCGAATATACTGTTGGTATTTGATTTTGTGTAAATAGTAATCGATTCCTTGCCATTTAAATGCCATTTATATACACTATACCACCGTCAACGACTCTGGAAGAATAATGAAAACATTCGGTTTTAATAGTATCGATATCGCTGTGCAGCAGGATACCAGCATCGATGTAAATCTATATGAAAAAACGAGTGGAAACCAGCGACAGAATGCACGCGATGTGGGCATACATGTATTTTCAAGATGGCTTCGGCGACCTGTCAAAATTCGTACGGAACTTTCTGAGATTGCATCGTGAAACAAGACTGTTGAACGGAATTTTAAAGGATTGGAAGAAAGGACAGTTTTAACATTAAAAAGCCTGTGAGAAAGTTATCATTTTATGGTTGTTTCGCGGGAGAAAAACAGCTCGAGATCTACAGCATGGACATGATGAAAATGCGTGAAAACAAGTGCATCTCGCTAACGTTAACGTTATTCAGCACACCGTGAGTTTGTTCTGTCATCATAACATGGCAATTTTTTAGAATTGTTTGAATATTCATCGTTCCTCATGACTTCCAAAGGTAAACAGAAAGGACAATTTTACAGTAGGAAATACAGTGATGTCTTTTCCTTTATCACAGTTTCACAGAAGGGGACACAACATGCATTTTGTAAAGTATGTCGACGGGACATATCGGTAGCACGCGGTGGACGGTCTGACATAGTTACACACTCCAAATCCAAACTCCATCTCACTAATGTTAAAGATGAGGCACAGACAACAAAATTGACATCATTTATGTCAAGTCAACACGATATCAATACTACTCGGGCGGAGTGTTTATTCACTGCTTTCTATTTCAAATGAACAAAGATGCATCACATGGAAAGGGGGGCCACTCCCAAAGGATAACACTGAAATTTCATACAAATTGTGCATGTCAAACACCGCGATGTGCAATTTCGTAGAAATTGTATGCATGTCAAACGCCGGGACATGCCGCGATGTTTTATTACTAATTGAAATTTTCAAATGTTGGCAGCTATGAAGATTGGAGTAGATGTAAACTGAGCCTTCAATAAATCAAAAGCTTCCTGACACTCGGATGACCACCTCCTTCAAAAATACTAATAGGATCATGACCCTGACAAATACCTACTAAGGCATGCAATGGACGAGCAATTTGGGAAAACTTCGGAACAAAACGCCTATAGTAACTAGCAAAACCCAAGAATGACCGGAGTTTCCTCAAAGTCTGTGGCACAGGCCAATCACGTACACGCTTAGTCTTCTCACCATCAGTCGAGATCCCTTCCTCGGACACTACATGACCCAAATAATGAACCTCTTTACGGAACAGATGGCATTTAGATGGCTTGAGCTTTAACCCATGTTGTTTTAGACGAGAGAAAACAATGTCAAGATGTTGCAAGTGCTCTGTAAAAGTTTTAGAGTAAATACAGATATCGTCAAGATAGACAAATAACAGTTGATAAACTAAGTCACCAACACATCGCTGCATCAAACGTTGAAACGTAGCAGGTGCTCCACAGAGACCAAATGGCATCCTAACATATTCATACAACCCCATAGGTGTGATGAAAGCTGTTTTTTCACGATCTGCTGAGTTTACTCTCACTTGATGGTATCCACTGGCCAAGTCAAGACAGGAAAAGAATTTCGCACCTACAGGAGCGTCAAGGAATTCTGAAATCCTGGGCAATGGAAACGCATCTTTCTTTGTCTTGGAATTCAACCTTCGATAATCAACACACATTCTAAGAGAACCATCCTTCCTTTTGGCTAACACATTTGGAGCAGCATATGGGCTGAGACTCTCTGTCACAATACCGTGATGTACCAAGTTCTTAATATGTTGTTTGACTTGTTCGTATTGATTTGGAGGAATTCTACGGAAAGTTTGGGAGACAGGTTTGGAATCAGTCGTAATTCGATGTTCAACAGTATCAGTATCTCCTATATCAAACTCATGGTCAGAAAATATATCCTTATGTTTGGCTAATAACTTGTTGACTTCTAACAACTCATCTGATGAACCTGAAAACCCTTTTAAATCTACTGATACAGGAGTCAGTGATGTAGCTGTGGTTGCAGTTTCCTCCACTCGAGAAATAAGGATATGGTCAACTGAAACCTGAAATTGTACCTGTGGAGTATCGTCAACGACACTATCTATTGCTCGAACAACCCCTATACGAGTTTGTGGTCGCAAGATGAAACCCGAAGTAGATATGTTATCAATTCTAACTGGAAAAGTGCCATCAAGTTTTACAAGAGTAGATGCTGTCAAAATACCAACAGGAAGATGGTCAGAAGACCTCAAAGGTTCTACTACTACATGTTTAGATGA